>CAWUFW010014955.1:0-386487 GCA_963921515.1 Calotriton arnoldi
CCCGTCATTGATGATTGTTGACGGTGTCAGCCCCCATGGGTGTTGTTTGTCTGCACATGGCCAAAGGTATGTCTTATTTGCACTGCAGGATTTGGCTCCCCCAATTTATGTTGCAATGGGACACATACACTACTTTGCCACTGATGTGTTTGTTGTTCTGTGACCAGGAATCATCCATGCAGTTTGGCAGTTGCACCTCTTTCTTTGTCAACACTTACCTTTTGGTCACTGTGATGATGGGGTTTGGACCCCATTGCCACAATGTTCGAAATGTGCTTCAGCTATGGACCCCACACTTACATTTTGGTCACTGTGATGAGGGGGTTTGGACCCCATTGCCACAATGTTCAAAATGTGCTTCAGCTATGGACCCCACACTTACCTTTTGGTCACTGTGATGATGGGGGTTTGGACCCCATTGCCACATTGTTCAAAGTGTGCTTCAGCTATGGACCCCACACTTACATTTTGGTCACTGTGATGATGGGGGTTTGGACCCCATTGCCACATTGTTCAAAGTGTGCTTCAGCTATGGACCCCACACTTACATTTTGGTCACTGTGATGATGGGGGTTTGGACCCCATTGCCACATTGTTCAAAGTGTGCTTCAGCTATGGACCCCACACTTACATTTTGGTCAGTGTGATGATGGGGGTTTGGACCCCATTGCCACATTGTTCAAAGTGTGCTTCAGCTATGGACCCCACACTTACATTTTGGTCACTGTGATGATGGGGGTTTGGACCCCATTGCCACATTGTTCAAAGTGTGCTTCAGCTATGGACCCCACACTTACATTTTGGTCACTGTGATGATGGGGGTTTGGACCCCATTGCCACAATGGTCATGGCCTGCTTGCATTGTGGGTGCCACACACATATATGTGTGGCACATGTGCTAGGGGGTCACATTGTATGTTCAAAGTCATGTTCGGTGTTGTAGGCATTTGACACAGTCTACACACGCTTGTCGTGGTGTTGGGGGATGTCTTCTTCTTGCATTCCCTAGGTTGTGGTGTGCTGGTTGTGTCATGCATTGTCCATCCTATGAGTGGGGGTGGTAGTAGTGGTAGGCATCCAGCCCCCCTGGGTGAGGGTGGTAGTAGTGGTAGGCATCCAGCCCCCTGGCTAAGGGTGGTAGTAGTGGTAGGCATCCAGCCCCCTGGGTGAGGGTGGTAGTAGTGGTAGGCATCCTGCCCCCTGGCTAAGGGTGGTGGTAGGCATCCAGCCCCCCTGGGTGAGGGTGGTAGTAGTGGTAGGCATCCTGCCCCCCTGGCTAAGGGTGGTAGTAGTGGTAGGCATCCTGCCCCCTGGGTGAGGGTGGTAGTGGTGGTAGGCATCCAGCCCCCTGGGTGAGGGTGGTAGTAGTGGTAGGCATCCTGCCCCCCTGGCTAAGGGTGGTAGTAGTGGTAGGCATCCTGCCCCCCTGGGTAAGGGTGGTAGTAGTGGTAGGCATCCTGCCCCCCTGGCTAAGGGTGGTAGTAGTGGTAGGCATCCTGCCCCCCTGGGTGAGGGTGGTAGTGGTGGTAGGCATCCAGCCCCCACTGGCTAAGGGTGGTAGTAGTGGTAGGCATCCTGCCCCCCCTGGGTAAGGGTGGTAGTAGTGGTAGGCATCCAGCCCCCTCTGGGTGAGGGTGGTAGTAGTGGTAGGCATCCTGCCCCCCCTGGCTAAGGGTGGTGGTAGGCATCCAGCCCCCCCTGGGGTGAGGGTGGTAGTAGTGGTAGGCATCCTGCCCCCCTGGCTAAGGGTGGTGGTAGGCATCCAGCCCCCCTGGGTGAGGGTGGTAGTAGTGGTAGGCATCCTGCCCCCCTGGCTAAGGGTGGTAGTAGTGGTAGGCATCCTGCCCCCCTGGGTGAGGGTGGTAGTAGTAGTAGGCATCCTGCCCCCCTGGCTAAGGGTGGTAGTAGTGGTAGGCATCCTGCCCCCCTGGGTAAGGGTGGTAGTAGTGGTAGGCATCCTGCCCCCCTGGCTAAGGGTGGTAGTAGTGGTAGGCATCCTGCCCCCCTGGGTGAGGGTGGTAGTGGTGGTAGGCATCCAGCCCCCCTGGCTAAGGGTGGTAGTAGTGGTAGGCATCCTGCCCCCCTGGGTAAGGGTGGTAGTAGTGGTAGGCATCCAGCCCCCTGGGTGAGGGTGGTAGTAGTGGTAGGCATCCTGCCCCCCTGGCTAAGGGTGGTGGTAGGCATCCAGCCCCCTGGGTGAGGGTGGTAGTAGTGGTAGGCATCCTGCCCCCCTGGCTAAGGGTGGTGGTAGGCATCCAGCCCCCTGGGTGAGGGTGGTAGTAGTGGTAGGCATCCTGCCCCCTGGGTGAGGGTGGTAGTAGTGGTAGGCATCCTGCCCCCTGGCTAAGGGTGGTAGTAGTGGTAGGCATCCTGCCCCCTGGGTAAGGGTGGTAGTAGTGGTAGGCATCCTGCCCCCCTGGCTAAGGGTGGTAGTAGTGGTAGGCATCCAGCCCCCCTGGGTGAGGGTGGTAGTAGTGGTAGGCATCCAGCCCCCCTGGGTGAGGGTGGTAGTAGTGGTAGGCAACCAGCCCCCTGGCTAAGGGTGGTAGTAGTGGTAGGCATCCAGCCCCCTGGGTGAGGGTGGTAGTAGTGGTAGGCATCCAGCCCCCTGGGTGAGGGTGGTAGTAGTGGTAGGCATCCAGCCCCCCCTGGGTGAGGGTGGTAGTAGTGGTAGGCATCCAGCCCCCCCTGGGTAAGGGTGGTAGTAGTGGTAGGCATCCAGCCCCCCCTGGGTGAGGGTGGTAGTAGTGGTAGGCATCCTGCCCCCCCTGGCTAAGGGTGGTAGTGGTGGTAGGCATCCAGCCCACCCTGGCTAAGGGTGGTAGTAGGGGTAGGCATCCAGCCCCCCCTGGCTAAGGGTGGTAGTAGTGTTAGGCATCCTGCCCCCCCTGGGTGAGGGTGGTAGTAGTGGTAGGCATCCTGCCCCCCTGGCTAAGGGTGGTGGTAGGCATCCAGCCCCCCTGGGTGAGGGTGGTAGTAGTGGTAGGCATCCTGCCCCCCTGGGTGAGGGTGGTAGTAGTGGTAGGCATCCTGCCCCCCTGGCTAAGGGTGGTAGTAGTGGTAGGCATCCTGCCCCCCTGGGTGAGGGTGGTAGTAGTGGTAGGCATCCTGCCCCCCTGGCTAAGGGTGGTAGTAGTGGTAGGCATCCTGCCCCCCTGGGTAAGGGTGGTAGTAGTGGTAGGCATCCTGCCCCCCTGGCTAAGGGTGGTAGTAGTGGTAGGCATCCAGCCCCCCTGGGTGAGGGTGGTAGTAGTGGTAGGCATCCAGCCCCCCTGGGTGAGGGTGGTAGTAGTGGTAGGCATCCAGCCCCCCTGGCTAAGGGTGGTAGTAGTGGTAGGCATCCAGCCCCCCAGGCTCGGGGTGGTAGTAGTGGTAGGCATCCTGCCCCCTGGGTGAGGGTGGTAGTGGTGGTAGGCATCCAGCCCCCCTGGCTAAGGGTGGTGGTAGGCATCCAGCCCCCTGGGTGAGGGTGGTAGTAGTGGTAGGCATCCAGCCCCCTGGGTAGGGGTGGTGGTGCGCATTCAGGCCCCTGTGTGCATATGTGGCATTGGTGATGGGCATCCCGCCCCTATGGTGCTGCTGTTGCTGGTGTAAGTATATTCTGCATCCCTCTGTGTGTGTGTGATGTGTCGTGTACGTGTTGTATGTGTTTTGTGGTTGGTGTCTGGCTTACCTTCTGCGCCGTACGCGTCCGTGCCTGTTCCGGTAGTAAATGTAGAATATTGGTATGATCGGGACGAAGGGATTCATGGTTGGTTCGTGTCGTTCATCCTTCTCGTTGCTTCGCGTCGTCCTCGTCACTTCGCCTCGTCCTCGTCGCTGCCGTGTTCGTCTCGGAGCCGTGGATCGTGTTGTGGCGCGAATCGGAGCTTATGTGCGCCTCTCCCGGATGCTTTGACGTGCCGTTCGTAGCGACGAGTTCGGCGCGTACGGAAAGCGCATCGTACTCGTTCGGCCGGACGGAGCTGCATTTTCCCTTCCGTGCGACTCGATTCAGCGTTTCCGGATTCGCCTCGGTCGGGGAACAGGACCTGGTTTGGGTGAGTACGGCTCGGCCGGATTCTTTGCTGTTGTGCGCATCGTACTTACTCGTTCGGTGTGCTGTACGGATCGGTCGGGAAACAGGCTTTCGCATGGCTTTTTTCCCGACCGAATGGTGTTGGGTACGCCTCCGACCGAGATCGGAATCGGCCCCAAAGTGTGAAGTGTTTTCTGTCACAGACCAGGCTGGGTTGTTGTAGCGCTAAACATACACAAGTCACTATTCTCCCCTGCCCTAACCAGGATTCAGTTCTGTGGCTCTCTGGTGCAGTGCATTAAGTAATAGAGGTTTAATAATGTCTGATAGTGCATTACCTACTGACTGACATAACTTGCATTTAATTTTCATTTAAGGTGCGCGTTAATATATGTAGTAACCTGAAGGTGAAAGACAGAGAAAAGTTACAAAATATTTAGTTTTTTTGCCACAGCTTTGACTACGCCCTCACGCTCACTCACCCCGCCCCAATTACACGCAGCATAACAGTTCCCAACTTTTTTCAATACACTTCGCCCACTGCTAGGAACAATCGGTTGGTGCATCACCACCGGGTCCTAAATCACAGGGTCAGAATCCAGGTCCTTCATCCCACCCATGCAGTGTAACTTTGAGGCAATTGGTCTTCCCCCTACTGCAGACAATAAGTGGCCATCCACTGTGAATGTTAGTCACCCACAAAGGCAGAGGCAAGAGGTCACATCCTGCACTGAACTCTATGCTGTGCCCAGCCAAAGAACGCCTGCTGTTGTTGGTGCTCAGGACCTGGCCTGTGAGGCCCTACGGTCTACCCCTACTTTGTGCAGTTGAAGGAACACAGTGTAGATTAGCTGTTGGCATAGGTTTGAGAAGACGTTTTGCATACACAATCCCTGCTATAGTTAGAATACAGGGACTTACCATAAAACATGGTATACAGTCAACCCCTTTTTATAAGTCTATCAGCCATTGTCCTGTAATGGTTAATTTGTCCACAAAAGGTTTCTACAGAGGCTGCATATAGTCACAGCCGCCAAAATGCGTGCACATCAATGGTTAGAATTTAATTTGTGTTGTATTGCAAAAACAATTCCATGTTGACCATGATTAAAACAGGTTTAAAAAACCTATGTGATTGATTGAAGTAACACTGTCAAAGTGTAGTTTTGGTAATAAACCCCCCTCCCCCCCCAGAAAGACACTGAAATTCGCCAGGTATGGTTCAGAAATGTGAACATACATTGTGTGGTATTCTGCTTTTATGTCTCTTCTATCTCTACCTTGTATTGCGCAACCTCCTTTTCTGAGGTTGTTAGGATGTGTTCTATTGTGGAACTCTCTCCCTTGAGAGAGAATGTTATTATTGAAAAGCTTTTGTCAGTTGGCTTTGGCTGTTGGTGGCTGAGGTCCCTTGCATGAGATGTACAATAAACTTATGCTGTTTCTTCAACTACTTTTGGTCTCCTGCGTGCTACTTATCCTGAGGAGAACACCTCATTTTGGCAACGAGCGAACCTACTTCCATCAAAGAGGGACCTCAACACAACTTAGCTTAACTTTCCAACTCAGCCACTTCCGGACATTTATTCTATGTTTGAAGATATAAGGTTGCTTTACCTTAATTACTTTGTGAAGCCCATCAGGTGTGCTGCCTTCGACTGCCGTCTTCGACTTGCTTCATTCAACGTGAGGACTCTTCATAGGTGACTTTTCAGCCTCCCTGCTCCTGCCTTTCTGAGGAGCGCTCTGGTGTGCTGTACCCTGGAGTCTCACGATAGGGTTTTGTTTTCCCTGTACATGGCATCTGTTCTGCTGGCTTCACGGCGCGCTGCCATGCGCCGCCTTGGGCCTCCTCGCATTTGCTCCCGAATGCCTGACCTTGCCTGACTTTGTGCGCCATTTTCCCTCTCTGCCTGACCTTGCCTGGAGCTTAACATTCATCTTGCGCATTCCGACGCCACGTAGGCGCCATTTTGTTGTTCTTTTGTTTCCTGCCTGGCCTCGCCTGGAGGCCTACATTTGTCTAACTTTGCCCGGATGCCTACGTTTGCCTGTCTTTGTCTGGAGGCCTGTCGGAGCAGGCCCATTTCTTCATGCTCGGCGCTTACGCGCACTTCTTTTATTTCATATTCTTACATCTGCGCTGATGCGCACAGCTTTATTATTTTCTTTATTTGTTTAATTCTGTTTCTCACAAAGTACGTCAGGCTCGGGTAATGTTTTCTTCTTAAAGTTGGCTTGAGGCCTGTCGTCTGACCTTGCCTGGAGTCTTGTTGGAACAAGCTCATTGCTTCATGGTCAGCGCTATTTAATACTCCTACACCTGCGCTGATGCGCACAGCTGTAATTCTTTCTCTTAAGTTTATCATTGCTACTTCTGCGCTGATGTGCACAGCTGTGTTTGCACACAGCTGTTATTTAATATTTCTACACCTGCGCTGATGTGCACAGCTTATTATTATCCCAGCGCTGATGTACACAGCTGCAATTCTTAATATTGACATTATTATTAATACCTCGGCGCTGATGTGCACAGCTGCGATTTATTGTAGGTTTTCACGTGCACAGCTGTAGTTCTCTTTGTTTACTTCTACACACAGCTGTTCACTTAACCTTTGCCTAATTTATTTTTCTTTCTTAAAATATTCACAATTGCTTACGTCTGTGTGAAACTCTCTCCTTAATTCCTAAACATGCAAAATGTCACAGCTGCTCCATTTTTTCTAGCTGCACCTGGTGATCCTTTAATTCTGTGGATCAAATGGAAAAAAGTTTTTGCTAATTATGCTAGGGTCTGTGGCACTTCCTTAAGTGCAGAAAGGAAAGCCTCTTTGTTTATGCATTGTCTGGGTTCGGAGGGTCAGGAAGTCTTTGAACATCTCCCTGATCTTCCGGACAGTGAAGCTGGTGTTTTAAATGAATATGAAATATGTGTTAGAAAAATGGATATACATTATCTTCCCAGAGTAAGTATGGTTCTTGAGCGTTATCATTTTGGGAAGAGAATGCAAAGACAAGAGGAAACTGTAGAGCAATATATTACCGTTTAAAAAAACTAGCTTCTACTTGATGTTTCGGTGCAGTCTTGGAGGAGAAGTTGAGAGATCAACTTGTGCTTGGTTGTGTTATTGATAAAGCCAAGGCCAGTTTATGGCAAAAAGATAATCCCTCCTTACAAGAAGTTATTACTATCTTAAAATTACATGAGCCTTCTAAAGCTTGTGTCGACACCATTAGAAAGGAGTGCTCAAAAAACGGTGCTGTTGAGAAAAATGAAAAAGATGTGGTTAAAGCGGTTAGTATCAAACCTCCCTCTAAGAGTGGATCTGATAGGCCTTCGGTCTCAGCCAAACCTTCTAAAAGTTTTTCACCTTCTAGTAACATTTTGTTTCAAGGTAAATGTTTCAGGTGTGGCAATCCTGGGCACATGGCCAACTTTAAAGATTGTCCTGGGTGGAAGGTTTCCTGTTCCAATTGTGGCAAGAACTGACATTTTTCGCATTGCTGTAGATCCAAGAGGGAGCAGAAGAAAGTTAGGGAAGTTGGTGTTTACAAGCAAGATAGTGAGGTTGTTGAGATTTGTCAAGTTGTTGATTCAAGGAATGAGGGGCCTTTTGAGAATGTATTAATAAATGATCAGTCTGTAAAAATGCTATTTGACTCTGGTGCCAAGAGTTTTTATGATGAACAGCAATGTAACAAGGTCAAATTAGTCAAGCCAGACATCAAACCCAGAGGTTATGGAGGGGAAGTTATCGATCTTTTGGGGTATTTCTGGAGCACTATTGAATTCAAAGGCAGGATTGTTCCCGGGAAAATTTATATCTCTATGAGAGGGGATTCTTTGATTAGTTGGTTCCACCAGCGGGATCTTTACTTGTACCTAGATCCCAATCAAACATCCTCGGTGTGTTTGAAAGATATGCCAGCTGTTAAAGCTGTAAATGATGGGGCTGATGTCTGGATTGCGAAATATCCAGAAGTCTTTAGCAAGGAATTAGGCTGCCTCAAGAACTGTGTTCACCACATAAAGTTCAAACTGGGAGCTGTACCCAAAGTAGCAAAGGTCAGGGGTGTTCCTTTACTAGTGAAAGATAGCATGAAAAATGAATTAGATAAGCTTATCAAAAATGGAATCATTCAAGAGGTAGAGGTGACTGAGTGGATTTCTCCAGTCGTTATGGCTCGCAAGGCCAATGGGGAGGCTAGATTATGCATAGATTTGAGGGAGTTGAATAAAGAAGTTATCGCGTACCATTATCCTCTCCCCAATATCTCTGAAATGTTGTCCTCTTTGGCTGGAGCCAAGCACTTTTCCACATTGGACCTTTCATCAGCGTACCATCAGGTCAAGCTTCATCGAACTTCACAAGACCTTACCACCTTCCTCACGCCTTTTGGTACTTTCAAGTGTCTCAGGATGCCTTTTGGTCTCATCTCAGCGGCCTCTGTTTTTCAGAGGGTGATGGACAGAGTTCTCAGTGGTGTTGCTGGGATCAAAGTATATCAAGACGACATCCTTATCCATGGTGTTAACCTTGAAGAACATGATAAAAGGTTAACCCTGGTTTTAGAAAGGCTCTTTTCTGCTGGTCTCACTCTGAAGTCTGAAAAATGCAAATTCAATGTTGGGGAAATTGATTACCTGGGTCATTTAATTTCTGGTTCTGGTATTAAACCCAAACCCTCTTTGGTACAAGCCATTTCTAACTTGGAACACCCTAAGGACAAAGAGGAATTGGTAAAGTTCCTAGGTATGGCGGAATTTTATAATAAGTTTGTTCCCAATTTTTCACAAAAAACCGAGGTTTTGCGTAGCTTGCTAAAAAAGGGTTGTGAGTTTGTGTGGAGTCATGCCTGTAGTGAAGAGTTTGATCTCATCAAACAGTGTTTGAATGATGCACCTTCCTTATCTAGCTTTGATCCCTTGTTAGAGTCATATCTTATGACAGACGCTAGTTCAAAAGGTTTGGGTGCTGTTTTAGTACAGAAAGCTGGTTGTTCTGAGAAGACCATTCTTTTAATTTCCAGACCCTTGAGAGGTGCCGAGTGTAATTATTCGGTCGTGGAGAAAGAGGCTCTGGGAGTCTACTGGGCCATTCGCAAGCTAGGAAAGTTTCTGTGGGGAAAACCGTTTCAAGTTGTTTCTGATCACAAACCTCATAGAGGTGTTTTCTGCAAGAAAGGGGTTGACTTTGTCTCACACAGATTAGGAAGTGGGTTGTTGCCTTGCAAGAGTTTCAATTTGATGTTTCTTATCTTCCCGGCTCTAAAAACATTTTGCCAGACTGTCTCTCCAGGCTTTGTAGTCAAAATGATATTTCTGATGTGCCAGAGGAGTCTGAGTTCTTTTCCGGCGAGGAGTTTGAGGAAGAGGTGAATGTTTGTTTTATCACTGAGGGTTTCTTTTCAGAGGAAGTATGGAGAGAAAGTGTTGATCAGGATAATGTCTTGAAAATTGTGTTGGCGAAAGTTCGTGATGGCTTGGGCAACAAGCATGACTGTGATGAAAATCTTAAAGGCTTTTGGAATGTCAAAGATGAGTTGACCTTGGTGAGTGGTATCTTGGTGCAAGGTAGTACATTGGTAGTTCCTGAGGCTTTGAAAGATAAGCTGGTGGACAATGCTCATGTGAGTCACATAGGAATAGCAAAAACCAAAGAAAGGGTTAGAGAGGCTTACTGATGGCCAGCGATGGATGTTTTCATAGAAAGGGTTGTTCGCAATTGCCCCCAGTGTGCTGGGAGTGACAAGGTGCTGAAGTGCAGGACTCAACCAATGATTGTCCGGGAACAGTCTTCTGGTCCTTGGGTTGATCTTGGAATTGATATTTTAGGACCTGTGAAGTAAGGTCTCAGGATCGATTTGTTTTGGTTTGTATGGACTTATATTCTTGGTGGCCTGAAATTAAAATTGTCAATCTCAGGTCGTTGTGGAAGTTTTGGAAGAGCTCTTTGAGCGAGAAGGGTTTCCCATGTCTTTATTGTCTGACAACAGAGTTCAGTTTACTTCGCCTTTCTTTGAGGAATTTTTGGAGGAGAGGGGTATAAAACATAAAAAGGCTGCCTTATATCACCCAGAGTGTAATGGTGCCATGGAAAGGTTTGTCAAAGTGTTGAAAGATGCCATGCAGCTAGCAGTTGTTTCTGGTGATAATTGGGAGCTGGCCATCAAAAGCAAGGTTCGTGAATATAGGTTTACACCTCATTCATCCACGGGGGTGGCTCCCTTTAGATTATTTAAGGGTAGGTCAGCCACTACTAATATAATTCCATTTTGGGTGGCCTCCTGCAGGAAAATGTCTAACTGTGGGTCTGAAGATACCGCTGGTTGGAGGGAAAAGGAGTTTGGGTGTATGCAGAGGAAGAAGGATTTGTTTGATGTGAGGAAGGCTCCCAAGAAGACTTCCGTTGTTGTTGGTGACTGGGTCAGAGTGAAATTACCAAGGAGGGGTGCTGCTGTCTCAAAGTTTGGTAATCCCTTGCAAATTATTAAATTATTCAACAATGCTGTCAAGACCAGTGACCATAGGATCTGGAACCTTGGTAGGGTTGCCAAGTGTTCTCCTCGTGTTTCCTATGGTACTGGGGTTGCTGCTGCTTGCTCTACTTCTCAAGTGCCCAGGAGGTGTTTTTCTCATTTGAGGACCACTCCTCGTCGCTTACAAGATTGTGTTTGCTAAGTATTTCATTTTTTTTGTTTTTTTTTGTTTTCCCTCTGTATTGCTTCATGTTTATGCTATAAGGGGGAAGGTATGTGGTATTCTGCTTTTATGTCTCTTCTATCCCTGCCTTGTATTGCGCAACCTCCTTTTCTTTTTTTGTATTCAAAATATTTTATTAGGATTTTTTGTAGACATAACAAACAAAAAAGGATACAGTGTTGGTATATGTAATAAAATAGTACTACTAATAAAATATTATCTTAACAATATCCATATACCAAAAATGTTACCATTGTCATAAAAGCAGTCAAATTATAAAAGTTGAAAAAGGGAACAAACGAGGCTACTCCTCAAAACAGTAGTTATACATAACTGTTAACCGAAGCAATAAGTGTTATTAAACATTCTATAAATACATTTTAATATAATCCTCAATTGTTTTCCATAACTGTTGAAAAGACAAAGTATTTTTGATGGACCCTTGTAAGATAATTGAGCACCAGATCTAATAAAAATAACATACGACCACAATGCATGGATTGATATTGTTTCTGATGATTTCCAATTGGAAGTAATAGATTTAATAGTAATAGAGATAAGGAGATTAAAAAGTTTAGATTGAGGTTCCAATAAGGTGGATGATAGAACATAAGATTTACAAATAAGTATGCTATAAGTGAGAGTCTCAGAAATAGGAAGTATTCTAACAATAATATCCCAAACATTTTTCCAGAATCAAGCTATTATATTACATTCGAAAAGCATATGTTTCAAGGTACCATCATAACATTTGCAGTTCCAACAAAGTGGGGAGTCTATAAGTTTAGCCTTAAATAATTTATAGGGAGTCCATAGACAATTTAACAAAATAAAGGCATTGGCTTGGGACAACGATACAGGAAACCAACCTGAGATATTGATAGACCAAATTTGTCTCCATTCTTTTAACGAAAGATTCAAGAAAAGTTCAGTTTTCCAAAAAGTGGATACAAAGGTAAGGTTAGTAGCATTTGTACAATGAAAATTTTATAAAATTTGGAGACAGTATGTTGGGAAGTAGAAAAAGCTTTAATGCAACTTATCGAATCTGGAGTCTAAGGGGCCTATTACGATGGCGGTCGGAAAACCTCCCTGACCGCCATGGTAGCGGGAAAAGACCGCCCGCATAGACTGCGACATCACCGCCGGTCGAATTACGATGACCCGCGGTCGAAATCCGACCGCGGCGGTCTGATCGCGGACCCTAACATTGCGGCAGTTGCTGCTGCCCGCAGCACCGCCGCGATGCCGAAAAGAGCATGCCCTGCATTTCCCTGCACTGCGTGGCAGGCACTGCACAGTGCCTGCCACCTGGTACAGGGAAATGTAGGGGGGACCATGGGTACCCCCCCAGTGCACCCACACCCCCCCAACATATTGGGGGCCCGCAATGGGCCCCTGGAGGACAATCTCCGCATGCCTTCCCATGGCGGTTTGACCGCTGAGGAAAGGCTGGCTACTGCCGGCATCATAATCCTGCCAGCGGAGCCTGCTCTGCACCGCCACCATTATCCCGGTCCTGCTCCGTCTGCCAGGCATGAGTGCGGATGGCAACCGTTGGAAAAGCGGCGGTCGGACTTTCCCACCGCCGCGGTCACCGCAGCCATCCTAATTTGACCGGCGGTTTTCTTGGTTGCAATCGCGGGCAGATGTCCACCGCCGGTCCGGCGGGCGCCACCGCCGGCCCGGTGGTGGACATCCGACCGCCATCATAATAGACCCCTTAATTTGGGGTAGCCTAATTGGAAAGGTGTTTAGCAATGTGTTACAAAGGAGTTCATGCTTAGTTGCTTCGGTATTGGGTAACATGAATCTGGCTTGTAGTTCAGAAAAAGATAGTAAAGCAGTATCTTCATAAATATCCTGAAGAAAGAAAATACCAGCCGAAATCCATAATTTCCAAAATGCAATTGTACGATTATATTTCAATTTGGGATTATGCCAAAGGGAAATCATCGTTGAGTCTGATATACGTGATGAGAAGGAAGTGTCAAAATCAGTAATAATCAGTTTAGTGGATGCAATGATGGGGGAGGATTTAAAAAGTTTATTTGAATTAGACATAGATAGAAGTAATGGGAGAGGAAATGGCGATATTAAATTGCGCTCAATCATTAACCATTTAGGGGAATAATTAGGGTCCAAGCACGAGAACCAAAGTGAGCCCTGTTTTAAAATAAATGCTTTGTGATACTGGAAAAAATCAGGCATACCAAATCCTCCATTCAGTTTAGATAGCTTAAGTCTAGTGTAAGCAATACGAGGGGGTTTGTTATTCCATATAAATTTAGAAATAAGCTTATCAAATTTTCTGTAAACTGAGAGGGGCAATTGAATAGGGATCATCGATAAGGTATAGAAGATAATTGGAGCTAATACCATTTTAATGGTTTCAAGTTTCCCCACCATGATAAGTGCAGAGTGGACCATTGACAAATTTTTCCTGTGATTTTGGTAAATAAAGATTCACAATTGAGATTAATGGAGTGATTTAAAGGAAGTGAAAAGAGTATACCTAAATATTTAATTTTCTCTTTTTGCCAAATAATTTCAGTATTGTCAAGTACTGAGGATGTACAATGCACATTTAGGGGAAAGAATTCTGTTTTATGAGTATTCAGAGTGTAACCAGAAACAGTGGAATAATTACGTATGACATCTAAAACTGCCGGTAGAGAAGTGGTTGGGTTGCTAAGATATAATAAGACATCATCTGCATAGGCGGACGTTTTAATGTTAACATTAGCTAACATAATACCTTCAATATCAACAGAATTCCGAATGTGTGAGAGAAAAAGTTCAATTGCCAGTAAAAAGGGAAGAGGTGACAATGGGCAACCTTGTATGGTTCCTCTATAAAGAGAAAAGGGATTTGAAAATTGATCATTAATAAATAATCAGGCTGAAGGGGAGCCATATAAAGTCGATATCATTTTTATAAAACTATTACCAAAATTAAAAAAAGAGAGCGTTCGAAAAAGAAATTGCCAGTGAACCTTATCGAGCGCTTTCTCCGCATTTAAGGCTAGTAAACCAGCAGGAGAGGTAAGGGTAGAGGCCTTATCAATCACATAAAAAAGGAGTCTTGTGTTATTGACAGAGAAACGTTTTGACATAAATCCAGATTGATCTATATGAATAAGGGATGACAAAACTCTAGCTAATCTGGTGGCAAGGATTTTTGCATAGATTTTACAATCCTGGTTGATCAGAGAAATAGGACGATAATTTGAAACTTTGGTATGGTCTTTATCTGGTTTAGGTAAGACTATAATTAATGCTTCCGTAAAAGAGCCACCAAGCACACCAGATTGAGCAAATGTAGTGAATAGATGATGTAGGTGAGGAATGAGAGTGTCAGCAAAGGTTTTATAAAATTCTGCAGGGATATCATCAGGGCCAGAAGATTTTTGAGGCTTAAGCGATTGAATAGCTAATAAAAGTTCATCTGCTGTGATAGGGTTATCTAATTTGATTTTATCAGGCTGAGAGAGTTGAGGTACATTGGCGGAGGTTAAAAATGTATCAATAATTTGAGAATCTAAAATGTTTGGGCTTCTGTACAGAGAGGAGTAGAATTTAAGAAATTCCTCTATAATGTCTGGGGTAGATACAGCAACGGTACCATTGTGCCTATGGATAGCATGAATTTGATTTTTATCTTTCTTGATACGGAGATAATTAGCTAAGAGTTTTCCTGACTTGTTGGCATTAAAAGCAAATTTAGCTCTCTGGTTTGCAATCTGTATACCAGCTCTCTTACTCAACAAGGAATTATACTCATATCTAAATTTTTGCAGTGTAGTTTTAAAAACAAGATTCTGTGAAGAGATAAACAATCGTTCGAATTTCGCAATCTGTTTTTCAAGGTGTAACAATTTGGTGTTAAATGATTTATTTTCATGTGTCATTATAGAAATAACAATTACTCTTAAATAAGGTTTAAAAGCATCCCATTTGACAATAGGGGAGGTAACATCATCGAGGTAATGCAAAAAATATTTATGAATAGCTTTTAAGATGACATCTTTATGAGTATCATGTAGAACAACATCAACATTCATGCGCCAACAGGAATGAGAAACTGAAAAATTACCTGTTTGTAAACAAAGCGAAATCATTGCATGGCCTGAGATTTCAATATTACCAATAGTAGGTCAGGTTATAGTTTTCACTAAATCTCTAGACACCAATAAATAATCTAATCGTGAGTGAGAGCTATGCGGATTGGAGAAAAAAGTGAATTCCTTTTAAGTGGGGGAATGTAGTCTCCAGATGTCAACCAATTTGGTGTTTTTAAATAAGGTTCTGAGAGAATGAAACACTTTAGGAGGAGCATATTTGGTGGAGGATAGTCTATCTAAAAGAGGGTCACTAATCAAATTAAAATCACCCCCAAAATTAAGGAAACTTTCCCAAGTTGAAGAATCTCAGAAGTAATATTAGACCAAAAATTAGGGTCATCTGCTGTTGGTCCATAGATATTAATTAGGTGTAAAATCATATCTCCAATTTTAACTTTGACCAAAAGAAATCTACCATCTGAATCTGATTTTTGTCTAGAACTTGCAGCTGAAGAGTTTTTGAGAACAGAATAGCCACACCATTCTTCTTACCTTGCGCAGGGAAGGAGATAATTTGTCCAAACCATTTCTTTTGCATGTATGTTAAAATGGTGTCATCAACGTGGATTTCTTGTAATAAACAAATATCAGCTTTTTGCCTATGTAAATAATCTAAAATCTTTAATCTTTTAACTGGATGATGTAAACCTTTGACATTGAGTGAAACAATTTTAACTTTAGGAGAACTATTCATAATTTATGAGGTGAAAAGAAGGAAGATAGAAAAGAGTGGAGGAATTACATAAATAACAGAAGTAGTAGAAAAAACCAGAAGAGTAGCCAATAGACATGGAAGACAGAAAAGCAAAAAAGACAAATATATATACAAGATAGGAAGGAACATACATATACAATGAGGAGACACACACGTGCATCCAAGAAGAAATAAAGGATGCGGATAGCACACCCGTACTAATGGGACTATCAAAATAACAACAGGAGTATTACTGGCTGAACAATAAATATACCTGCGAGTTATCATAGCAGTAGTAAATCATAAAGTGGAAGTACTAATAGAATAACTTCAGGTTAGGGGGTCATGTATATCCATTGAATGAGGTGAGTAGTTCTCAAGAAACGCTTGGAGGTCCTCCGGACGATGAAAGGATTTGGAGATGTCGCCTTTCCAAATACGCATTGTGGATGGATCGAAGAGTCCATATTTGAAGCCAGAGTCTCTTAGTCGTGGTCTCATCACTGCAAAATCTCTTCGCATTGCAACCGTCTCTTTGGCGAAGTCTTGATGGATGAAAATCTTCGAGCCATTGACTAGGAGAGAAGGAATCTCATGAGCTGCCTTCCTGATAAGAACGAGGTGATGGTGGCGTAAAACTTTGAATATGACTTGCCTGGGTTTAGTTTGACCTGGTTTACGGTGAGATGGAATACGATATGCTTTATCAATCTCAAATTTTTCTGAAAACTTCACATTCAACAAATTAGGTAGCAGATTCTCTAAATAATGCCTGCAATCATTGCCTTCAATATCTTCAGGCAAATTAAAAATGCGTAAGTTATATTGCCTATTCCTGTTCTCCAATTCAATTAATCTGGCATTTATGAAGGGGATTTTTTTAACCATTGGCAATATATTATCTGTTTTGGTAATAACATCATGCAGCTTGATCTCATTATCTGCAACTTTCATTGAAAGACTGGCCATGTCTTTCCATAAATTTTTAATTTCCGTGGCAATATTGTCAGTCTTTGATCTGACAGCCTTTAATTCCTCCAGGATAGTAATAAGGGAGGGTTCCAATGAATCAACCATTTTTGACTTTAGAGGAGGAGGAGAAACAGTTTGTTTGCATTTATTTGCTGTAGATTTGTTTTCCATCCTCAATAAATTAAATAAACCCAGGCAAAATTGTCAAAATTACAGTAAAAGTAAAGAAAAATAGTCCAAACCGGTGCAGCAGCTAAAATTAGCTGTGGGAGGAAACCAAGGCAGAAGCCGCGCCCTCTCTTGATGCAGGACTCCGCCTCTCTGACAGGAATCCTGGAGCAGGCTGAGGGAAGTCTCGGTGAGAAGGAAACTGCAGCTTAAGGGGGGTCTAGAATCGTCGGAATCGTTGAGAAAGCTTCTTAAATGCTCTCCTTAGGTTAGGTAAGTGATGGAGGCAGGAAGTATCAAATTCCTGTATTTTCGGCTTATTTAACCTCGTCGATTAGACGGGTGATCCGGAGCTAACTAGCGAGCCGCCATCTTGGCGCACGCGCTTACGCGTCTGCAACCTCCTTTTCTGAGGTTGCTAGGATGTGTTCTATTGTGGAACTCTCTCCCTTGAGAGAGAATGTTAATATTGAAAAGCTTTTGTCAGTTGACTTTGACTGTTGGTTGCTGAGGTCCCTTGCATGAGATGTACAATAAACGTATGCTGTTTCTTCAACTACTTTTGGTCTCCTGCGTGCTACTTATCCTGAGGAGAACACCTCACATTGACATGACTATCATGCACTGCTGATGACTTCAGGTACTACATTACTCATGACATGTTAAATGACATAATTGATGACATCACTGATGAAAGAGACCAGTCCCTTTCTGTTTATTTTTGGCCGTGTGGCTATTACAGAGCAGGAAACTAATAACTTAATTCATGCTATAATAACATGCACCTACTAAAGATTAGGCCAATGCTGCCACCGTGTGTCCTTTTTGCTGTAGAGCGCAGTCTGTAAAAGTATAATGGAATGCCGAATGTATAAACCAATCACACGATTCTATTCGGCAGATAAATGTTTCAGCACTTTAGTAAACATTTAAGTTAACTTTATAACTGTCACACAAAGTAAAATCATGACTCGGAATAGTATACAGATCATACCCAGAAATAATGTGTAACGTCACATATAGCTGCCTACCTTCCTCTGTCCACGCATAGCTCAGATCTATCATTTCACACGGTTCACGGAATGCGAGGGCAAACACAAGGGAAGCGCATATTTTTCATAGCATCCTTGACATCACACGGTCTCTCCTAACCCTAAGTCCAATTGTCAAAGATTTCCTTTGTACGCATGCCTTAATCCTGGAAATTCACAGGTACGGTACACCTAAACTTGTAGAAAGACACAACTACTCACATAGGGGGGCATATTAGCAAGACCGGCGATAAACTTATCGCCGTTTTAGCGGCAGGAAACTACTGCCGCTAAAACGGCGATAATGGGCTTGCTAATATGCGTTATAGAATTCAATAGAAGCCCAGGTTAGATGTCCTGCACATCTAACCTGGGCTTCTATTGAATTCTATAACGCATATTAGCAAGCCCATTATCGTCCGTTTTAGCGGCAGTTTCCTGCCGCTAAAACGGCGATAATTTTATCGCCGGTCTTGCTAATATGCCCCAAAGTTCTTTGCGAATCAGTCTCGGTGTAATTTACAACTAATAGAGAAGTAAAATACAACTACTCAAAGAGAATGCTAGCTTAGTGAATCTGGAACAATGAGCGTGTACTGTCGGCATCCCGGAACATCTGCGCGCGAGTTAGGATATTGTTAACATTTTGAAAACAGCTTTTTTTCTTTTTGTGACATGGATAGTAATTTTCCATGCAAACACTTCCCTTCCCTCCCCTTCCCTCCCCTCCCCTCACATACTCTTGAAAATAAGGGTGTTCCAAGCAATTTATAACACTTACGAAACCGTTTGTATGTGAATAGTTTATGCATGGGTTTTGAAGTGGAGAGGCTCGTGGGAGAAACATAGCAAATGATTGTTAATATCTGCAACGTATTGTCTGTATTTGTGGTCGCCTCATTTGCATGACCCATTGGTTCAACCTTCCCCGAGAACGCCACTATTTCTTCCCCAAGTGTCACGACTGCAGAAAAATCAGCTTCAATATAATAGCATTGCCCCTACGAATTGTCTGCAACATGCCGAGAAGCTCCTGGTGTGGTGTTGATTGTGTTTCCAATTAATAAGGTGTGATATTCTTCGACCAAAAAAAAAAAAAAACTACACTCCGCAATACAAGATATACTTTTAATAAATGTATTAGTTTTTTAAAGTTCAACATTGTCCAAAATGATATGCAAAATCCTTTTGCAATCGGTATATTATCATAAAACACCCTCCACAATAAAACAGAAATAACCCAGGAAAACGTTATATCACTGCAAACGTGCCCAGCACCAGAAGGTTTTGGAAGGATTCGGAGATATTAATGCAATAAATAGCTCAACATGTAGAGAGACAGGTAGTCAATTTCAAGCTCAAGCAGCCAGGCCAAATATTGTTTCATCAAATCGCTATGGGGACTGTCACAGATTGGACTCCCTGCATAAATCCACCAGGGGCCGTATTACAGAGAGTGCCCCAGGGGCGCAACGGGCGTTTGTGCCCACTTTGCGCACCCCCGGGGCACTTGGGTATTACAGAAGGGGCTGCAGATGCTTGTGCGTCCCCTGCTATATTACCGATAGCGCTGGCGCACATAAAGCGCCAGTGCTATCTGAAGGTGCGTTCCCCCATGCAAATGAGGGAATCTCTTTGCCTCTGCACCCGCGCCGTATTACAGATACAGGCGCAGAGGCAAAGAAGCTGTTAGGAGGTACACTGACAGTGCGCCACCGAAAAGGTGGTGCACTGTCAGTGAGCCCCCTGATGGGCGCACTCTGCAGGGGTAAAGGGGGTCCTATGGACCCCCCAGACAACCCCTTGCAGGCGGGTGCAGTCACTGACTGCACCAGCCTGCAGGGGGATCTCTAACTCCCCGTCAAAGTGCAGGCAGGTTGCCGCCTGCACAGTGAAACACGGAGTGGCTGCTTCAAAGCTGTTCAATATTTCACTTCAATGCGCTGCCCCCAGGGGGCAGCGCATTCTATGTAATAGGGTGCACTTTCTGTTTGCACTCGGCGCATCTGTTTTAAGGTGCACCAGGCGCAAACAGGGAATTGCGCCCTAATACATAATATGGCCCCAGGATACCTAGCGCAAAATGGAAGGATAGCCAACTCGACTCAGCACATGCGATTCCTGCAACCCTTAGCGAGTGAGGAGATCCTGTCAGACACTACGAAGTTGGTAGAGAAAGTCAAGGTGGGAGAGGAACTCAGGATGCCGATTTGCACAGCAACGTTGCTGACAATTGTTTGCCTGCAAACCTGCCGGGAACCGCAGCAGAGCGCCTTACAGGCTTGCTAGGGAGGTGTTCCATGGGCTTTGCGTGGGTATTCCTATGTAGCTCCCATGTTTTTTGACGCATTCCCAGAACTGTGGTAAATCTGGGAATGTGCCAAAAAGATACACCTTCCCAGGAGAAGGCATAACGAGGGGAAATATCTTTATTTCTCTTCGTTACTTCCTCGTTCTATATGTGCTTCAATCTGCAGCACACAGAGAAAGAGGAATACACCTCCAAGGATTGTTTTTGTGTAGGAAGGTGCCAACAACCCGACACCCTTGCAACACCTGTGTTGGCGCATAGCTGCCATTTTTGCGCCTGCGCTGGCTGAAAGGACAGTAATGCACACTATCTTGTAAATTCAGTGGATTTCTGTCCTTTTGAATTGGCGTAGGGCAGCGCAGCAAAATGACTCGCGGTGCTGGCCTATGCCAATTCTTTGTAAATATGCCCCAGAGTATCTGCAAAAACAGTTCCTTCCTGGATTTGAGCAGCAACAGATGGAAAGTCCTCAAGCAGGGACTGAATTGCATGATTAGATTATGCGCTGGCTCTGATTGAGAAGTTTGATGATGCATATGCTCTTTTACTGCTGCTTCCATCTTTCTAATTACTGTGCCTGAAGGAGTACCCGACTCCGAAATGATAATTCCCTGGTAAGACAACCCAGACATCAGTGTGCCAACCTTCACCTCTGTGGGAAATGCTACAGAGGGTTTATGAAGGAGATACCACTTTGAAAGGAAAATACATTTTCTCCTCATTACTCCATCCATGTATCACGACCTTCTTCACTGAAGAATGTAGTGGAAGACTCTCAGGTTTCTTCTTCTGTTACTGACTGAAAAAGATCTCCTTTTTCGGTGGCTCTGATGTCAATGGAATGTACAGATTGGTCCCCAAGTGCTAGATGATTTCTGCTAACTGAGGACCCTTCACAAAATAACCATGATAGCTCACCCAGTAAGGACTAGGAGAGGAAGATGGACGAGGAGGTAATGGTCGCTACCTGTTGGCAGGACAGGGGATGTGTTTTGGGGGAGCACACATCAGTCCCGCCTCCAGTCAGTGCACTGGGTTGCAGCCTTCTGTTGTTAGGCAGGCAGGGCTTGCCATGACAGAGCTGGTGCAGCAGTGTTCTGTGCCCCAGCAAAGAGTATCAGCCTGTGTGCTAGCGAGCTTGGGGAGGCCCCTGGATCAGATGCTGATGTCTGTGATTCAGACTCTGCATTCTGCTGCTTCCTTGGTGTGGTTGCCACAGATCTGTGTCCTGTGAACTTGAATCGTGGCCGTGGTCCATAAGGCTCCAGAAGTTTGTTGTGCATGGTGAGAATCACAGCCGGACTGGGCACAGCAACCAGTCTTGGCAATGTGCACGACCGGTCCTGGTAGCGAGTTGGGGGGTGCAAATGAGAAGCAACGCTCCCGCTTTTGTTACAGATGGCCAACATTGCAGCACAACTGCTGCAAAACTGTCTCCTAGTAAGAAAACCGCGCCCCCATGAGTCCAAAACTGGCCCCCACCCTTCCGGCCCACCAGGTAAATGCCCGGTGCCTGCTACAGCCAGTCCGGCCCTGGTGAGAAAAAGAGCATGTATGTCAAGATATCTAAGATCTTTATCTCCAGGTAGTGGGTGCTGTTGAAGAGGGACAACCCCAGATTGAACCTGATGCTGGGCAAGAGGAAGCATGTACCCTTCGGGATGCTTAGTTAAGCTAATTTCAGCTGCGAGACCCTCCACTCTCAGCTCTGCATCCTCTCTGTGCACCCCCAACTCTCACCAACAAAAACCCACATACCTACAACTAGTGCTCCTTATTATTTGTTACCTCTACACATGCCTAATGTCTTCTAATTGATGGAATTTGAATCTGCACCAAACAGCCAGAATATTCTTTCCTTTCGCTCACAGACGCGCTAGGCATTGGAAAAGCCTGTAGGATTCACAGCTGAGACCTATTGGCTTTGACAATGCTTGTGATTCTTTGTTTTTGTTTTTTAAATGAAATTGAAACACAGCTTACCAACTTTGAGACATGCAGGTGCTCTGCATGGGTCGCTGGGTTTGAGTGGAGGTCCCAGGAGTGTAGCTTGGTCAGTAAGACTTAGGGGGCTTCAGAGTTTCCAACAATCACTCTGGCATATCATGTTAATCATTATATGGGACGCAGCACATGAGGGGGCTTAAGGGCCAATGGAAAGGGAAAGGTGTGCGGATTGTGAGGGGGACTTAATACACAGTATTTTGTGTAAATTAACTATGTTTTAAGACCTTCGAAACAGAGATGAGAGTGTGTGTGTGTTTGGCTGAGTGAACAGACAGCTTACCATACCCGACTAAAAGCTCCTGTACCCAACTATTTATTAAATAATACATTTATTAGGGGGTGTAACACCCCAAACAACAACTTGAAGCTACGGCACTGAATGGCCCCACTACTTGGTGGTCCTTTGGTGGTTCTTCTAGTACAGTACAGCACCTGCAACTCGTGTCACAACTGTTTTGTTCACCGTAGAAGTTCGGCAAAGCCCGGTAACAGTGGGGTGCACAAGACCAGCATAACCTTGGGGAGCACAAGACCAGAATAACCTTGGCTCCTGTCACTCTCCGAGTCTGCAGCTGTGAACACTGTATTATCAGGGATGAGGCCTTTGGGGCTTTAACTTTGCCTTGGTCCCAAACATTATTTGTGAGAAAGTGCGGAATTGTGATTGTGTTTTCCACATACAGCTTAAAAACGATTGTGCTGGGCAATAATGCTTTTTAGGAAGCCCCGTTGTTTTATATGACCTGTTGCCCACTACCAATTTGATACAAACATTTCCACTGGAAATGCAATCTCTACTCTCTTCCACATTAGTCTAAATAAACATTCATTGTCTCAAAAAAAACATAAATTCAGAAACAAACTTGATTTTATTTTATTAAGTGGTATAGTCCATTAAAAAGTTACATTTGTATAAAACCAAACGCATGTCCTGTAGATGCCACGAGGGTTCTTTGTTATGTCTCACACTTTATTATGAAAGAAAGAGTGCCGATGCCTAAAGCTCTGATCAGAAACTCTTGGCACGCGGAAGACCACGTCTGGTAGTCCTAAAACCACATCATGCCTCCTTAATTAACAGCCAGACACTCCCTGCCCCTTTATCTCACTCTTGCAGGTTCCTGCTTTCTTCCTCCCTGATGAGTTTGTCATCTTTCTCTCCCACCGCCTTCCCGATCTGTGAGTTTCCCGCTCTTCCAGTTGCTTAATATCTGATGCAGAAAAATAAGTGCCGGTCCTCAAAAATAACTGCCCTCCACCAGCAATCACTGGCTCAAATTAAGACCTGCTCATACTTGAGTCAGTTCCGCATTTTAAGTAAACAATGATGTGCACACTGGGACTTGTAGTCCAGTTTTTTCCAGTATGTTTTTTTCAAAGTTACGCCATAGAAGATTTTGTTGGCTAATAATCTAGGACTGTTTGAAAATGTCATGCAAAAAATGGACACACAATCACAAGGCGGGTTGGAGGAAAAATGAAGCAAATGGAACATTCCTCAGCCCCCAACAAATATATGCCAATCATAAAGAAAGGGACAATCCAAAGAAGGGAGACAAAATCTCTCAAATCGTCTTCCCGGCTTGTATCACAAGGACATCCTTGTGTCTAGAAGGCCCTCACACACATGCTAATCATGTGGCATGCTTCATCATTGGACCCACTTCTGGAGCGAGAATCAACACCAGATGGGCTCGACCTCACAAAGGGAGGGAGCTCTTTGATATTACCTGTGCTGAATGAGTGGATATTAGAACTTAACTACGCTTAAAATACCTGTAGGGTGGCCTATAAAAATACTCTATTGTGGGGTACCCATGGTATGATTAGAAACCAGGGTGACACAAACTGGCCATCATGGGGCCAGTGTGTCTCATGGTTGACACGTTTTATCCGAAAAACATTAGTGCTCAGATTTCTTCAGGACCACCTAAGATCCTACACCTAAGGGAGGGCACAAAACTATAGGGTGCAGCCATTCACGCTGATGTATAAATACCTGCACACACATTAGAAAATATTTTACACTGAACTACGCCATTCGGGGTTGTCCTGTATTCCTATACTCTTGTGGGAGTCCTCATTTAGGAACCTAAAAGGGAGACATAAACACACGACAAAGAAAGAGCGATATTCTCCTTTCGCAACAATGTCACAGCACAGTGTACGCTATATTGATCATGTAAAAATGTTTCATAAAAATAAATTACATTCTCCCATCAATTATCCATTATAGAATATCCCTATTGAACTTGTAACCTTATCAAATAATTGTGGTAAAAACGTGAGCCTCATCGTAAGCATTTTCAAATTGTGGCCCTTAGTATAAAAAGTTACTTATATAGGGGACATACTCCTGCCCGGAGTCGCATTCATATAACCTAGAAAGTATGCGGGGGCCTTGGTATCTGTGTCACACTCTGGAAACAATGACATGCACTCATTAGGTAAGAGAAGAATTAGCGTGCCACCGCCTGTAACATTTATCGACATGCTCCCTCAGATGTACTCACTTTGTCAAGAGAACCGTAGTGCAGTACTCCTAGCTCCGTGAGTACAATTGAGTACAATGGGACACTGTTCTTGCAAACCCAAGGTACATCTATGGGCAGCACATTTGCCCCCAGTGTAGCCTGTCTATATGTACATCACTTAGAAAAGAACATTATCCTCAGTGACAATAATCCGTACCTTGACCAGATACTATACTGGAAGCGGTACATCGATGATGTGCTGTTGATTTGGGAAGGTGACGAAACATCAGCTACTACCTTTATGTCCTGGCTGAATACACAAAATGAGTTACTAAAGTTTACACACTGCAACAGTAGAGACAGACTCCCATTTTTGGATGCCTCTAATATTCATGAGAGTAGGAAGCTCATAACGGACAAATTTCCCAAAAGCACTGACATAACAGTTTACTGAAATTTCACAGCTGACAGCTTCCACCCTCGACGCCTCTGAGAAAATTTACCCTTTGGTCAGCTCCTCAAATTACAGAGGAACTGTACCAATAAGAAGGATTTCAGGACACAGTCAGAAAGTCTCAGCCAAGAATGAGTATATCCGGACAGGATAATTAAAAAAACCTTCAAGAGGGCCAGTAATAATGATTGAGATGCACTCATAGACAGGGCCACTGAAGTTATGCGGCAGGAGAGGGCCAAATTATGTGGTAGCTTTGAGTAAATTATGCTGCAAGAAAAGTCAAATGATGCAGCATAATGTGGCACATTTTGTAATAGTATCACTTCATTGTTTCATAATTTTTAAGCTTGGTGATACTGTTTGGGCATTGGTTGTACCTCATTAGTACCAGTTTAATACCCAAATATAGCAATAAGCAACAGAAAGGTGGCCAATCCAGCTTTACAAAGGGCCCTCCACTGCGTGGCAACACATGTTGCTGCATTTTTAGCAATCTTTGAACATTTTGAGCTAGGAAATGTTTTTGTTTGTTAAAGTTTGGATATTATGTGGCAGATGAAGGATTATGCGGCAAATACGGCAAATCTATAATAATGCAAAAATCACTGCGGCTGCACAATCTCATAATTCCAGTGGCCTTCCTCATTGAACAGAGTCACCCAAAAACACCTATGGACCAATTGGTCTGTGTAACCACCTATAACCTGGTATCTAACGATGTGAAGAAGATAATTAATAAGAGGTGGTCCATCCCAAATACAGCTAAACTTAATTTTGAAAAACCTCTATTTGTACACAAAAGAAATTGGAGTCACAGGGATAACCTATTTGATACTAGGGACAAGAAGACAGTCCGAAAGCCTGTACATGACGGACACTTTGGGTCTCCCTCCAGTAACAGGACACCACCCCTGTGGTAACTGCAGCGTGTGTCACCTTACCAAAAAAAAATGACAGAGCTGGTCTTGGGTCTCTCCAACCCATGGATCCAAAGATGTCACACCAATTGAAATTCAAGATACGTCATTTACACCATCACTTGCCCCTGCAATATGATGTACGTGGGTATGATGTGTCACAATATTAAGCTAAGAATTGGAGCACACAGGAGCAATATCAGGTGTTTTAAAGTAGCACAAAATTGGCCAATCACTTTATTACAGAAAAAACACCAATATTGACATGTACTAAACAGTCTTGGAACAGGTGGGTCCAGATGGCCCCAACACAAACCCTAACCAAATTCTCTTGGAAAGAGAACAATGGTGGGTGTACCAAATAAAGACTCACCTATTCGGCCTGAATGGTGACATCCCGTTGTCCTCTTTAGGTTAACTCTCTCGGGGCATTACTAACATGGCAACCTTTATCTGACTTCCTCTTCGAGGTGTGCTATTTTGACAATTTGGGATGTTAATGTTATGTTAATGATATTTATACAGCGCAGCTGCTACCCGAAGGTGTCCTGGCGCTAGTTATATCTCCTGTGGCCAAAGAAAGAAGCTCATTGGGCAAAGAGCCAGGTCTTTAGGCTTTTCCTAAAAGCCAAGAGGTTTGTGATGCATCTTAACTGGAACGGCAGATCGTTCCAGGCCTTGGCCGCATTGTAAGTGAAACTTCTGCCTCCCCATCGAACTTTTGATGAGCTCATATTCTGAGGGGGCTGGGCATGGTAAACCCCAAGCATTCAAAAACGCTCTGGTCCAGTCACCTAGGGTGGCTTGTAAGTATGAACATGATTCCATCATCTGCAGAGCCGTCTAATATTGGGCACAGAAGGTTTTGTCACTTGTTTTTGTTTTCCTTTTAGGTTCCTAAATGAGGACTCCCAAAAGAGTATAGGACTACAGCAGAAACCTTCACAAACATCGCCACCAACCCTACTTCTTGTGATGGCTGCATTTGAATATATCATAATCACAGTCACTAGAATTATGTTTTTTTGGCTGGCATTGCGTTTTCCACATTTGCCACACAGTTTAACATCTGCTGCCTAACTTGCAGATTTCAACATCAGTAATATTTTAGCTCAGTGAGTTTCTTCACACTTTTCTGACACCTACCTCTCATACAAACCCTATTCTCTCCCTCCTCTCTCCATACTCTGTCCTCCTATCGCCTACTTTTTCACACTCATCTCTGTCATCCTCTGGCACCCTGCTCACCCTCTCTCTTTCCCTGTCACTTTCCTGTTGCTTACCTCGTAGACACCTGAGCCTGCCTCACCTTCATTCCGCATCGTGCCTCATAACTTCCTTTCTGCAAACATCCTGCCACACTTCTATTCTTACTCTCTTTTTACACACTTTTCTTTCTAACACCCCTCTCTTCTTCATCCTCCTCTTGCCTTATTTGTAATTGCTTTGCACTGCAGCAGGAGTAATTTTTTATTTTGCTTTTGTTAGCACTGGAGTGCAAGTCTGACCCAATTTTGACTGTCTTATTAGATTTCTTTTATGCAGTTCAGAAGTGGATGAACCCAAAATGACCACAATCTGGCGAGACTTTCTGGGGAGACATCTTGGGGCATATTTACAAGAGCTTATCGCCAACAGAACATTACTTTTTGTGACATTCTGGTGGAGATAAGCCATTTGTCTTATTTATAAGGTGGTTTGAGCCACTTAACGTGGCTTAATGCCTCCTCGTGAATAAGTATTTTTAAAGAACAATGGTCAAGATGAGGCCAAACTGGTCCTCGGGTAGCCAGAGCTACTATTTAGTCGAGAAAATGCTTTCGTCTGAGCTCTCGTGTTACAAGAGAGGAGGAGGAGGAGAAACAACGTATGAAGGGACACTAGGTTGTAGGGATGACAAGACATTTATTGCATCATAAACGCTATATCATCCACACATTTTTTCAGGATCTAGTCCTGGTGCTCACACATTGGGTGAAGTTGCGTGAAAAGGTGAAAAAGTGCTGGTGACTTAAAATTACATCACATTGACAACATAAGCAAAACTCGAATGAATTTTTACAGTTGGAGTTTTGGTTGTAATAGGTCGACGGCGATTGATCCAGCAGGCCGTCCTTGCAGTGCCTCGCCGCCTGCTTGTAATCACCGGAGGAGACCCGGTATCCTGCCTTTAATCTAATTTTCTACCAAGTCTCGGGACACATTGCCCGGAACCCTTAAAGTAATCACCGGAACGTAGCAGTTCCCCGCCATTCAGATTCTACTTGCTCACACGGTTACTCGTCCTGATGACGGTCTCTAAATTATAGAGATCGAAACGCCGTCGACCTATTACAACCAAAACTCCAACTGTAAAAATTCATTCGAGTTTTGCTTATGTTGTCAATGTGATGTAATTTTAAGTCACCAGCACTTTTTCACCTTTTCACGCAACTTCACCCAATGTGTGAGCACCAGGACTAGATCCTGAAAAATGTGTGGATGATATAGCGTTTATGATGCAATAAATGTCTTGTCATCCCTACAACCTAGTGTCCCTTCATACGTTGTTTCTCCTCCTCCTCCTCTCTTGTAACACGAGAGCTCAGACGAAAGCATTTTCTCGACTAAATAGTAGCTCTGGCTACCCGAGGACCAGTTTGGCCTCATCTTGACCATTGTTCTTTAAAAATACGTATACCACCCCAGGTCGTACCGTTGGGGTTCCCTTGTTCGCTAAAAATACTCCTCGTGAATAAGGCCCCCTTTCATGCAGCACTTAGCGTGAAAGGTGCGGGCAGTGGGTGTTGCGGTGGGCGTTCCCCTGCAACACCCATTGCTTTTTGACGTAGCCCCCTAGGATGCTTGTTTCCGGTCCAGGGAAGACCTGGCTTGGCAGTTCAGGCTGGACTGTTCCCATGAGGCACAGGGTCAAGACTGATTTGCATATAGCTGGGTCTGAACTGGGGTGGCGAAGTGAACTAAAGAACGATGATGGATTCAACCCATATCTGTGACTGGGGGTGAGTGTCTGAAACGTTTCAGCACTCTTTCTATCATCTCTGTGTGTTTGTCCTATTTACAAGGGTGGCGTAAATAGGAGGCAGCGCCAAAAATAAGACCAGGGAAAACCTGGCCTAAACCTGGCGAAATGAAGAGAAATTATTAATTTCTCCTAGTTTTTGCTGTTTCTATGTGAGCTGCATTCTGCAGCACACATAGAAACAGCAAATCGCCACTAATAATTGTTCATGTGCAGGAAGGTGTCCCTTCCTGCACATAAACAATCATTAAAAAATGACGAGTTGCATAAAGCAGCACACGTAGAAATTACAAATCGCCATTACTGATTGTTTATGCGCAGGAAGGTACACCTTCCTGCACATGAATAATCATTCCCCGTAATGCAGGCACCCTTGCAATATGGTGCAAGGGTGCCTGTGTTGGAGCTAGGCAACTAAATTTAGGCGCATGGAGCATCACTGCGTTTTCAGAATGGCGGAGCGCTGCGTTAGCCATTTTAGCTTAACACCGTGCTCCGCCATTCACTTGTAACTATGCCCCCTTGTTTTTCCCGTCTGTCATATCAAGAACACTTACTGTTCCAAGACAGCCGCTGCATTTTGTTGAGGCCCAGAATAGAGGCTTCCATCATGCAAGGAAACATATCTGTCCTGGGTGTTCATGACAGGCCTTCAGCCCTCCCCCACATCTACTTACCAAGCACCAATTGACGATTCAGTGCGGGGCAGCAGCTGCGTACAATATTTACAGCTCTTTGACCCCTCCCTCCTAGTCGTTTCCTCTAACTTCAGGTTCACTGTGCAGCTCTTGGTCCTTTCTTCCACAGCTGGTGATGGTTACTGACCCAATCTTCCATCACTAGTGTCTCCTTCCTGTGCAGCTCTTCGATACCTCCCTCTCAAGTGGTGTTTCTCAGCCCCTACCATACTCCATGATGCCTCTGTCTCCCAATGCCCTCTACTGTTGCTTTCTTTCCCCTCTCTCCTGACATCCTCCGGCTTCAATCTCTTTCGCAGCAGCTCCTGGGGCGATAGCATGAAATTATTTACAGCTGGCTTCTCTAAAACATCACAATAGAAATCTCAAAACTATTGGCTTGCCTAGTGCTTGTTTCTAATTGTTTCTCTTTCCAAACTCATCAGTTCCTGCCTTCACGGCTGTCATTTTGGAAGGCTCTTAAAATCAATATCTTTTTTAACTTTTTCCCTTTCTGACTTTGACACGTCTCCTCTTCACTTGTTTGTACCTACTGATAAGTTCATAGTATGTTCCTATTATAAATTACATAAAGATAAATACATCCTCAAATATATAAAATAGAAGTTAGTTTCAATATTGCTGACACATCCATTTCCCATTTTATGAAACTTTATTTATCAAAGAAAAACATTGAAAACGAGGTGCATTAAATGTCATACCGTTCCATTTTTGGGTGCTGTTGTAATATTCCAGTGAGGATTTGAGATTCACTGTCATTGCTCATCAAATCTTCATTTTGTTAGTCAACTCCAACATATTGAAATTCATTGCGTTTCCCTGGTCCTTGCCTTCAAATAGTTCCCCACTATGATTGGCCACAATCACAGGGATTCTGGCCTGCTGGGTTCAGTAGACCACCACATCTGATTGCCTTTAAGTAAAGCAGTATTTTTTTTAATGCAAACCATTTTCCTTAAAGGAAAATCTGATGCATTTAAATAAAAAAAATACACAAACCTATTTTAGGAGTAGGCAGTGGTCCCATGGACGTTTTTTATCAACTTTCATAAAGGAGAAGGGGGGCTTTGAGGGCCCCCTCCCATTTACAAAATGGTAACCACCTCCTTTGAGTTGGTGGTAAAATATAATTGTTTTTCAACCATATTTTGCATACCATAATAATTTGGTATTTGGAAGGGACGTCCTAAACACGTCTCTTTCAAATCCCAATTCAGTATGGATTCCAAAACCCATTTACGATTCACAAAACCTTTTCTGAACCTTTAAATGGGCTTAATACATTTGAAAAAGGGGTTTTAGCATTCTCAAAACCCTCTGAGTTATCAAATCAGAGGATTTCCAAATGCTAAAACTCTTTGTACATGAGTTCCCTAGTTCTCTATATTGAAATGCTTGCAGCCGTAGTCACTGGCCCACATCTCCTCCCCAATTCTGCTTCCTATCTGTTGCATTTCGTTGTTTATATTGTTTCCGTCTTACATCTGGTATGTGTGATAAAGGATCCACCAGCAAACCTTATGTGACAGTGGCCATTCAAGCTAATCAACATGTCACAAACAGTTGCAGAACGTAAAACCACATTTACAAATTATGTGCTATGCAGAGACATACAGATGGAAATCCCCTCCTTCCCTTGTACGCCCCAGTTAAGGTGGGTCTGGAAAGGGGTGCAATATTTATTACAACAGATATAGTCCAACACAGCAGGAATTTGAGTTCATTGGTTGTGATCCATAGCACCAAATTACAGTCATTGTCCGAAAAAGGGATATAATGTGGATTTTGGTGCTTACCCCACCAAAATCCACACATTCTGTTATTTTCAGGGCATTTTCCAGTGGTAAATTTCAACAGGTTTTATCTGTTTAAAACTACTGGGGAAAAATGCAGGTGTGCTTGTGATATGGGTGGTGTTACATTACTTACTGCATGTATCTCAATTGGTCAGGTCGACCATAATTAGGGCCCTAGTAACTAATACTTACTGAAGCCTGTAAATCCTTTAGTGTGTAACGTGTGTAAAGTGTGAACAAGACAACACAGATTATTAGTTACATAAGTGTTTCAAAATATGTTACAGCTATGTTGAGAGAAATGATTTCACAAAAAGATCTGCCAATATTACCAAATTTAAACAAACTGCATTATCAATATATAAATGGCACATGATTGAAATGATGACACAGCAAGTGAGAACAATTGATTTACAAATATTGTAGTGCCTTAAGCAATTAAGTATTAAGGGCAAGGAAGGGGAGCAATGTCAGAAAGAGGAATGCACATATAATTATATGGATACCAGTAAGAGTTTTTAACATTAACTGTGAAATAACTATGATTCTAATAGGGTTCAAAATCACTTGATTAATCTTCTATAGTGGCTTACAAAATCACCAGTGTGAATGGGCATCCATATGTTCTGCCACAATATTTTTTTTATTTTAAATACTTCATTTATTAAATTTTTCGCACCATAAGCAGAGCGGTCATAAACAGAGCATTCCAATACATTGCCTTTCAACTTATACCCAACATACATCTGAGTCCTGTACATGCTTCGCGGTTAGTTATACATTTATGGCACAGCAGTATACCCAGCATCAAACATGGCCAGGTGTTGCCCAAGCACCAATTTTTGCATGTTGCTACTCCCATCAGACCCATTGTCCTGCTCACTTCCAGGCCCCGATAGTGTTAACAATCCCCTGCATAGCTCTCTCCAAATTGCAGTATCCTCCTCTAGCTTATATCATCCTTATGACAGGCCTTCATATGGAGTTCTTCCGCAAGGGACCACTCCCCCACATCCCTAATCCAACTTTCGAATGTCGGAGCCCGCTCACCCATCCAGCATATCGCCACCCTCCGTCTAGCCAACACCAGTGCTAACTGTGTTAATTTATTGGCCATTTTCTTTTTCTTGCGTCGTGGGACCAGCACCAGGAGGCACTGCTCTGGCATAGCCTCTAACTTGATTCCCACCCCTTCACGGATTCTTGCTACCACAGTAATCCAGTACTGTTGTACTTCTGGGCATTACCACCCACGCCAGATGCATAAACCCTGAACGGGCCCTGCGATATCTAGGGCATTCATGCGACCGACTGGCGTCTATCTGGTGGAGCCTCACAGGGGTCATTTACACCCATTGTACAAAATTATAGTGCAATAGCTTCAGATGGGCATTACAAGATACCTTGCACGTTAGTGTGCATATCCTCACCCAGATTTTCTCTGACAAAGGTGCCTGCAGATCTGCATTCCAAGCGTCCCATGCCTTAAGGGCTAGGGATCCCGAGTCCACCCTCATGGCCTTATACAATAACAACACCAGCCTACGCCCACCGCCACACGTCAACAATATATCTAGGGTCTCAGTAGTCTGGGGCAGGTCCGGGTAAGTAGGCCATGTGACCCTGGCCAGTTCCACCAGGCCTGCATATTGAAGATATTGCCCCAAGCCAAATCCTTCACCCGCCTGCTCAAAGGTAATAAAGGTGTCATTCACATACAAGTCTGACAGAACCATAAAGCCACCCTCCCTCTAGGCTGGAAGGACATATTCTCTATCATCCTACGCACTGGAACTAGCTGCCAGACGGGCAACTCCAGATGAAATGGAGCCCACCCCAACACTTATTCCACAAATTTCTGCCACAGGAAGGCCATTTGCCGGACCACATATGGTAGGTCTACACTCACCCCTGCACTCTCCATCAGATTAACTGGTAGGTTCTCTGGTTGCACCCGGCCGCCAAGTAAGCGATTTTCCCAGTTGTCGCCCTCATCCAACCATTGCGCAGCATGTTGAAGATGCGCCGCATAATAATATAGGTCAAACCTAGGCACCCCCAATCCCCCCTCCTCATATCGCTTCGAGAGGACCGGCAGCGCTACTCTGCAGCATTTTCCCACCCAGAGCATGGATATTAATAGTGAGTTCAGTTGCTGAAACACCCTCACGGGGATTGTGCACAATGCGTTCTGTAAAACGTACAAACATCTAGGTAGCATCACCATCTTTGCCACAGCTATTCTACCCATTAGAGACAGTGGCAGCGTGTTCCAAAAATCCACTGAGCGTCTCAGGGACTCAACTACCCTAGTCATGTTTAGCTGTAGTAATTTTACATTCCCATGCGCCACCTGCACCCCCAGGTATCTGAAGTGATCCATCTCCCATCTCACTTCCAGATTAGGCAATTCCACCACCCTACATTCTCTCAGTTTGGCCAGGGGGAACGCCAGGGACTTGTGCCTATTAATGCGAAATCCTGAGTATGTTGTGAATTGGTCCAACAACCGCAGCAGTATCGGGGTCAAATCGCGCAGGGATTTGACATAAAATAGCGCGTCATCTGCATATAATGAAATAAGATGGGTACTATTCCCTGTTTGTAGGCCCCAATGACCTAGATCTCGTCTAGCCCATACCGCCATAGGCTCTATAGCCAGAGCAAACAGCAGTGGCGATAGGGGGCATCCCTGCTGCGTACCTCACCCCAGCATCCACTGCACTGACCGGATCTGGCCCAACCGCACTATAACCGCTGGGTTCGTATATAGTATTCTTACCAATTTGCAGTATCGTGGCCCAACCCCCAGCACTCTGAGAATTTCCAACAGATAGCCCCAGTCCACTGTGTCAAAACGCTTTTTCAAGGTCAATGGAGACCAATGCCATCTCCTCTGGGGCCGCATGCGTCTCATGCAAGATATGCGTTAAGCGTCATATATTCATAGACGTGAAACCGCATATACGTGAAACCGCACTGGTCCTCCTGAACCAGGTAAGCCATGTGGGGCCCCAGTCTTTTGGCCTGCACTTTACATAAGAGTTGAACGTCTGTGTTAATCATTGTCAATGGTCGATATGCTGCCGGGTCCTGACTGTCCCCACCTAGCTTCGGGATCATAGAGATTTCACCCTCTCGCATTGTTAGAGGCAATATTCCACTATTAAAGGATTCATTAAATGTCTGCAGCAGTGGTCGAACCAATTTCGCGGAATATGCCTGATAATACCCAATTGGCAGCCCATCACCCCCCGGAGCCTTAGCCTTGGGTATGTCCACTATTGCCTCCGCTATCTCCTCTTCAGTAATCAGCGCGTCCAACTCTGCCCTAGTGTCTTCGGACAGCTTCCTCTGCTGGAGCCCCTTCAAGAATGGGGTATAGAGCTCAGCTCTAACCAAGGGGTCGTCCATATATACTTTCTCCAGGTGTTGCCGAAATAGCTCCAGCATACCTGTACGGGTATACACCAGCTCTCCCAACTGGCTGCGTAAACTAGTGATCAGCGGGGGGCCTGTTCCCTGCACAGTATCCACGCCAGAAGTCGATCGGACTTGTCCCCCTTTGCGTGCAGTCGTTGTCGGTATTTAGTAAGCGTATATTTGTCCAGTCTATCCCACGTATCTGCAACCTGCTCACGCACTGCACGTTCTCGCTCCTGGGTATCATCTTGCCCCTGCGGCCTTTTCTGAAGTTCTGCCAGCGAGCCCTCCCTGTCCCGGAGTTCAGATTGCAATTGTTTCCGAATGCCATATGTCAATCCCATTGCTGCTCCACGAACCACCGCCTTCATTGCGTCCCACTCATTGGCTCTACTTCCCGCTGTGCCCCAATTAAGGGACAAGTACTCTGCTAGCACGTTGGATATTGCCTCCCTACCAACCTGATCTTCCAGTATATCTGCGGATAATCACCAGCTACAGGGGCCCTGCTCCCCAGCAGACCACTGAACTGAGCAGCACACTGGTGCATGATCGGACAAAAATCGTGCCAAGTGAGTGATCTCTGCTGCAATGAATGCAGGGTTCTCCGTCGCCAACACCCTATCCAGTCGGCTATGGGTATTGTGAGTGGGTGTGTAACATGTATATATTTTCCGGGTTGGGTGGTGATCTCTCCAAACATTCCTAAGGCACAAGTCCTGCATCACCTTCTGTAACTGCTTGGTCATTCGTAGCTTTGTACCCCTCCTAGGTGGACATCTGTCCAGCTCAGGGTCCAGCACACAATTAAAATCTCCTAACCACAGCATTGGGGTATCCAGGTCTGCAGTGATTAAATCCTGCAGGGTCGTAAAGAAAGTGGGCTCATCAATGTTCGGGCATAGGTGTTTAGTATGGTTATATCTTTACCATCTAATTTGCCCCTCAATAATACATAGCGACCCTCAACGTCTGCTTCGGTGTACTGTAGCGTGAAAGGGGTGCCGGGCGCCACCCAGATCAGGGCCCCCTAGCATAGGTAGAATATGATGAGTGAAACACCTGGCCCCTCCATTTTTTGCCAGGCGTGTAGCCCCAGCATCATCCAAGTGCGTCTCTTGCAAGCATGCAAACATTATGTTGTGTCTTTTAAGGAATGAGAGGACTGTGTTGCTTGGTGCAAGTGCCCAACCCCCTAACATTCCAGCTAAGGAGCCTTATCTCGCATGCCATATTTAGGTACTCATGCGTGCTGTCTGCCCATATACCAGGACTCAATTCTCTCTTTTGATGATCCGCGCTGCTGCATAACATAACTTACATTAACACAAAAACAAATAACCAAACTATCCCCCCCACCCACGGACCATACTCGACTAACATTACAGGCGAATCTGCCCACCCTCCGCTCGTGCCAAGACGTACACAGCATCCCACTGGGCCCAACAGGGGCAACAAAGAAGAGTCCTGTTCCCGGTCCGCCCACCCAATTCTTATCTGTAATCCCGCTGCTAAGCCGGGGCATACATCCCTCTTATCTGTCCAAAAACTAGAGCCTTGTATCGTTCACATTTTCCATTCAAATCTGCAAGTGGATTGGTCTCCCTCCCCCCACCCCGTGGCCAGGCCACCATCTGACCCCCACATCAGCAAACAACATCATACATTTTTACCGTACATCAATGACGTGGTCCTAGTACAATGTGCAGCGTTAGGGTCCAGTGTTCAGTCCTTAGTCTCTTTCTCCCTCAGGGAGGTCTTCCATCAAAGTCTCGGGCACAGTGTCCATTGTTAGTTGTAGAGTCTGATCCTGCACATCCGGATCAGCTGAAACAGCTCCCAACAGGCTAATGTCCACTTCTCCGTCCGCAGGGGGATTCAACTGTAGCGATCCGTCCTCGCCCACAGTTATCCTCTGCTGCGATGACTCCGGAGCACTCTGTGACTCTGCTCGACTCTTCTGCTGCTGGCAGCCTCCATCCGTTCGTGTCCCCCATCGTCGTTTCTGTCACCACGCCTCCATGCGGCAGTCCATCACCACGGATCTCCAACCACTCCCAGACATCCTCTGGGGAATCGAAGAATTGCATTTTATCCCCCGACAATACCTTCAATTTATCAGGATACAGGAGCATATATTGCATGTTCAGTGCATGCAACTTGCGTTTCACACCTAAGAAGGATTTTTGGAGATCCTGAACTTGCTTGGTGTAATCTGGGTAGACAGCTACCTTATTATTTTCATACTGGAGGTTCCGATGTTCCCTGGCTGCCCTCAGAATACAGTCTCTATCCAGGTAGTTGAGAATTTTGGCTTTGATAGCTCGGGGCTGCGCCCCCGGGGGCGGGGGATGGGCAAGGGCCCTATGTGCTCTCTCTATTACGAACATGTCCGACAGTCCCTCAGGGCACAGCTGGGTACGAATCCAGCACCCCAGGAACTGCTCAGCTGCTCCTTGTTCCGCTCTCTCTGGTATGCCCACACGGATATTGCTGCGCCTCGCCCTCCCCTCAGCCTCCTCGGCAAGACTCTCCAGGGCCCTCATGGCCACGGTCATCTGCGTGACTTGCTGTTTTAAGGTTACCACCTCGCCTTTCAGCTCTGCTATGTCCCCCTCAGCACTCGCGACTTTATCAGCCACCTTGCGGAGGTCTGCACGTAGTAGGTTTACATCTATGGACACAGTGTCTATTCGGTCCTCAAGTGCCTTTCTGGAGCCCTGGATCGCTGCCATAAGTTCTGCTCTGGTGGGCTCCGGGCTCTCTTCCCCCGAGTCCCGTTCCGCTCCTCCAGCCTGCCTGGTCAGCCGCTGGGAGGGCTGCTTTGGGGCAGTATACTGTGGAATAGTATTTGATGCAGTCGGCTTCTGAGCCTTTTCTTTGCCCATTGCAACCGCCATCGCGTGCCCGCTGGGCGTCTGCAGTCGTGATTTGGATATATATATAGTCCTCCCCTAAAAGAGTCCACCACCAGGCCAGGCCGATAAGCACGTCAGCACACAGTGCCCCCCCCACACACAGGGTCTCTGACGCAGCAGTGCGCCAGGCACTGCACCGCATTTGTGCAAACAGGAGCCTGAAGGTTGCAGTCCCGCTTTTATTACTGGGCCCCTGCGCACAAAGTCCCTGAAGCAGCAGGGCAGCAGGTAGAGGCCCGCAGGCTTGCAAGCGATGTACCATGAACTGCGGCCGTGCAATTAGGGCTGCTGTGCACCCCCCATTGCTGCCCCTCTTCTTCCGCGCTCTATTGTTCGTCCTAGGGCCCCAGACCAGGCCAGTCCGATCCCTTCACCCGCAAGGGCCACTGCAGCAGGGCCAGTGTATTATAATTCAGGGCTCCTGTCCTCTACCACAGGGCCAATATATTATAATTCAGGGCCTCTGCCCTCGTGTTGCAGCAGGGCCAATAAGCTATAATGCAGGGCCGCCGCCCTCGCGATGCAGCAGAGTCAAAGCATTACAATTCAGGGCCTCTGCCCTCATGATGAGGTAGGGTGGATGTGTTACAATTCAGGGCCTCTGCCCTCGTGATGCAGCAGGGCCAATATCTTATGGTTCAGGGCCTCTGCCCTCGCAATGCAGCAGGGTCAGTGTGTTATATTCCAGGGCCTCTGCCCTCGTGATCCAGCAGAGCGAGTATGTTGTAATTCAGGGCCCCTGCCCTCGCGCTGCAGTCCAGCCCAGGGTGACAAGGGGGGGCCCGACAGGCAGCCAATCCAATCCTCACACTTACGGGGGCACCGCAGCTGGGCCAGCGTATTGTACTTCAGGGCCACTGCCCTGACAGTGCAGTCCAGTCCAGTTTTGCTGGGGGAGGGCCCCCGAACAACAGTGGCCCCCCAGCCCACTCGCCACCCCCAGGGCACTGCCCAGCTCCCGCAGGCAGAGGAGGGAACTGAGGACAGACGCAACCCACTGACTCCCTGACCGGGCCCGCAACGGACCGCTCTGCTCTGCAAGCCCCGGCCGAGGGAGCCGCGTCCGCCTCAGTCCCACTCACCGGTGCCTGCCGGGCGGTCCAACTCCTCCGCACCTCACAATGTCCGCGCAGTCCCGGGTGCCAACGAGATGCAGCGTGTTCCAGGAGGTCTGCGCAATCACGATCAAGGGGTCCACATCGAGATCCCTCCGGTCTGCAGCAGAATCGCCGCCCACTGCGCTCACTCATCCGTCTTTTAAATTTCGCCTATCAGGCCTGACCCGAGCCTGACCCGACGGCAGCTCCAGGTTCCAGGGAGTCGAGAAGAAGCGCCACAGGTCGAGTCTCCTCTCTGTCTCGATCCAGAGGCCCGGGTCGTAGTCTCGTCACCAGCAGGGCACGCCCTGCAGGCCTGGCCAGCATCCACTATGCACTTTCTCGGCCAGAGTGCGGCGGTGCTCACTGCCCACTCCAAGTTGGCTCTGCATGTTCCAGGGATCACCAGGAATCGATTCCTAGGTTGGGTAGCAGATTTCAGGCGGGTTGAACAGGATAAATGAAGGATCCACGGGCGGACGGACAGGGAGCTCGAGAGGCTCACGTCCTGTCGGCCATGTTCCTTGGCCACGCACCCTTCTGCCACAATATTAACATTTAAATATATAACCACACTTATATCGACTTAACCTAAGGACTACACATCATCAAGGTAAGTTTGGAGCTAGGAACCATACATCTATACTTCCCTATATATGCTAATAATGACAATATGTTGGTAGTCAATGTTCTGGAGTTGCTATTTTTGTATGTCTATATTATTTATCTCAATATTGTGACTTACAAGAGTGTTTTCACCAAATATGATATGTGATCGATAAAATGCCCTTTAAAGGAAGAAGACACTTCTTTCATATGTAGTCTTACAAAAAGGCGTGGAGCTTAGTAGTCAATTGACTAAGGGTCTTAGTGTCTGTCCCTGATAATCAATTGAATAATGGGAGGGATTATAACTGAGTTATCTGATTTCCATAGACCTTGCCAATGCCTGATTTCTAGTGATGGCAACAGGCTTGACGCCATCCAAAAAACAAGAGTGTGGAGAGCATGTGCATCAGTGGATGCAATAATACTTTAGTAAGCTGCTGTTTGAAATTTGAAGGAATCATCTAATTTACACAGTCATTTATGGGATTAGAATTGCCTTGCACAGCATGCAGCAATTTTATTACAAAACATGAAGCTCTATTATGCAGTCTCATTTCCTGCTTTATTTACAAAGCACATTAAAAAAACAGTACATGTAAGAAAGTGCCTCTTTTTGCATGGTTAGCCCTCACTTTTTGCCTGATGTGATTTTGAAGTGTAAGTGCACTGGGTTCCTGCTAACCAGGTCCCCAGTGCCAGATCTATTTCCTAAAGATTGTACCATCATTGGCACAACTTCAGCTACCTCTATAAGCCTCTAGTAAATGGTACCCCTGGTACCTAGGGCATGGGTACTGAAGAAGGTCCTCGGGGGCTGCAGCACTGGTTGTGCCTTCCCAGTGACCCCTCACCAAGACTATGTACTCTGCCATTGCAGGCTGCCATGCCACCCATACACTTCATAAGGTATAGGTAGGTCACCCCCACTGCAGGCCTTTAGCCCTAAGGCATGGTGCACTATATCCTATATGAGGGCATATCAGCATGAGCAGATATGCCCCTACAATGTCCAGTCTATCATGATGGCTTCACTGATTTCTAAGATGTTTGGTACCAAACATTTTGTCTTAATAAATCCTCACTGATGCCAATATTGGATTTATTAATAAATCCACAAAGGAAACCCTTTTAGAGGGTCCCCTGAAAACCTACCAAGCACTGGTGTGGTCTCTGACTTGTTTTCGCCAGTCTACCACCACTAGACATGTTCCTGCCTCATGGGGTGAGAGCCAGCACTCTCAGAGGACAGAGACAAAGCCTGCTCGGGCAGATGTGCTTCACACCTCCTCCAGGACAGGATGGCCTTCCTGGGCGGGAAGCTTCAAAGGCGATGGTGACCAAAAAGACAAAAACAAAAATGAGTCTTCATGAGGCCCCATAAACCTGTTTAGGAGGGATGGGCCCAGAAACACTTCACAGCCCAAGGGTGGGTACCAGGGTAACAATTGGGATCCCAAAAGGCTTGGTGACATGACTGTAAGGCACTTGGTCACCGAACTGGAAATGGAGAAGGTGAACTCCATGAAAGCATTGTTTGATTTTCAATGCATTTTTCTGCTTTTCCCCCATTGTTTCCAATTCTGCCTAACTGCGCACAAAAGCGATATATTTTCCGAACTTTGCAAAAATCATAACTCCGAAAGTACTTACCTTAGAACTGTGTTCTTGATTTTAAAAATTACATAAAAATCTATATTATTTTTGCAAATAGTTAAGAGAATCTGCAATTTTATTGCAAGACAGGAGGCTCTATTTTGTAAGGATTAAAACATTCCCACCACTTTCATCACAGCTATTTTGAATGGGATTTCAATAAAATGTTTTAAATATAGAAACTCCTTGAACAGTCTGCTGATTTTAGAATAACTTCCAGACTGGCTCTAGCCCAAACGGCCTTAGAAGTCATATCACACACACTGAATGCACACTAAAATTACCCGTCTAATCCCACCAAAGCCATTACCCCCTGCACCAATCTACTCAAAATAGGTGAGTACACTGGTGCAAAAGGTTTCCATAATCAGTGGCGGCTCCTCCACTATGGCGGAGGAGCGTCACCCCACTGCTTTTAAGCAGTGCAAAGTAAAGTAAAGTAAAGGAAACATTCAATGATAATAACTTAGAGTTATTATCATTTTATGTTTCCATCAGTACTGGTTTTCCTGCCGCTTTGGAAGCTGGCAGGTGGGCAGGGCTGCTCTGCTCTCGGGGCAGGGCAGGGGAGGAGTGGTTTGCCCACTCCTAAGTGCACACGACTGTTTGGCCGTCCCTCTCGGGCCACCCAAAATACTCATGCGCACTTTCCCTGTTCTCCATGCAGGCTGCATTACAGCCTGCGTGGAGAACATGCCCAGGCCCCCAGTCCCTGGCTGAGTGCCGAAATATAGTTCTCAGACCAAGCCCAACGCTGCATTACAGCGTTGTGAATGGTCAGGGTAGCCTGGCTATGCTTCCTGTTCCTCGAGTCAAGACGAGGAGAGCAGGAGCAGAGATGCGGGACTGGGAGGCAAGGTAAGTGTTTATTTATTTATTTATGTTATTTTCATTGCGCACCCCCCTGAGCGACCTGTTCCCTCAACCCGGGCCCTCTTCGCCCTGCCACCAGCGAACCATGCCAGCCGCCACTGTTCATAATGCTATAAGTAACGAAGGGCTGCCAACCTCAACCCCCTCCATTACCTGTATATTTACTGCTGAAGACATCTTACCACAAATACTTTAGGATATAGGGTAAAAGAAGGAAACTCAGTAGAAGAAGAGTAATTCTTTGTATGCCTTGTAATTGTAAAGTGCAACCCAAATGGTGAAAAATGGCAAGCAGATACATCTAAACCCTAACATAAAACACTCTTCTGAAAGAAAAACATAACAATGTCACCAGCTTAGCAGGCAGGAAGTTGAGTGACAGATTCCCTTAGTCTTCTCAAGACTAGAAGAGTTGCAAAACCAAATTAACATCCAATAGCTTAGATTATCAAGTTGAAGGGGCATTCTCCCATTCAACAATCTACATACCATAGGATGTTCACCCACTGGCTTATTATCAACTTTCTGATGGCCTGCTGAAATTTGAGATCTGTAGGTTTTAACCGCCCTGTAATATTTTTGCCCTGCTGCCAAAGACACTGATTAGTTTAAAACTCTTGGGGCATCTGAACCAATGTGATTAATGCCACTTTCGAAACACCAGTTAGGCCAGATATCCGAAGCTGACTTAGGCTCTAATTATTCTTTATGCACTAGATGATGTGATATACTTTGAAAGCTGACTCCGAAAGGTCTGGCATTTGTGCAAATCTCCTGAGATGCTCTAAGCACTAGATTCTGGTAGTGTCCACCTGAATCCCTCAGCCTCCCTTAAAATACTGATATTAAAGTTGGACAATCCACTGACAACTCTATAAGAGATGGGAAGCATGGCTGGACTCTCCATAGAGAAGTATCAGTTGTCCGCCTTGCAAAATGTCTGCAAATCTGAAATACATACCTGGGAATCAAGAGGAAAGGTGAAGATGTATAAAGATTTCCAACAGGCCAATTTTGCAGAAAAGCATCCATAGCCAACGCTTTTAGATCCCGCCTCTAACTATAGTATTTGCTCAACTTTGTTGTCAATGTGGAGGTGAGTAGATCTATGTTGAAGGGCCTTAAAAACTTTACCATGTTCTGAAGCCCTAAGGGTGCAAGTACCAGTCTCTGCTGTCATATAAACTCCTTGAATACCTATCCTCCACCTTATTGGATGGTCCCAGAAAGTATTCCACTTTCAATGAAACTCCCTGTTGGAGACAGAACTCCCGCAGCAACTTGGATAACTCTGCCAAAATCTTTGACTTTGTTCCCTGCTTATAAATGTACCTGGCCACTGTCAGTTGCTCATTCTCAAAAGTACAACATATATTACCTTGTTCTTTACTAGGCTTCGAGTTTCAATGGAGCTTGCATGAAGCTTTAAACAATTTATATTCATTAATGACTCTCTCTTGGACCATGTTTCTCCAGTTGAGTACATGCCACTCCTTGCACCCTACCACCCTAGACTTGCATCTGACTCTAATACAAGAACTGGGGACATAGGAAAAATTACCCTTCCGTTCCATGCACCTGCATGTTCTAACCACCATTCTATCTCCCATCTTGCTTCTTGATCCACAGAAACCATCTCTAAATAAAACCCTTCTCAAATGATTTTATCTTTAGTCTCTGAAGTTGCCTGTAATAAAGAGGACCTGTAAAAATACCTGAAATCGACGATGAGAGTAGCCCTACTAGCCTTGCCAACTGCTGCATAGAATCTGCTGGTGAGTGATTAATGTCCTCAACTCTTTCTTTATTGATTTCAGTTTTGCCTGTAGCAAAGATAGTATTTGCTTCTCTGACTCCACTAGGAACCCCAAGAATTACATCTGCCTTGAAGGAACTAGGTCTAACTTTTCCTTGTTGAATACAAATCCAAAGCTCCGAATTGGATCTAATACTACCTGAACCTGTCTTAGTAACAGGGATTACTCCTCACCCAGGAAAATCATATTGTGCAGAAAAATGATCATTCTTAACCCTCCCGCTGTAAAGGCTGCGACACATGGTTTTAGTAACTTGGTGGAGGAGTGGAAAACAGACTAAAAGGAAAGGTTCATGAATCTATAAGCTTGTGCCTGCCACAAGAACTGCAGGTACTTCCTGTGGTGCTGTAGTATAGGTACTGTCAAGTAAGCATCTGAAATCAAATCCTTGCCCTCCAAAGAAAAATCATAGGAGGCTGTGTCCTGAATTGGGGGAGCATACAATTCTATCTAAAACCCCCTGAACAGACTGATGGACTGATGGATCACCTACACCTGAATTCATATCCCAACCATGTGCAACTTGAACCAATCTGCCTCCCACCTTGGCATTGGCAAAAATATACTCCCTTTAGATTCCCTCTCCCCTTGTTTGGCCTCTGATGGCATAGAAGCATCATCGCCTTCTTTGTTTCAGGAAGACAGTGGGCCTGGAGTGCATGAATTGCTATCTGAAGTAATAGAATCAGTAGATGACTGCCTGGCTGGTGAAATGACCACATGATCCTCTGACCCTGTCAGAGACCCACTCGAAAATCCCTGCCAAAGAAGAACGGGTCTTGTTCAAAGACTTGAATGCCTGGAACATACTTTCCATTTCCCCTTATTAGCTTATCCCCAAAGAGGAATCCCTGATTATTACTGATCAAATTAGAACTCACAAGATTCCCCCAATATTGAGTCTATGAATCATAACAGACTCGTATGCCTTTCATAGGATAAACCTATGTTAGTATTACCTAAAATTGCTCTCTGAGCCCAACTAGACATCACATCAGGATCCAGGGTCTCACCCGAAGTTATTGCTTGCTCTGCCAAGCACAGCATTTTAGCAACTGAACCTAAAGCAACCAGAACCCTGTTTTGACATGAGGCCTATTCCTTATCTACTCCTTTTCGGGTTAAGTTGCCCCCTCCCTACTAAGAAAAGTCAAAATCTTAGGATCTACAGCTGGTGTTATAGCTGCCTTATCTGAGATTACTGGTTTAGGAAATTCCACCCTCATAATTTTATCCTTGTTGCTCGCTCAACAGAACCTTTAATCTTGATGTTAAATGTATTTATCCAAACATGGAAGGGGTGACCATTCTGAAGAATTCAGATGTTGGGTAAGTCAGGGGTCAACCATAGGGGGGCTTCCTGCAACCATAATAACAACCATAGCTTTATCTCCAGGCTTCAACGTCTTTGCAACATCAATTGCTCCTTCGTCATTGTAATAAGTGTCATTGTAGTGCAAATCAACAACAACTTGGCCATTCAGCATTTCAAATGGTCTTTTACCTGGACCCCTAGCTACACCGATTAAAGTGTCGTGCCAATTCGCCTCCCATCCCTGCAGAGCAGAACCGCAACCAGTTTTCATCTGCATATTCCTGAGGGTAATCCATCATGATATGCTTTACTTTCATTCCTCTCTTGCCACCTTGAAAACTTCTTTCCACCTGCTGCGGTGGATTACTCCTACCTGTAGGTGGTAAAATGGTTGATATGGCAGATAAAATAGAGATTCCAATATCTGTAACCAAGCTTTTAAAAGATGAGAAGACCACTTTATATATTGAATATGACACAGAGGGGTTCAAAAAGTCACAGAGGTTCCTTCTAAAAACCTTCTACTCTTCATTTTGAGACGTTACTGCTGTGGTATTTTCCCATGCTGGTGAAAAGTCAATTATGTAAGCCACCAGGGAGTTGAAGCCTTACCATTGTATAATATGCTTGTGTTGTCAAGGTTAATCACAAACATAATAAAGACGTAATAAACAGCTGAATTTCTCTGCTCAAAAAAAGACAAACAATTTCATACTTCAAATAATTTATTCTCATGTCAATAGGTAGCATTTTGTGTTAGGAAAAAGAAGGACTTATATCTACAAATGAAGGCCTATAATTAAAAAAGCTCAAAAAGGCCCAGCACTCCCCCCTTCACTTAGGAGAGATGTTCTACAAATCAAATTAAAGAGTGAACAAACCATTTCACAGAAAAAGCTGACTCAGCAGTGCAGCCTGTGTATTAAAGAAACAGATTACCAGTTTGAATAGAGCTGCCTCTGAAATAAAGGGGTTCAAACAAGCAACTCAAAGGCTGGTGTAACCTGTAACCTTGCACCGCCTGCACAGATGCAAATTATCCTGAACCAGAAAAGAACACTATGATGGAAGCAGAAAAGACCTGCCCTGGTAAGTGATATAGGGCCCAATTATGATGTCGAACGAACCGCCATCAACATCTGGGGCTGTGGTCCAACCGCCGCATTATGATGCAGTCAATCAGAGGCAGCGGGGAAAGGGACCAAGAAGCCTGTCAGAGTGTAATACTCTACAATAGGGGCAGTGCCTGCGGAGGCGCCACCATAGGGATTAAGATGTCCATTTTCCCTCTGCCTTTACATGAGGGTCCGACCGCCATGTAAAGGCAGAAGGAATGGGACTTTGGGGGCCCCGTCACATGTGGGCCTCGGTTATGGGACCAGGTGGGCACATGTGGGGCCCCCACCCCAAACATCCATGCACCGTGTGCAAGGCACTACATGGTGTCTGGCACACGGTGCATAGATGTTTGAAAAAATACCCTTTACTATTGCAGCTTGTGTTGCGTCCCTTTCCCAGCCGGCAGTACAAGCCGCAATAGTAAAGGCTATGTTTCCGACTGCCACGCTGGAGGTCACATTGTAATTTGGTGGGTGGGACCTCCGACTCCTTGTCGGCGGTCCCATTTCCTCTACGATGTCTTTCGGACGCTCGTCCAACCGGCATCGCAATGAGGGCCATTGTATCTAAACCAAAGGAAAGCCAAACACTAACACAGATAAACTTCATACTAAGCATGCAATTAAAGCACAGAATAGTAATATCATACATGCAAAGCCCATAGATTCAACAGTAGCTTAACTCGCAAGCAGCAAGAAAATGGGACATGTGTTTGTCTTTTTTGTTATTAATATAATCTTGGCCCTCCTTCACTATTAACTAGGAGGATCTTCAATTACTGATACCTGAGACATGATGGCCTTCAATATTCTGAGCACTATATGCATGCTACATAGTAGTGATACATGATACTAATGGCAACTTGGTTCTGATGGATTTTTTTCTTTTGTTTCAGGCACTGTTTCGCAGACAAAGTGCACTCCAAACCGTGCTCTCACTCGACTTTTCCTTGCAATTGTTAATAAAGTACAATACAGTGTCAGTAAGTATGATGGCGGTCACATCCATCTTTCTAACAACTTACAACTGACTTAGGGCTACCACAGCACACCTTATTTGTTTGTATGTATCGCAATGTTTACTATTAGCTGGACACACTAAAGCCTCTGGTAAATCTTGTTTACACAATACACACAGATCTCAATCAATCTTAGTTCCAACATTTTGTGTACTAGATGTAAACTCTTCATAAATATTTACAAATTCACATCTTCTTTTGGTAAACATTTTTACTCATTGACAGTGGATAATCTTTTCACAATTTCAGAAACCTTTAACAAACAAAAAAATGTGTTAGTTTACAAGGGCTGTACAACATACATTTTTATTTACATCATAAGGTATTTACTTACTGGATCCATTACAGATTTCTCATACTTCATCAGGAGTGAACTAAAATGCAGAATTTGTCCAACTTTTGGCATTCCCGACCAGAAAAGCGTGTGAAATGATGTGATGGATGCCTAACATTAGATTCATAATTGCTATACATATAATAGTAGTGGCATTTTCTTTTATGACGTTATATGGGCAAAGTTGCCATCCACTTTTGGGGTCTATATAATCACTCACTTTTTACCTTATTATGAAGCCCTGTGCAAAGTTTCATGTTGGTATCACATTTTGCATGATTCTAACACTTAGGGGCCCATTACGATGTCGGGCGGAAGCACTACCGCCGTGCCGTCGGAGGCAAAAACCGCTAGTTACCGTCTGCCAGCTACGGCCCACACGCCCGCCAAATTAGGATGCGAAAAGTCAGCCAAACACCGCCCGTAAGCCAGCGACGCCGTCCGCCATCAAAGTGCGCCCGTTCATGTAGTGGCGCGAGCCAATGGACACACACCATCCGACGAAATGACGTACCGCCCGGCGTACAAATTACGATGCCGCAACAAAACAGCTCCCCCGGCTAAGAGACACCGCACGAGATACCAAGGCGGAAACTCGACCGCTGAGTACGGAGACCAAAAAGGCGGCCCACCCGAGCATGAATCCAGCACTCCAGGCCATCCCAATGCTCTACCTGATGCAGCACCTAGGAGTCAACGCGCCGTGGCGACGCAGGTAGGCAGACACACAACAAGGGCACGCAAACACTGCACACAGTGCAAGGGCGGAAAAACTGCACAAGGGCCCCCCAGACACCCCTGTGTGGACAGGACACATCCACCACTGCACCCACAAATGTCCCACCGAACAAAATAAAACTACTCGCAACAACCGGGCACCCACTACCCGGGACCAGGAACTGACGTCCCCGTCACGGCACCGCAGCGCAGCGGCGATGACGCAGCTACACATGCGCACAACGCAGAGGCCAATGACAGCGCCATGCATGGGCCGCACACAAACACCACAGGGTCACAACTACACACCCCACACACCAGCCCCACCCTGAAGGCACGTCACGTGGCATTCCCGCATCAGCCATGTCCCCAACCGGCAACTCACAGGTGCCAACATGACGTCACACAAGTGACCCGAACAGGGGAGTGATGTGACGCCAAAATAGGACACACCCTTGTGTGCAAAACATGGCGAAGCACACAGCGGCTGCTACATCACGCCGCCGAATATGGACCTCGTCCGCAAAAGACACGCCAGTACCATACAAAAATACTAATACCATCCTGCTCCCAATACCAAGACATGAAATACGTAACATTAAAAAACCTGGGTGCCTGACAACAGGTGTTACCAATCACAACCCACACCCACAAGGTCCAACGTATAGCGGAAACGCAGCGTGCCGCCCACACACGGGAAAGCAGATAGCACTGAATGTCCTTCCATTCCCACTCTGAAACCACATTTCAACAAAACAAGCAGGAGAATACAGTCATTGTACCAACAAAAAGCCAAACAGAGGCATGCCGAGGAAACCGTCCACTGGGCAGATAGCGCACAACATGAAAGAAAGTTCAGAACACAAAATAGAAATAATACCACTCCTCCATGTGGTTCACATGCAAGTAATCTGGAAGGAGTCAGACACCACTGACCTTGACCATTCATCGAAGCATGTGGGATGAGGGCCTGTGGCCTCCGCACAAGCTATAACCCAAATACTGCCTCCGTACGACCATTACAGAATTCCCAGCATCGTCGGAGGTTGCACTCTGCTGACTGCACAGCCAGCCGGAGCACGCCATCACATTGCCCTGTAGCAAAATGGCTGTTGCACCACAGCTTCCCAACTACGTCGGGCAGATGCAGCTGTACATCGAGAGCCTGCTACAGATAGTGGGCTGTGAAAATCTGGCCATGCTGAACGTAAGTTACCGAGTAACTTACCGCATCGCAATGTTCAGCTGCGTCATCCCCGTCTTCTACTGTCGGAGGTGTCCCTTCCACTGTCCTGTGGATTTATGTCTCTCCAACCCGGCATGTCCAAAGGCGGACCTAGTACAACTGTTCGCCCCCCTGGACGCACACGACAGGATCTGTTCAGTCTATGGGGGCATGGCGTATGTGGCTGCAATCGGACACACACTGCAATGGGACCAGTGTGCCTCCACACAACGGATTCTGGATCACAGTTTCATCGAATGTCATCCAACATGTCCCATCAGGCTCTTACAAGGGACAACTTACGATGAACACATTGACAGCCACCATCCGCTTCATTGGATGGCATCCATGTTTACCACCAATGCCATGGAAGCCCTGCTCGAAGGTATCGCATACCTGACAACCTGTCAATTCGTCGGGCCCCGAAGCAACACCCCCAATTGAACAATGATGTTCAACACCGTACCCATGCTTAGCTTTCACACGGACTGGGGAGTTAGCTGTACAACAACTATACCATACAACCTGCAACAAACACCACACCATCAACTCCACTGCCATGACATCGGACATTTTCGGGACATGCACTCTGTACCTCACCACATCCAGTATCTCTGCATGAACAGGGGGAGGCAGAGGTATGGGATTTGTGTACAGCAACCACATGGACAATACTGCATGAACAACTATGCTATGATATGTATCCTGCGCACATGAACATATGCACCAGTCACTGCACATCAATCTGTCTGCTGTATAATGTGAGAACTGTCACCTCACCTTTGTCTGAACTGCCGTGCCAGGACTTTTGCATGGACAACAAATGCATCCCCCAACAACATGACCCCAGTGAAAGTGTCAGGTTCAGTAGCCACCACATTGCAACAACTAGTGACACGCTGCTGCATGCACGTAGGCTCATGCTCTGATGTCACCCTTCACGCACGTGTGTCTGAGTAACTATTGTAGTAAACCTGTACCATGGAACTGAAATGTACTGTGCTCATGATGTCAAACTGTCTGGTAGGCATAATTAATACTGTCTGTGTCAAAGTCAACAGCTCCTCAGTAATTAGCAAATGTACATTAGCACAGCAAGGGCAAGGCAGTTGTAACTCTGAAGCCCACATCCCACAGTTAACAACTAATCACATCTACCCCTACCCCCTTTTGTATGTGTAATCATGCTAAGTATAACCTCCACATGCATTTCGCTGCCAGTAGTGTCCACTATACTGCATCACAGAGGACGTAAGTCCAAATACATGGCTTGAAGCAAAAATGTGTCTCTGCTGAATCCTTTCACCAACACAAGTACGAATGAGAGAGGATGAGAGTGTGTGAAGCACACGAAAGTCGTGAGATGACCATGCAGTCCACTGTCATTGGATGTCAATGCATATGAGTAGCCGCAACAGTGGCCACAGTGAAATACCACAGCTCGTGGAGCAGGACTTGTCAGACACTGAAGTGGCCCGAAAGATCATCACATTAACACTGACGGCCTGGTCACTACAAAGCACAGTCCTACACATGTCTACAATTCCCCACACAGTCTGACCTCACACTCAGCAAGCAAAAGTAGGAGCCACGCAAAAGATTGCTACAGCAATGCCTGACAAGACACACACACGACATCAGTGTGGGTGGGCAGCACTGCACAGTGAGTAAGAACTGCAGAAATTCTGACATGCACAAATGAACAAGGCACAATCTTGACAGTCACACACCCTGAACACACACAACGTCAGAAACATAACAAGTAGGAGTCAGCCTGAACTGCAAGGACACACCCACACACTGCATACTGTGCAACATACAACACACACATGTCATCACATTCACAGACCTGAACACGGTCACAAACATCCACCATGGGCCTGGGTAACATATGTGTGTAGTCGACATGGCCACAGCACACACACACACCAACGCTACCCCAAAGTCACACCACTCACACCACACACCACCACCTCCCAAATGCACACATTGAAAGTAAGCCAAGTGCCCTGGCACAATGTACATCACAAGACTAACATACACCTACACTGCTGGCCACACAGCAAGTAAGCTCACACATGCCCGCATACTCAGCGCATGCTGCCTGTCCTCCTGTGGCTAGACTCACACCCTGTGCATTGCATGCACGCAAACATGACACAGATACATTTACCCAGAAAAACATGCAGTCAATCCGTTGCACAGAAAAGCAGATTCATCACACACACAAGTAGCAGAGTCTGAAAGAAGTGAAGTCCCTGCCACCTGTACAACACATTGGAATGTGAGACCAGACATTGCAATTGCTGAGGTCCCATACACGGCCTGTGCCCCACTTAACCAAGCACACACTGCAACAACTGCAATCATCAACTACACAGATACAACCGACTACAGGCACAACAGCATCCAGTCACAGATTACAACGACAGGCGGCATTACTCATCAACCCCAGGGACAGTGCCCAGTTCGATGTGCCGAGTAGTGACACGAAGTGCTGCGGATGCAATGTGTGTGAGTGTGCCCTGCCATGGCCAGCCAACACCGCCATGGCAGTCACAATATCCATCACAGCCACCACTGTGTCAGAAGGAGATGTGTGAGTGTGCCCACCAATGTAACAGGATGCCAGTACGACTTGGTGCTGTGTGTGTGCTACGGGACAGTTGCAGGTCCGCCCCTGAGAGAGTAGCACAACTGTGGAAGACACACATGTGTCATGTGAAGCGGGAGTTCCGCTTGGCCCAGGTGGGTGGTTGTGACGGGAAGGTGTGCACATGCAATGTTGAAACACACTGTGTTGGGAGAATTCGGGAGCACTAGATTACCGCTGTCTTGGGCATTTGGAAAGACCACCTGTCTGGGGATGAATGTGAACCCGTGTGTGCACAACAGGCGGCCACACGAACAATGCTGCATCAGGTGTAGACATCAGCCCACCCTCTGGGGACATGCTGGATACTGCTGTGCGTCTGCCAGGCCTTTGCCAAGGCACTCACATCCCCTGTCGACCAGGTGTACCCCCAACATTGTCCACCTGCACAGGCTATCCAGGGCACGGGATGGCAGTGGAGCATGGTGGGTGAGAGGTCATGGCGCGCTCCTCCTGGTCACATCACGCAGGCAACACATCCTCATTGTGCAGCATGGCACAAGTCAAATATGAGTAGGGGGGACGCACACATCACGAGCGGGAGTGACGTCACGGAAGCTGGCTCGCACCATCTGACTCATTGCCTATGTTCCCCCACACGTTACATGCCATTACAACAGAGAAGCCAGCGCGTGCACAAGCAGCTCCAAGCTCGCCCCAGAGAGGCCAAAGAGTGAATGTGTGGGTCCATTAGCTCCATTTGGACACGGCCTGGGCCGCTAGGGCAGCTACAGCCTCTGTGTGTTGCAGGTGGTGTATCCGGACTGCGGAGCCTGTCATGCATTGTCAATGTTGTCCAGGTCTCGAGTCGGGGTACCACGCAGGTGGACGGCATCCCGCCACTGATTATACCGCAAGACAGACAACTTGTTCAAATGGACCCACACATACACTCTTTGGCCTCTCTGGTGCGAGCTCGGAGCTGCCTGTGCACGCGCTGGCTTCTCAGATGCAAACGCATATTGGGGTGAGCGAGGGGAGGCCATAAGTCTGACGGTGCAAGCCACCTTCCAACATGTCACATCCGGTCGGGACGTCAGCGTCCCCCACTCCTCCTATTTAGGACTCGTGCACTGCTGCCGTCAGATGTGCCACTCCCCAGGGGGTGGAGAAAGGGTCAGGAATGTCACTCTGAGATTGGCGCAGTTGAAGGTACACCTTCACTGGGGGGACAACTATTGGACAGTCTGGTGTAGTCCACCCCGCGTACATGACCCAGAGTCCACGTCCCCTGTGTCATCCAACATGGATGCACCACCTCTGTCCCCAGATGACACCGAAATAGCCCACTGGGCCTGTGATTCATCCAGCACACGTCTAGCCCCTCCGAGGCGCGGGTCACAACTGTCTCACTCAGCAGCTGTGCAGCTGCTACATCCGAAGCCACCCCACTGTTGAGCATCCCCTGTCCCTCAGCACCCAGGGGAGATGCCACATGAGAGTGAGCGAGGTGGTCCCACTCATCTGGCAACAATGACACAGACATGTTCAAGGGAAGCAGCACAGAACATACCCAAATCCACATGTTGCACAATACCTGTGCAATTGTATACAGCCACCACAATCAACACCCAATGGGTGGCGTACAGGAAAGGAATCCGCTAATTAGTGCCACGAATGTCGTGCACATCGCACTACACCCGGCCTGTGTCACCCTGCGACCATAGCCCCAACTCGCGTTGTGCACAACCACTATCCTGATGGTGGCAAGGATGACCACTATGAAATTAGGCCAAACACATACCTGCATGGAGCAGAATGGGAAACTACACACACAGACTGCAACATGACAGCCCACAATGGCCATGAGCCCATGCCATCCACCTGTCATTCACACGAGCACAACTGTTGTTGCACGGTGTGCCGGATGTGTAAGTACCAGAGACATGAGGTGAGGCATCGCACACATATGTCCGAACGAAATCAGAGTAGGCACAGTGCCCCTAACATACATGTGAATAGCCTACTCCAGCCTACTACAGGTTGTACCTGAGGGCTACGACTCCGAGTGCATTGGGAATGCAGAGTGCCCTAATTGCATCTTAAGCCTCAGGACTAGCATATGCATTTCAGATGCACACAGCACAGACCACAGTTACAACACACTGCATCACTAAACAAACATCACATTACCCAGATCATGGGTAGGCTATGGACACATGCTGCCTCTCACAGCAAAAGACACCATCCCACAAGACTGTAAACGTGCTTGCTGCTGATGCCCCAGCAAACGTGCATCCGGCACAGCCCGTGGGTCTGTCAAGATGCAGACCATTACTGGTGAAATGCAGCGCCGTGCTGACCTGACAATACGAGGGGGCATCCCCCGATTCGTCAACGCCACATAGTGGCCCATCCGGCAGATGCCGTCATACCCTTTGTGGAATTGGCTGCACTGGCGGTCACACACACACAAAGGCATCAACTTGGTTGCAATGTCTCATCACAAGTCCTTGGCCTGGAGGAATTCCAACTGCAGGGATGGTGCACAGGTGGCTTGGAATGTCACTAATGCACTTCTCAACATCACCCACATCCACCAATCACAGTGTCATGCTGCTGACCCATCCCAAATACTCCGAGACGTGCAACAGAGCCAAGAAGTAATCGGACATGGCCTAACAGCATGTGTACACCACAACGTGAATGCATGCTGCTGGGAGTGTGTACACAGTACCTGTCCAACCCATTCACATGCAGGTTGACAGCACGTCAAGCAATGTGTAGTCTGCCCACATCTACTGTCCATTGTCAAGGTGGACCTACAAAAAGATCACAAGGCAACACATCTGTGTGGGTGTACCCACTGTGACCAACACTTAATCAACCATCAACGTACTCACCCTGTACATGGCCCACCCCGCAATGGAGGTCACATTCAGTGCCACTATCTCTCACACACATCCCTATCACGAGGCATGGTGTGTCCAATCGACAGTGCTGAGTTAGCGCTTTTCCGGAGGGTCCTGAACAGAAGACACATGTAACCCATTTGGCAGTCTGTGTTGTCACCTACTGGCATTGTGCAGTCAATGTGCAGCCCAGGCCTGCTGGGACTGAGGAGGTCAGCATGGCCCCAGCCTGCCATTCTCACGAGCAACAAGTGCTCTGAGACCTGCATTGCCAATTGGCTGTGTCACTGGATGTCTGACATGAAGTTGCCATGTACCACCACTCGGGAGGGACATACATGGCAAAGCGCCTGACAGCTCACATACCCCTGCCACCTGCAGTAAGCATGGTGAGCAGTGCATGTTGGAACCCCACAGGCTCTGACTCACAGTGCTGCGGATCAACGACATGTGTGTCCCCCACATGCACTCCCACACACACTGTAGTTGTCTTTCACACACAACTTTTGCAAGGAATAGCCATGTGCAGTGTGCGTGGAGCTCGGAATTCAGGATCTCCAGCTCCTCGCTGGTGAGTGTACCTGGACATATCTTCAGCGTCATCAACGTTAAGGTGGACAGGTGGCAGCAGCAGGTGTTGTTGAGGGATGCCAGGCTGCAGTCCCTGGTAGCTGTGGTAATGCCGGTCTCACTCCCACACTCATATAGCCCCCTGGGGCAGTTTCAGTGGGTCCAAGCTGCTGCAATTTATGTACCATGTCTCCAACTTCAGTTGCAGACGATGGCCTGCTTCCAGCTGGCTCGGGACGCTTAACTCCATAGTGGGACATGCAGGGTGCAACCGCGAGGGCCATTGGAGTTGGCCGTAAGGGCCTGGCCCATGGCGGGTACAGTCCGCGGATGCCATGTGCACTACACGATACAAAAGGGGATGATGGACGGAACGTTTGAGCCAATCAAACACTCACCCCCAGTCAACTGATCTGGGTTTAATCCATCATCATTCTTTAGCTCACTCCACCACCCCAGTTCAGACATGGCCATATGCAAATCAGTCTGACCCTGTGCCTCATGGGAACAGTCCAGCCCGAACTGCCAAGCCATGTCTTCCCTGGACCGGAAACAAGCATCCTAGGACCAGTTTCTGGCATTTCAGCCGTCATCAGCCAGGCTTGCTTGAATCCAGTGGCAAAGTGAGCAAGGGACCCACGTCTGGGCATACCCCCGCCAACTTAGGGCGACCAAAGCGATACAAAAGGGGATGATGGACGGAACGTTTGAGCCAATCAAACACTCACCCCCAGTCAACTGATCTGGGTTTAATCCATCATCATTCTTTAGCTCACTCCACCACCCCAGTTCAGACATGGCCATATGCAAATCAGTCTGACCCTGTGCCTCATGGGAACAGTCCAGCCCGAACTGCCAAGCCATGTCTTCCCTGGACCGGAAACAAGCATCCTAGGACCGGTTTCTGGCATTTCAGCCGTCATCAGCCAGGCTTGCTTGAATCCAGTGGCAAAGTGAGCAAGGGACCCACGTCTGGGCATACCCCCGTGCACTACACAGTATAATGTGCGCAATGCATCTGCAGGTGTGGACATGAATTGTGTGTGGGAGCAGGTCCACACTGGACAGGGCCACAACATGCTGTGTGCATAGGCAGGGACGGCCAGTGCTCAGCCTCCACATGTCTGTTGGCACATCATCATGTACACATTGGCATGGGAGCATGGGATATGCATATGCACACACATGCCATCTTTCACTATGTACATCTCCCACTTGGCACGTGCAACGTTACGTGTCACTTGTGATGTGTATTTGCAATCACACAGCTGTGTTGTCATGGATCTGTCAATGTGTACACCTGTCAATGTGTTTTGGAAGTGTGATAAGTAGAGTGCTGTACATAGGGTGAAGTAGGGACATGAATGACTGTCTCATATCCCCTCGTGCAACAGGACCCACTTGTTTTGGCCGCTCAGCCTGTGTCCATAGCGTTGTTGGTGTGTTCCATACTCACCCAGCCTCGGAAGCTGTGTCAGGCACAGCAGCCAGGTATATTGCCGTGGTGTCGCCGCTTCCCAAATATGCAGTCTGATATCATCATCATGCCTTACAAGTTATTATGGGCTAAATCCACATGTGCATGCTCATAGCTATGGTTTGTGTCACTGCTCATTGCTAATGGTAAGGGGACCTGTGTAAGTGTATTGTGGCTGTGCTGTCCCTACTTGTCAGCTGTTCTGTGATTCAATTGCTTTGTCTGTAATTTGTGTTTTGTGTATGTGAACATCCCATGTGTTGTGTTGCATTGACATGTGTCCACTTCCATCTGTCCTAGGAGGAGACCAAACATACATCGCCCCTACCAATTGCTGTCAGACATGGAGGATGTGGAGGTAATCCGGAAATTCCGGCTGGACCGACCCACCCTGCATTACCTATGTGCCTTGTTGGAACCCCACCTCCGTCCTCGCAGGGTGTATCCAACTGCATTCACCCCCACGGCTAAGGTGATGGCTGCACTGCATTTCTTCGCCACTGGATCATTCCAACAATCAGTGGGCAGTGGAGGTGGAATGTCCCATCCCATGTTCAGCATGGTGCTACGGGATGTCCTGTCAGCCATGATGATGCACAGGAACCGGTACATCAAATTCCCCAGGGCACGTGATTTGGCGGCAGTGAAGGGTGCTTTCTATGCCCTTGGACGGATCCCCCACGTTGTTGGTGCAATTGATTGCACCCATGTTGGCCTTGTTGCACCACAGGCCACGGAGCACATCTATCACAATAGGAAGCACTTCCACTCCCTGAATGTGCAAGTGGTGTGCCTTGCGGACATGGTCATAACACACGTGTCTGCGAAGTTTCCAGGATCCGCACATGACTCGCACATCATGCGCAACAGCATCCTACCACGTCTGATGACCAATCTGCAACCGGACCGTGCATGGATTGTTGGTGAGTATGTGGACTCGTGTAGCATGCTGGGTGTGCAATGCTGTATTGTGTCCAGTTGGAATTGCAACGATTCTCTCTCTCCCTCACACCCAGGTGACTCTGCTTACCCGAATGGGCCTTGGCTGCTGAGCCCATTATGTCATCCTCGGACCCCAGCTGATATCCGCTACAATGAGGCACATGGGAGGGCCAGACGTGTGGTGGAGCGGACTTTTGGCCTCCTGAAGTCCAGATTCAGATGCCTGGACCGCACCGGGGGTGCACTGGCATACTCCCCACAGAAGGTGTGCCAGATAGTTGTGGCATGCTGCATGCTGCACAATCTCGCTATTCGCAGGCAGATCCCCCTGATAGTGGATGACGGTGATCAGCCAGGGCCCCCGCCTGCAGACCAGGACGGGTCCAGTGACGAGGACAGTGGAGAGGAGGAAGCTGTGAATGTGCGTCAGCAGCTCATCGCCCGCTACTTCACTTGACGGTGAGTGACCATGTACGACGGCTGATGTAGCTGTGGTTGTGTAGGTGTATGTGTGCATTGTCACGGTGGCCTATTGTTCACTGTGTGGTGTGTGGCAATGGTCCATGTCCAGGGTAGTATGCCACTGACAGTGGCTGTAGCATTGTGCGCTGTTGCTCTGTGAGATGTGTGTACATTGCTTAAAGTTGATGACAAGTACTGTGTGATGAGTGTGTGACACACTCATTGAATGGACTCTTGTTCTGTTTTTCACCCCTAGGTCCCTACAGCCTCTCCTGGCCTATCGACATACCACAGAGCAGATGCATTTCTGATCATGGTGGCGGTTGCACGTCGTTGAATAAACACAGAGCACAGACAGCAGGATGTGATCAAGGTGTATTTATTTACAGCTGTGACATGTGATTGTGGGCAAGGTGATGACAAAAGTGGTGCATGCTGTGACAATGAGTTGACGGCCATGGCTGCGTGATGGTCAAGGTGTACCCATGTAGTTCTATGTCCACAGTCCAACAGACACATGCCATTCACATGGCAGTGTGGGGTAGGATCGTAGTCCAAGTCAATGCAGTAGGTGGTCAAGGTGGCTGGCTGACTCACTGGCGTTTGGAGCGTGCGAAGTCCTCTCTGGACACCTGTTTCCTCTTCGGACGGCCCCTTCCATGTTTGGAAGGGGGGGTTGTGTTGGTGGGCTGCTGGAGGTGGCTGAGGACTGCTCACTCGCTGTGGACGCAGGGGAACTAGATGTTGCACGACCCTGCGCCCCAGCACGTGGTGGCGGAGGTGGTGTGGCTGGCCTTGCTTGGGCCCTCACCACTACCACCAGCTGGCCCATGAGATCCACAAGTTGGTCCATACGGGTCACGAATTGGCCCATATGGGCGTCCATGGACCTCAACACCCCAAGGACCTTCCGCGTGTCGGCAGCCGACCTGGCCCATTGTCCTTGGGCCTCTTCATAGGCCCCAAGCACTCTGGTGATTTGCGGCAGGGCTTGGCTCCCAGGCTCAGATGGCGTTGGCCTGACCCTGCTCCTCCCACCAGTACTGCTGCCACCGACCTGCCCACTCGCCACATTGGTCACCCTGGTCCTCTGTCTGGCTCCCAGGGTCGAGCCCGACGGGTGTGCCACCCCTTGCGCTGGTGCTGTGGCCAGGGATGGCGTGGTGGTGGTGGTGGTGGTGGTGGTTGCGGCGGTGGTAGTGGTTGCGGCAGTGGTGGTGGTTGCGGCGGTGGTGGTGGCCGCAACGACTGCGGCAGCAGGGGTCTGGGACTGGTCAGCAGCCCTGGGTGATGGGTTGGTGGGTTGGAGGGGCCCTGGGGAGCGGTTGGGCCCTGCCACTCCAGATGGGCCTGCTCGGTGGTCCTCGTCCGAAGAGGTGTCCAGGTCTTCTACATCCGTGAGTCCGGGTCGGGGGCTTGCGGACTGGCTGTGCTGGCTGCTGTCTCCCTCTCCAGCATCGAGCTGTTCGGCACCTGTGGGGAGGATGAGATAGGTTATTGTGTAGCACCTTGCAAAGTTTGTATTGGTTATCTGACATTCACAGTTTGTGCACTGTCGTGCACAGGTTTCCCAGATGCGTGTGTGTGGATATACGATGTGTGTATGCGTGGGCAAGGCAATGGAACTGTGTGATGTGATCATGTGGCATGGGACGGATTAGCAATGCCAATGGGTGTGTGTTGCTGTACTCCTACATTTTGTGGCTTGGGTGTATGCGGGCTCCAGCCTCATCGACGCTTTTGAGATGTAATATGGTTTTGGGGGACATATGAAACGCTTCGACACGCAGATTGAAAGTGGGGTACAGCCCCCTCAACGCTTTTGAGGTGAAATATGGTTTTGGGGTTCAAATGGAATGCTTAGAAACGCAGATGGCTAAAGGGGGTACAGCCCCCTCAACGCTTTTGAGGTGAAATATGGTTTTGGGGTTCAAAAGGAACGCTTAGAAACGCAGATGGCAAAAGGGGGTACAGCCCCCTCAACGCTTTTGAGGTGAAATATGGTTTTGTGGTACATACTGTGACATATGGGTGCAGAAGGGGACATGTGTTTTGGCCACATGACACTGCAGAGACAAAGGTGTGTGTATGTCTGACATACCCAGCATATCTGCTCACCGTTATCATTTATGGACATTACACTGCAAGCATTGTAGTGGGTGAGTGATGGTTGTGTGCCACACAACGAATTACAGATGGGCCAATTCCTTGGTGTGCGTGCTACCCTCAGCCATGTGCAGCAATGCAGTGCTCTTGGGGTGTTTACTATATTATGTATGTTGTAAGTCACAGTGTGACGTGCGCTTAAGTCACTGCAGACACATTATTTGTCATCGGCAGGTATCTTTGCTGAACTACTGTATGAGGGCCAGCTGTTCCGATGACATACCTTTCATGACACTGGGGCTGAGAGATGAGATGGATGATATGTTGAATGTGCATTGTGTGGCTGTGTGTTTCATGGGTCCAGTGGTGTATATGTGCATTACTGGGGTTCCACTCTGTTAGTTCTAGACAGGTTGAACTTACATGGGCATTGTTGTACGTTGTGAGTGGAACAGGCAGTAACGACTACATGGACAAGACTTCGATGGTGTTGCTGATGTGTGTGATGAGTGGCACAGTGCCCGCCGTGTGGGTCAGTACTCCAGTGGGACTTGCGCATGCAGACGTGACTCCTTAGGTGTTGCTGTATTTGTGATGGCTCATGTGGGCTATGACTCTGTAATACATGTCCGTGTGCACATTGGTCACATGATTATGACAGGGAGCAGTGCTGCGTGTTCCTCTGCTACGTGACATGTCCCATATGTTAGTCGTACTACAGTCCTCATGCCTACAGACACCCCGCCCTGTACAGTTGTCTACCTACTGGTTGGTTTGGAGGGCGCAATGCAATGGATGCCACATGGTTATGGGAGGGAGGGGTGCTCCATGTTGCTGGTCTGTGGGAGTGGGGGCGGTGTTGTGTGATGTGGTAATGGCTTACTGCCCACAAACACCCCTGCATGTAGGGTGAGATATCTACCTGTCGGCTGAAGGTGTGCACTGCAGTGGCTGACACATGGGTGTGGGGTGTGCTCCTCCTTGCTGTGCTGTGGGACTAGGGGCCTGGTGGGTGTTGTACTTCAGCTGTCCCCCCTCCGACCCACTGACTCTGTGTTCCGGCTACTTACCTGTTACTTGTCGGTTAGTGCAGCTATGGCTGACACATGGGTGTGGGGTGTGCTCCACCTTGCTGTGCTGTAGGACTAGGGGCCTGGTGGGTGTTGTACTTCAGCTGTCCCCCCTCCGACCCACTGACTCTGTGTTCCGGCTACTTACCTGTTACTTGTCGGTTAGTGCAGCTATGGCTGACACATGGGTGTGGGGTGTGCTCCTCCTTGCTGTGCTGTGGGACTAGGGGCCTGGTGGGTGTTGTACTTCAGCTGTCCCCCCTCCGACCCACTGACTTTGTGTTCCGGCTACTCACCTGTTAGTTGTTGGTTAGTGCAGCTATGGCTGACACATGAGTGTGGGTGTGGGGAGTGTTCCTTCTGGCGCTTCTGGAGTATAAGGGGACCTGGTGGGAGTTGCGGTGCTGGCTGACTGTACACATGCCCCCATGGTTTTGTTAGTTGGTAGGTTTGGGCTGAGTGTGTGGGAGTGTCTGTTGCATGTGTGAGTGATGTCTTGTGTATTGTGTACTGGACATGGGGGTGTTTGTCCCTCGGAGCTGTGGCATTGTGGTAGTGCATGTGAGTACATAGCGGTGTGCTGGTATACATTTGTTTGTACTTACCAGCCTCCACTCCCCCTGGTATTCCGGTGAGACTCTCCAGATGTAGGATGCCTCGCACCTTCTCCTCCCACGCCTTGAAGGTCTTGAATAGTGCAGGATTTCCTCCGCCAGTCCTGTCAGCCAGCTGCCGATTCTTGGCCTCCTTCTTTCTGACCACGTTTTTCAGGTCGTGCCACCTCTTGGTGATTTCGGCTCTGTTGCGTGGCACATTCCCGACTGCATTCACCTGGTCTACGAGCCTGCCCCACATTCTGTTTCTGGTGGCTACTGGTGTCTGTTGGACCTGGTTCCCATAGATTTGTGGGTGCACCTTGATGATCTCGTCGACCATGAACGTCAGCTCAGTGGAAGTGAACTTGGGCATTCTGTGTGCTGCCATGGTGTGTGGTTTGGTGTTTGTGGTGGTGGTGCGGTGTGTGTGTGTGGTGTGTGATGTGCAGTGGGTTTGTGGGGCCGGTGTTTGGTGGTGGTGGTGGTGGTGGTGATGGGTGTGATGGGTGCGTGTCTGTGGTGTGCTGCTGTCCTTTCTGTCTCGCTGTGTTCTGTGCTCTCGTCCTCAGTTTGTAGTGTTGCAAGGGATTGTGGTCTGTGAAGGGGCTGCTTTTGTACTTACCTATGTGGGTGTGTCATGATGGGCTGTTGTTTTCAGGTGTGTTGTGGCTGGTGTTCTGGGATTTGTAGTTTATTTGTTTGTCCAGGTGGGATGTGTTTTCAGGATGTGTACTGTGTTTGTGTATTTGGGCGTGGGTTGCTGTGTGGACTTGTTGGCCATGTTGTGTGTGTTTCTTTGGCTCCGCGGATGGTTTCTGTGCAAGGACGTGGCCGCCAGGGCTTCCGCCGTGTCCATTTTCATCACTGTTGTTTACGATGGCGGGCGGTGTATTTGTGGATTTCCCGCACTCATGTCGGGGAGATCCTAATTTCACGGCCGGTGTCTCGGTCGTCAGGGCGGGCGGTTTTGGGTTGTCGTGTGGGTTTGCGTCTGTGGCGGACGGATAATCTTAGACTCGGACATAGACAGGCGGTATTTTGTGTGTTTTTTCCGCCGCGGGCGGTTTTCGCTTCGCGACATCGTGATTGCTCGGTCGGTATTCACAAGGTGTAGGCGGGCGTTTTTTTACCGCTATGGTAGATGGCAGATTTTTTACCGCCGGGTATCGTAATGGACACCTAAGCTACCTAACTAATGAAGAATATACATTGCAGCAGTGTCAAAGAGACTCAGGGCCTGATTACGAGCCAGGTTCTATTTTTCCTACCCATGCATATGCCCTGTTTATGCACAGGATGTAATTACAAGTTGAGTGTTATTTAACGCTAAATACCTCAACCTTCATTAAATTTCAACAGGTCAAACCTGCCGAAATTTAACAGGGGAAAACAATATGGTAATTACCATAACATGGGGATTTTGGTACGTTAAACACCAAAATCCACACGTTATTCCCCAGAAACTTGTAATAAGTGCTATTTATCACACCTGATAAATAATGAACCCTGTGGCATCGATATTTACCAGGTGCAATAAATAGCACCTATTCTTGTAATCAGGCCCTAAGTTGCAATATGGTGTGATCAGGAGAGCATGCTGATATGGAAGAGATCAGTAAAACAAAAGACATGGGGGGATATTAACAAGAACGTGCGATAAACATCGCCAAAATAGTTTAACGCAAGTTTTCATATCCCAGTCTATCGCGGGAAAATAACTCTGTGTTAACGTCGTATTTTCAAAACGGCGGTAACATGTGATAGTCTCCCGATAACGCGTCAAATGTCCGCGATAACATTACTGGGATGGCGATGAAAATCCAAACCCGAAAGCGAAAAAAGTTGCGATGGGCCCAACCGCGATAAGAGAATCAGCGAAAAGCAGCGCCAGGCCTGCAAATCACACATGTCAGGCGGGAAAAATCACTACAACAGCTGAAAAAAAACCACAAACAAAAACCAAACTACAGCGAAGCACAATAGAGGCATCCGGAACAGGTACAGAGGACGGCCAGAACCCCACAAGCCCCGCGGAAGAGCAGCCTGGGACCTCGGGGACAGGGAAGGGCAAGGACAAGAAGAAGAGGAAGACGCGGTTCAGTCCGCAGGAAAACAGGATCCTGATCACGGAGGTGATAGAACACTCTCAACAACTGTTCGTCACCTCCACTGTGTCATTGGCAACAAAAAATGCAACATGGCAGTCCATCCTGGACAAGGTGAATGCAGTCAGAGTGCTGAGGAGAACAATGGAAGACCTCAAGATGCGAGGGACTGATGTGAAGAGCAAGACCAAGCAGAAACTCACCAACAACCAGAAGGCAGCAATGCAGACTGGAGGTGGGAGTCCAGCGCCACAGGGCAGCACCACAGGAGGAGCTGGATGGGATGGAGGAAATGGTGTCCACAGTCATCAGAGGGGAGACGGTGGCAGGAGTTGGGGGACCGGACACTGCTCAACATGACCTGACACAACAGCAACAGGGTGAGTAATGACCAGGGACTGGGAGGACGGGGGAGATGGCACACATGCACAATTAAGTACAGCACAGTGCACACCCACAATGATTCTGGATCATGTCCCTGATCCCCTTGGCACACTGCAGCACACATAGCAACAGCACGTAGGTCCCCGTCGACTATGTGCCCAGAGGAGTTCCGCCCACACATCACTCGTCTCACAACCAACCCATGCACATGTGCTTAACCCAGCAAAGCTGCGGGTCCGTGAACCACACTGACAATGCAAGTGACACTGCATGATGAATAGCATGGCTGCAGGCCGATCATCATGACACTGAGGTGGCGGAGTGTGGACCACATCTGTAAAGGAGCAGGTCACACTCTGACACATCCACCTGCACAAACAACCCCTGACGTCAACTATACATCTGCGGACAAACCATGCCCCAGAGTCCCAACTGCCACCAAGACCCAAATCCACCCTAGTCTGCAACATCTCAGCACTGTATGGGCACAGAAGTCAAAGGCACACAGCCTGAAAGGGACAAGGGGCAGCAAAATCAGAGCTGCAGGGGCGACCCTCCCAAAATGCAGCACTCACACATGACATTCAGAGCACATCAGCATTGACAACAATGTGGTACAAACTGCAACACATTAACAACAGGACAGAGGACACCACAGGTGCCGCTTGTGTGTAGAAACTGGCCAACCCCATTTGGCATAGCAGGGAAATGTGAGATGTCAATGTACAAGTACAAACACATATCCGTGATGTTGTCGAAATGTCCACTGTCCCGCATCAAATAGGCAGCTACTCCTAAACAGGCACAATGTACATTGCCATGCTGTCTCGATGTGAACTTGTACAATGCGTCAACATACATGTGAACACAATGTAAGACTGCATCTCCCCTTCACATTACAGAGGGAGCATCAACACCTTCTGCAGAGCAGCCCCAACAACTCTTCACTGATGAAGATGAGGACATCCCCGACATCGACACCGAAGCCCTCCGAGTCCTCATTGACAGCTTCGGCAGCCCACCTCCAGGAGCAGGGCAGCCCAGCTGCATCGAGGAGACCCCACCCCCTCCACAGACCACACAGCAGGACACACCTACCACCCGGCCGCCTCCCAGGACCCCCACGAACAACACATGGCCTTCCAATGCCATGTGTTGGAGGTCCAGGAGAAGATGGCTGATCAGGTGCGGGTGGGGTTCGACCTCATGGCAGCCAAACTTGATGCCATACATGGGTGTCTGATTCCCATCAGGGACCACATACAGTCCCTAACGGATACCCACAGTCTGCTCCATGCTCTCCAACAATCCATGGCTGACATCGCTGGAGTCATGATACTGAGACAAGAACAACTGTCCAGTCAGAGTGCCTCCAGCGATGTCAGCCGGCAGTTGGGACAGATGCGTCGGCTCATGGAGAACATGGAGCGGATGATGGCGGAAAGAATGGCTGCCACGGCTGCACACCAGTGAGATGTGGCTGGGACCTTCCATGCCCTGCAGCACATCGTCATGGCATTGCTGCCTCAAGGCCTGGCGTAGATGAATGCTGCTGCTGCTTCTACATCCACATCTCCACCCCCTGATGTGTCAGTGCCTCACAGTGCGGCAGGCAATCCACCTCCGGCCCCTGATGTGTCAGTGGCACACAGTGCGGCCGACATTCCACCACCACCCACGTGTGAGGCACATGTGACATCAGAGGACGAAGATGCGGGTGAATCAACCTTACTGGTGAGTAGGAGGCAGTAGCATTCATCTCCGCCATATGGCCTGTTTCTGCTTGGTTCTGACCTTTGCATCATCACCTTCCACTATCCCCCGATGCACTCTGCGACACTCACCTTGGACCTCGACATGGACTGCCATATTCTGTTTGGTTGCCAATGACACAGCGATCAGACTGCGGACTGAACTCTTCCTCTTCCGATGTACTTGTCATTCCCTGAAGGACTCTGGCTGGCCCTCCACGGGCCAATAATGTGAAGTGGGGTTTGCATGCCCCTGTACTGCCCCAGCTGCACCACTCCATTGGATGTGAATAAAACATTCAGAATCGCACAGATGTTTCATGTCTCTGATCATTCAAGTATGAAAGTATGGATGACTGTATGGTCAGTGATTCCCCCTTACGTCCATGTTGCTCATGTCGTGGGACTTGAGTCACAGGGTGCAACATTACCGATTGCGGTCCGTATGGCGTAGACACTACAACAGAGACACAAGCATCAGTTACTTCCTTGTCCAGCCCAGAACTGAAGCACGCCCAGAGCCCCGGGGTCATTGTTCCCACCCCTACGCTGGCCTGGCATACGCCAGACCACTCCGCTTACGCTCAGAGGGGGGGACGACAGAGCTACATGTCCCAGGTCTTCCCTGTAGTGATCTGCTGATCACTGGTCTAGTTGTCAGCATACCACAGCCACTCCCTGAGGGCTGGTCAACACTCACTCCACACCCATCCAGCACAGGCGTCACAGGACATGTGACCCTGCCAATAAAAGGGGCCTAGCACATCACATTCCCCACTGCCGGAGATGACATGATGGCGTCCACACCACGCGGCTCAATCATGAAGGGTCCATGACTTGTGGCTCACGGAGTTAGTGGCTCCAGATGCCCTGCGGACCTGCATGGGCCTACCGCCATGGGACGATGACTTGAGTTGCACAGGGTTAGTGGCACCAGCTGCACTGCGGCTGGCAGGGACCCACCGCCACGGGATGTCGACTTGAGTTGCACAGGGTTAGTGGCACCCGCTGCACAGCAGCTGGCAGGGGCCCACCGCCACGGGACGTCGACTTGAGTTGCACAGGGTAAGTGGCACAGGAAGCGCTGAGCGGGTGTACAGCCTGCAATGATGCAGTAGGTCTGGAGGCTGGACGGTGACTCGTGGCGCACTGAGGTAGTGGCACACGAGGCCCTGAGTCCGACCCGGGCCTACCACCATGTGGCGATGTCTTGCGGTGCACTGAGTTCGATCCACCTGAAGAGCTGAGCGGGTGTACAGCCTGCGATGATGCGTAGGCCTCAATGAGCCGTCCTGATTTGATTTGAATTGTGAGCCCTGCTGGACCATGGTGCACACCGAAGGCAGCATTCGGCACACACATGACTCCGCAGTGCGGGGCCGCTGGGGGCATGTGGCACGGAATCCAGCGTCTGGCTGAGGAGGTTGCACCAGCACGTGGAGAGCCCTCATGGAGACACGCCGGTGGCGGCAGGTGAGCATTGAGGCCTGGGTGCGCAGGGGTGGGCAGTCATCGCTGGGCGGCCTCGGGACCAGGGCTGGGGTGCAGCATGTGCACAGGATTACGCAGGCACCACCGGTCACGGCGGCGGCCTCATGGCTGGGGGGGCGCCGCCCTGGCTGACATGACCCTGCATGCGATGACGTGATGTGCGCGGGTTGTTATGGGACGTAGCCACCTCATCTCCAGTGTGAATCTACCCGTTGAAGGTGGTCGGCCACGTCTGTGTAGGCCTATGCACTGCTTATGGTGGAGACTGAGACACACGCAGTAGTCACTTTGGTGGTGGATTTGTGACGTGTGCATTCCCACAGTTGTGAGTTGGGAGATTGTGGAGTTGAGGTGTGTGGTGTGTTCAGTTGATACTTGCCTATGGGCAGAGCACTTCCATGGGGGCCATCCTCAAAGCGCTGGTTGGTGGTGGACCTGCGGACATGTGCAAATCATGCAGACTGTCTGGGGAGTTTGCGACGACATTGGTGGACAGGCCACGGTGGTCCACTTTTGTCTGCACATTGATGGCATGCGTGTGGTTGCTGTTGTGGTGATTGTGTGCAGTGTCGGCAGGGGGCACGAGTCGTACACGTGTGCTGTGAATTGCCCCCAACACGTGCGTGACGCCAGCTATGGCGTAGTTCCCTTGTGTGGTCTCAAGTTGTTCCTGCGCAGTGTGGGTGGAGTGAGGGGCAGGGGTATCGAGCTGACACACACCGTGATGCTTTCAGGTACGATGAGTCCTGCATGATGTGACCGTAACAGCGGTTCGTGTGGTCGTTACCTTCCTTTTCATTCCTACGACGGTTACGGCCACACAAACTTCTGTTACGGTCTTCTCATGCATGATTTGTCATGCCTGTGAGCATTCCAGTTTGTCCAAGTGCAGTACACTGTACCAGATTAGGCATGTGACTATACGGGAGTTTAACCATTGTCACCATTTCTCCCACAGGTTTCTGGAGACACGTTGCCCTGTTGAAGTTCCCCGTTGGGAATGGAACGCGTTGGCTGAGCTTTTCGTTTTGTTTGTTTTGTGTATTTGTAATAAAGTTCTGTTTTTGCACTACTGTTGACTACTGGACTTAATGACCTGGTGCACCCACATTAAGGTTACTACGATCCTGGGTCTGGGGCATGGAGGCGTCTAGCACTGCTGGCGTTGGGGTTGGTTGCGCAGGTGCACTACGAATTGGAACTATAGTGTGGTGTGGATACAGGGGCCCTCCGTTGCTTTTGTGGACATGCATCCATGACATATGTGAGGAGTTTGATGGGGCTGGCTGTGTGACTCCTCCGACTCCAGCAGTTGTTGGTTGGAAGGTACCAGGGGCCAACAAGTGCAGCACAGCCAGCAGCTTTGTCTGCGGGGGGATGTAGGTTGTCCGCTGTGTTGGTACCATCAGCCTGTGGGCAATGTGGGTCAGGATGCGGTGGATGGTTGTCCTTTTGAGCCTGTGTTGGTCAATGGCTTCCTCTGGCATTGAGTCTCTGGGGCTGGTGCGTTTTAGGGTCGTCCGCTGTCCTGCACTGCCTAGGTGGTAATCCGGTGGGGGTGGTCTGGGAGGGGGGCCTGGGAGTGGTGGCGGTGGGTGTTGTGGCCCTCTTGGTTCTCCGAGCTGCATGATCATTGGCTCCATGGCATCTGTTGGTCTTCAGATGTGGCTCTGGGCTGGGCTCCCTTTCATACTGCAGGTAGTCGTCCTGCTTAACACCAGCAAAAGGCAGGTGTTAAATCCCTGCTGCTAATGCGCCTTATCGCCTGTTCTTGGTTCGCATCGCAGGTCTGGCTGGACATTGAGAATATCGCAAAGTGGTGTTTTCGTGTGTTTTTGAACGGGAACGCCTACTCTGCATATCATTAGCGTTAGTTGTCGCACTCATCCGTGGCGATGTTTTTTGCGCCAGCTATCGCTGGTAAACTGGCGATGTCTGCAGTTTGCACCAGCTTGAGAATAGGGCGATAAATCTATCGCCACTTTTGCGGCGCTAAAGTGCCGATAAATCGGCGATAGGTCCTTGAGAATATGCCCCATGATGTAATATTCCTAAGTTGTGTTATTGCTTTTTAGTGTCTGTGTTAGTGCTTTGTTGAAATGCTGGGATAGAATCTGATTTATGTCTCTTTTGGAATATTTAAGTGGAATCCAATAAAAAAACATATGTTGTCAGTTAGCTCTTCACTGAAGCACTGCCCAGCTGGAATTCTCATTCAAAATGTTGTTGCTTATTTCAGGTAAAAATAAACAAAATCATTGTAGAATTTTTTTTAAAACACATTACAGAATTACCATTATTATATTAAAAGTGCAATTGATTGCAAAAAAAGGAAGTCCAATTCATTAGGAAGAAACATCATGAACAATGTACAGTTGATGTTGGCAGCTCCTTGTATGTGTGGATTAACTTGTCTTTCTTCGTTTCTGTACCTGTCACTCATTATTACATTTGTAGGCAAGAACTGTAAAGTCAAGAAAGGAATTCTACAAAAAGGTAAAAGTTCTGCTGCTTCAAATTAAAATGGAATAAACATGCCAAATTTAGGGATAAAAGGAGCCTGGCAAATCCTCAATGTTGAATCGAGTCAATACGTTTATATGAGTAAAGGGGACATTATCCCTTGGTTGGTCTTCCTTGTCCAAGTGCTTATGTGTGTGAGAATATATCAGGCAGGCAACAGGACCCCGCGCACCCAATATATGATAGGGGTGAGGACTGTATTGCAAAAAAAAAACCTAAGGCGCAAGTGCTGTAGAAACGAAAGAAGCATCACCTACAGGACCCAAAAGAGAAAGTCTGGAACACATGAATAGCACATAAAACAAGAGCACTCAGGCCTGAGCCTCAGCACTCCAGAACAAGGAGGCCTGCAAGACGGCATTACTATTAAAGGAGAAAGGCCCCATGAACGACTAGGCAGCAAAAACCCAGAACTCCACCTGAACAATGAGCAAGAGAGTACAGAAGAGGGCAATGACTCGGGAATTGAGAACAATGGCCTGAACCTCCAGACCAAGGCAACCATTGAACCCAGGTCCCCCCATGGTATGCCCATAGAATAGGTAACTGTGTCTGAAAGTCAAAACAGAGGCAGATTTCAGCTGCCCAAAAGGAGGATGCTGTTTGCAGTAAAATAAAGAATGTTTAATTTTGCTACACAATGAAGTACCAGTTTGTTCATCTGTGGCGAGGGACTGCTTTCTAATAGAGAGTAATGTGACCCATAGTCAAGAACCAGCTCTGCGAGGATAGACAATTCAGTGTCGTGAGCAAAACAAAGAGAAGCAAAATAAAAAAGCTAAAAAAAGTTCAAATAAAGTGCACTAAATGTGGCAGGCGTATAGTGTTTGCCTCTGTTTGGTTTCTTTTCTTGGTTGCATGTATCTCCGTTCTGCGATTTTTTTTAGATATACACCAAAAAATAATACTCATTGCTCATGGCCGGTTCGGTAGATTCCTATTTATGTTTGTAAACAGTGGAACCTTTTTTTGATTGTTGACTTCAATGATACCCATTCGCTCACAAACTGCAATGCTTACAAACATCAACAGATTATGAGATACGAAGAACAATACATTACCGCACTGTTACAGGCAGGAATCAGAAGTAACTAATTATTTATTTAAAAAAAATATAAAAATACAAAGGTAAATGACTATAATGCACATTGAATTTTTTCACTGTCACAGGCCATTGGGTGATTATCCTGCCCAGGGCTGCCACGCCTCACCCGGTGTCCCAGGGCAGGAACATCTAGTAATGGTTGTCACGTAATATGGGTCCAATATTAATCCACCAACTTAATTCTGAATAAACATGAATCTGATCTTTGAGTTTCAAGGGAGCCATCCAGTTAAAAAGTTCTATTTACCCAAACCTTCATTTCTAGCAAACACCAACAATAGGCATTCCTGAAAGCTCCTTTGACTGATGATGTCTGCATGGGTTTTGGTTCCTTTAACTGCAGTCTTTAAACATCCTTACTGCTAAAGTCCTTTCTCTGAATACTGTAGATACTTAAGTATGAACTTTACTTGCTTACCAGACAAAGTAGTGCTTTATTATTTCTCTGCCTTCTGTGTCTAGCATGTAGGTTATGTACTTCTAGGATCTGTAACTTCACACGTAGGAGATATCAGGAAGGCATATGTTATCAGTGGCGGCTCCTCCGCTATGACGGAGGAGCGTCGCCCCCCTGCTGAAAAAGATAAATAAAATGATAATAAAACCAATTTATTGTCATTTTATTTTTCGTTCTCCACTAGAACCAGCCAAGTCTGGGCGGGGCGGGCCATGATGACAGCAGGGGAGGAGCAGGGCACACTGTAAGTGCGCATAACGGTTTGGCCGGCCATCTTAGGCCAGCCAAACCATCATGCGCACTTAGGTTTCTCCAATCCAGCTATGTTGCACAGCCGAGTTTGGGAAACAGCACAGACTCCCAGGCACTGTCTGAGTGGCAAACCGAGCCACTCAGACCAATCCTGGCGCTGCTCTCATGCTATTGAGAGCAGCTCAGGGATTGGGTAGGGAGCCTGTGCTTAAATCCCAGGGACTGCTTGGACACCATCAGGAGAGAAGAGGAGCATTGAGGCGGACAGTAGCATAGGCGGCAGAACAGGTAAGTTTTTAAAATTCTTATTATTTCCCTAATCCCCTGTTTTGTCCCCATCCCCACCCGCCCACTTGAGTTTTGCTGCGTCCGCCAATGCATGCTTTTGTTTTACAGGTCACACTGACGGGTGGTTCGCTACATATACACTAGGCACAGCATCTCTCTCTTATCAGATCCCTCCTAATAATTAACTGGAATCTTATACCTAATTTCAGCACAAGGACCATTTCAAATGTTGATGTCAATAATTTCACATAACATTCTGGGTCACTTTTCACCATATGAGGAAAGGTCTTTTTCAAAAAGATGAAGCATTTTTAAGCCAAATGTGCAACTCCATATCTTTATGTCTGAGGAAACATATTTCACATATTTCTTCCCTGTTACAATAGAACATGAGACTCTGTAGCAAAGAACAAAAATGCTAAGCTGTTTTGGCTACTAGATATCCATTCATGAGTGGATTCTTGCAAGCAGCAAATTCAGGTAACAGACTGCCTCTGTCTGCAACCTCTGCCTGTGAAGATGTCATCCATATTTCTGTCTGGCTGTCAATGCTCCAATTAACTAATTAAGAGAGTCGATGTGCAAGATCAGGGCTGACTGATTCTTTGTAAGACTAAGAGCCCGATTCCAAGTAAGGGGGTCCATGGGACTGCCGTACTGGTGGTCCTACCACCACCACACTGCGGGCCTGCCCGCAGTATTCTGAGTGTGGGGGTCGGACCGCCACAGGACTGCTGCGACTGCCGAGGATCCAGGATCCCGTGGCGGTTGTGCAGCGGCCAGAGGCAGGAATATGCTGGCGGTGCCGCCTCTGGGGGTGAATGTGCATGGGAGGGGGAACATGCTGTGCCCCCCTGGAATTGCACCTCCTTTTCTGCATGGAGTGGCATGCACGACATGGTGCATGCCATGCTGGGCAGAAATGTGCAGTCAGTGCTCTGATGGTGGCAATCCGCATGTTAGACTCTCCTGTGAACTTAACAGACTGCCGCAGCACCACCCGCCAGACCAGGATTTTACTCCTAATGTGGCGGGCGGGCGCACCACTGCTTTGGCGGTCCTCCAGCAGACAGCGTAGTGGAGGCGCTGCTGGAGGAGCACCAAAGTCGTAATGAACCCCTTAGTCCATAGGCGATGAAGGAGCTGGGTTCCAACTTCTAGATCTGCTATGGAACTTCTGGTCGATGGTACTTTTTATCAGGGTGAAAGCGTGGAGGGAGAGAAATTGTTAGCAAATCAATCATTTCAGTTCCAAGTTACTATGACTCTTAAGAATCACAGACTTCCAATTAAGTTTAGTTGGTTTATTACAAAGCCAAGAATAGCTGGACATACAGGCACCTCAGAATGAAATACATTAGAACTAATACAAAACCAAATCTACGGATAAGGTTGAGGCGGTGCAACATACACAGAATGATTAGTTCGAGAATCAGGATACAAAAGATTATCAAGCACACATCCAGGTTTACTTTCATCGGAAGTTCATAGGTGTGAAGCATTAGTCTCTCCCTACACTAGCACTAACGTGACATCCCTACATAGCAATTCCCAAGGCAAGATCAGTTAAGGTGTCAGCGTGTGAAGCCTTTCTAAGAAGTCTCTTCACATCAGTTGGGTCACGAAGCATAAAGCTACAGACCTCGTTCTAAGATGCTCTCTCTCTCAGGGCAAGGAAGAAGTCCCCCGGACACTTTCCCTAGTTGCGATATATCAATACCACAGGTAGTATCCAGAGGGGCTTTGGAAAATCACGCCATCCAGTCAGGCCACCTCCTCGTAGGTAACTTTCCATTAGGCAGCTGTGGTAGGTACGACTCAACACAATATGTAATGTTCAACGAAGTTTATTCTTCTTTGAGGGAGAGCGACAGGAGCACGACCAAACAGCCCAAGATCAACTGTCAGAATCATACCACCGGCAGCTCACCTTAGAACGTTCCAACCTTGGCATTCTCCCCCACGCGCTCAGTAACAACATCGCGCGACGGGAAGAATACCAACATGACACATCTTCCCTTTTTCTACATAGCAACAGACCTGAAGGCAACATGTCTATGGTATGGTCATCTAAAATACAAATGACTACAATAGAACAGAGGTGAAGATTAAAAATGTCTGAGGATAACAACATGGAACTAGCTGGTAAGTGAGTCTAATGATAGAATAGACAATTTCAACACTTCATCAAAATACATGTAAGAGAACACAGTAATAATGCATAGGAGGATTGTAACCCCCAGTTTAACCAACAATGTAATCATTATACTTGACAGGTAATTTGACTTGTCTACCCCTAAGCGTAACTTTCACTCCACCTTCCATTTCTGAAGCTCCCGGTGTCCCCAGTGGCAATCGTGACTCTCGTACCCCACTGGAAACACAGCACTCTCCAAGTGTGCCATCAGTTTGTGTATCATCTATTGACTCTGAAGGACTCTTCTCATTTCACTCCAAATTGGAATTGGACTCCAAGCTTACATCATCCAAAATGTTGTAATCCCAAATCCATGAACCCAGGGAACGGTCACAGCCCCTCTTCCATGACAAGATTTTGTTGTATTTGGCCAGTTTGCTGAAATGCCAAACCTTGCCGTCTTTCAATTTAGCAGAACAAGCGATAACTTTCCTCACTCTCAATGGTTCAGAGAAATGGCTGCTCCCTTTCTTAACTAACTTACAGGACTTGACCCGCACCCACTCTCCTTCACACAAGGGTACAATTTTGGCACTCCTCTTTTTGTTTGCATACTCTTTGTACATGCTGCGGGCTTTCTCCAGATTAGTTTTGACCACAACAGGTGACCATTTACACTGCAATTCCTGAGACATCCATGTCGAGTTATCTCTGGTGAAGGGATCTCTACCTCTCAAAATTTTAAAAGGGCAGTACCCAATTACAGTAGGAGTGATGCGATACGCCCACACCAATTTATTAGGTTCTTGCTCCCAATTCTCACCAGCATTAATGGCTGCTTGAATACTGCCCATAATGACTTTGTTGAACCTTTCAACAGTGCCATTACAAACAGGATGATACACTGGAGTCTTTTTCTCCTTGATGCCATTCCTTTTTAAGAAACAAGTAAACTTTTCTGCAACGAATTGTGGTCCATTATCACTCAAGAGTGTCTTGGGATACCCTCTCTAAAAAATACAGTTTCTAAAAATGCAACTACAGTTGCAGCATCAGAAGATTCACAGATCACAGGACCCAGGATGTCAATAGCAAGATCCTCACACGGACCAGAAGGTAAAGCTCTAGTGCCCAAGGGTGGTCTCAGCAAGACAAGATACTTATCTGTATTGCTGCAATGTTCACATGTTCTAACAAATTTTTCCATGGCAGTGTCCATTCCGGGCCACCAATACGAATTCTTGAGTCTATACTTAGACTTAACAATGCCTTGATGTCCCTCATGTGTTAACTCCAATATTTTCTTCCTCAGTGTTAGAAATGGGATCTCTGGTTGGCTAAGGCTTGCGCCAAAGCCAGGCAGAGACCACCACTCTAGTCAGGGCGAGGGAGTTACACGCCGAAGATAACCCCTACTCACCCCCTTGGTAGCATGGCACGAGCAGTCAGGCTTATCCCGGAGGCAATGTGTAAAGCGTTTGCGCAACACACACACAGCAACAACATACTAGGCACACTACAAAAAGGAACTCCACACCAGGTTATATATAAAAATAGTCTTTGTATTATCATAAAACACATTAGAATAGTACTCACATAATATACATCATGCCACCTGGCACTAGGTCATATTTACAGGGGATTATATACACATGACAGGGCCACATGGACCACTGTCAGAATCATCACTTAGTAAAAATAGTAAATGTAAGACATCATAAACGTAGAACACAACCAGTAATTACTGGCAAACACTGTACTCAGCATCCTTCTGTAACATAAACCACATTATGCACAGTATCACATAGGCACCAAATCTATTGTACGCCAACCTCATCAGTCTAACCTCTTAGACCCTAACCTCCTAAGTATAACTCACATTAGGGGCATAACTCGCAGTGGAGAATAGCTCACAACCTAAACGCCTTAGGTAGTAATAGAATCACACGCATGAACACATTATGCAAAACCTCATAATCATGAGAGTACATTAGAGGCATAAATCACATTAGGGCCTGGCGCCCTACAAACCTAACAGTCCCCCTGGCCACTGGCCATCTCAAAAAGGGGCTCAAATGCCCTATGTCCAAGAGTCAGGGTGCGCTGCCAAGTCAAGGGTGCGCAATTGTGCAAACCTAAACGTTGCAGCTGGCACTAAGTGCTGCGCAGCTGTGAAGATATGGGGCAAAGGAGTGCATCTCACTCGTAACTTAAAAGACGTGTCCCCCAAAGAACTGTGGCCTAAACGTTGCAGCTGCCCACTACTTGCTGGGCAGCTGTGAATATCAAATGAGGCCTGGCACCACTGTGCCCTCTTGTGCAGTTGTGCGCAAAATGTTGCAGCTGCCCGCGCTGGTGCGGCACAGCTGAGAACAGAGTAATGGGGCCCTGGCACCTCTGTGCCTTCGGGGCCTCACTGGGGCTCTCTTAAACAATATGGCCCCCATCGGTGCAGCTGCCCACTGTCAGGTGGGGCAGCTGGGAAAATCGCCAAACGTGGCAGCTGCCCACTGGAAAGCGGGGCAGCTGGAGGTCAGGTAAAGGGGGCCCCGGCACCTCTGTGCCCTTGGGGCCCCACTGGGACACCGTAGACCAATGTGCCCCCTATGCTGGAGGAAATGGCGTGGGCACTATACGTGCCGTATGAGTCCCACTCCGGGACTCTGAGGAAAAAGAGATGGCCACACAAAGTGGGGAGAGCATGGGCCCCTCTTGGCCCTTTTAAAATAATTATGCCCATCGTTGGTGCGGGCCGCTGCCAGACGGAGCCGCTCTAGAAAACTAAACACGGTGCCTTCACTGGCACCACCAAACTGCGCCCAGAAATGCCCCCAAGCGTTGGAGCGGCCCGCAACGGCGGGTCCGCTCAGGAGAAGGGATACGGCACTACAACTGTGCCAAGGAATGCCCCCAAGTCCCCCCCAAGCACTGGCAACGTGCCTCAAAAGGCACCAACACACAGCAGGTGGCGGCCACTCACCGGGTCCTCTGCCACGACGCAGGACTCCTCGGGTCTCCTTCTCGCTGGAGCCGCTTCTCCTCTCCGCGGGGCTTCCCTCTACTCTCGGGAGCCCCGCGCTGCCATCGGCGGCCTCTCCACTTCACCCGGGCCCCCTCTTGGGACCCGGGACTCTCTCTACCGGCCGCAAGACTCTGCCCGGCTTCCCAACAGGCAGGGGAAGTGGAAGTGAAGCCCGCAAGGCACTGACTCTCATCACCGGCCCCGCCCACAACCAGGCGGCTGGCCGGACTTCTCCTTCCGGCGCTCCTCTTCCCCGGGCCGTGGCGGTGAATCCCGATCTCGGCAGCAATGAGGGGTAGGCTCCCTCGAGATTAAAAATATAAAGCAGGGTGGGCCCCTGCTACTTCTGCATAAGCGGGGTGGGCACCCGCAAGAAAAATATAAAAATGAGCGGGGTGGGCACCCGCTCGATCACGGCAATGTGGGGGGAATCCCTGCGCTGGGGATTCCCCCAGGAGCGATGGGCAGCTCGACACTGCTAGGCTCCAGCGCTCCCCTCTCCTAGGGGATTTGAAAGGAAGCGCACACGAGGTGCTATATGCAGCAAAAAGAAAGGTCCTTCCAGGGAGAACAGGTCCTGGGAAAATGAAGGGTCATGCAGGGCCCAGGGAGGCAGCCCCCCCCCGGGCCCCCAGCAGCAGCACGCCTGCAGGATCAGCACCAAAAACTGAACAATTTCATGGGGTCACAGCCCCTATATTTATATGCCCTTTTCCTTTGTGACACAGCACAGGGCTTGGGGACAACTGGTTATGGGGGGATTTGGAGCACTTTGTTTTGGGCAAGCTCCTCTTCCCTTTCAGAGTGTAGGCTAGGGACATCAGACACACCACAGGAGGTGGAGCCAGCATTGTAGAGGGAAGGCACAGCCCTATTCAGGTCCCAGGTGCAACTCCTCCCTCCCATCTGCATGCAGATCTCTCTATTCACCACTGGGCAGACTCACCCTGCCCCTCCTGGAGCCACACACACCTCCCAGCCCCTGTCACTCACAAGCCAGACATGCAATTCACATCAGGCAGGCAGACACAGAGCACACATAAATGCCAACTTCCAAAAGTGGCATTTCTACACAAGTCACAATAAATCTGCGCACACCATTGCGCAGCATTTATTCTCACGAATTCAGACATACTAAACTTGACCACACTGCTCCTCTCATAACAGGAATTACCACTGACACACTCATCCTCAATGCATTCCTATGGGAGGGCAGGCCAGTCTCACCACACACGCACACAGCGCGCACGCACTTTACACTGGACCACAGTGCTAAAGTGCCCAGAGACTTAAAACTACTAACATGCAAGGCAAAAAGTTTAGGGGTGAACCTGCCAAAAAGGGCCAAGTCCAACACTCAGGCACTGAGGTGGAATGACTTTATTATTCCTTAGAAGGATTCCTGAACCTGAAACAGATATTTCATCTCTGAGCTCCCAAAAACCCTTGCATTGTTCATCCACCAACTTTTTGTCTGGCCAACCTTGCAATGTATAATCTTTGACTTTGCTTAAGGTATAGTCCTTTTTGTAACCAGTTTCCCAGTCTGCCTCGTCAATGCTCCCAGCATAATGCTCTACACTTGTGATACTGTAATCATCCCAATCACACTTCTTTACCATCACCTTGTAAGGGTGAGCTACTGAGAGCGTCAGCTACTCTATGTTTTTTCCTGGGATGTATTCCAGACTTTACGCGTAGTCAAGTAAGCAAAGCGACATTCTAGCTATACGGGGAGTAGCAAAGCTAGACCCCTCAGTGGTTAACACTTTTACCAGTGGCTTATGGTCTGTTCGTATAGTGAACTCTTTACCTCACACGAACTGTCTGAATTTGGACGTGGCCCATACACACGCTAACATTTTCCGTTCAATCACGGAATATTTTCCTTCAAGAGGTGTTAAAGATCTGGAAGCAAAAGAAATGATGCTCTCCACTCCCTCACTTGAAATCTGGGAGAGGACAGCACCTAGTCCCTTACTGCTGGTGTCAGCTCTGTGATCAAATCCTTGTAGGGGTATTGCTCCACAGATTCACAGTTTAATCACCTCAAATTGCTTTCGACACACCTCATTTCATTCAAACGTATGCTTAGTGCATAGGAGTTGCCTCAAATGATACATTTTCTCTGCAAAGCCCTCTACCAATTTTGCGGAAAATTCAGCTAAGCCAAAAAATGACCTCCCCTCATCTTTAGATGATGGCGCTTGGGCATCCCTAATAGACTCCAGAATTTCTTTCTTGGGGGTGATACCATTTCCACACAATTCATGCCCCAAATAAGTCACGGACTGCTTTCCAAACATACACTTATTTATTTCAGCTGTTAGACCGCAAGCTTTCAACTTATCTAACACTCCATAAAGTCTACGTTCATGTTCCTCTTTGTTATTGCCTATAACTAACAAATCGTCCTGGAAGTAGGCTACACCTTGGAGATCTTTGAAAAGTCTATACATAAGTCTTTGAAAGACCGCAGCTGCTGTGGCTAGTCCAAATGACATGCGAATAAATCTGAAACACCCAACTGGCGTTATAAATGTTGTGAGATCTCTGCTATCAGGATGTAGAGTCACTTGGTGGTACACTGATGCTAGATCTATCATAGAGAACCATTTGGCACCTTTGGTCAAGGCCAGCAATTCATTAATCTTGGGCAGCGGAAATTTGTCCTCAACTATATTTTTACTGAGGTCTCTCAAATCTATACATAACCTCAATTTACCGTTCCCTTTTCTGACCACAACAAGCGGAGCCATCCATTCAGCACACTCCACTGCCACTATAATCCCTCTACGTTCCAAGTTCTCCAATTCGTTCGTAACTTCTTCCCTCATGCTGAAAGGAATATTCCTTACTTTATGGGAAACATGAATGGCATCCCTCTTCAAGACAATGTTATGGACAAAGTCCTTAAGATTCCCAATCATTCCAGAACTTCTGGATACTGTTATTTTTTTTTTTTTATATTTCTTTTTATTGATGAAAAGTTTACACATAACAAACACTTCACAAACAGTAGCGATCGAGAGTGCACCAATTGTTAACAATCCCACCCAGATTACTGAGCCTGTCAATACCGTGGAAGTAATACATTCAGCGATTAATAGGTTGCCACGTTTGTTGGATACTGTTTCTTAAGCTTGTCTACCAAACCTAACTCAGTGTCTTCTACTCCTAGTACTTGCTCCACGCTGTTGGCGTTTAACGTAATATTCAATGCTTTTTGATCCACCCACCCCAATACTGAAGGACCAACCTCAGACATGTATAGCTTAGCCACAGTCACTCTACTTTTGAATTTAAAGGGTAATACACAATATCCACACATCGGTATTCTCCCCCCTTGAAGGTGAAAGGATGGATCTCAGATTCAATCAGTTACATACCCACTACATCTACAAATTTACTTTCCCATACAGCTTTGTTCACAATAGTAAATGGGGACCCAGAGTCTGTAGCAATACTAAGGGGTCGATTCCGATTCGGGCTGGAAAACGTACCGACCGACTTGGTACGGGATCTCATTCCGACCGACTCCGACCGGCGCCTTACGACCCGGGTAGTACGATGAAATGCATGTGAAATCCGACCAACTCGGACCAAATACAAAACGAACGACCGAGCCGGGCGCAAACAAGCCATCCGGCCGGAAATGCATTCGAAACGAACCGACCGACACGCACCCGGCTTGAACCCGAACGAAACGTACCCTCAAACACCGACCCGCGTAGTACGATGCTGTGCGTGCAAAACACGACCGACTCGCACGGAGCACAAGCCGGACGACCGACACGCACCCAAAACCCAGTCGAAGCAACACAATACTCCGCGACCGACTCGTACACCGCATATGAAACATAGCTGACACACAGCGGGAACGACTCAGACAAGATCACACCACACAACTGCAGCGTCCTACTCGGACACAAGAATGACTCCTACATGCACCAAAAACACCAACGGAAATGTTTAGAAAAAAAGGGCCAAACAAGCAACCACTAAGCCAATAAATACTGGGGGGGGGGAAATGGAACAAGGACACACCTCCAACTCCACCTACATAAAGGCCACAAATCCCTACCATGATCCTTTGCAAATTCCACTCACCTGCCAGCGAACAACACCATCACACAGCAACCACAGACACACTCACAGCTCATACATCACACAAGCCACACACCATTACCACACCTACAAATACCACCCTCACACACACCCAGCTAAGCCCACACTCACACACACCCACTTGCACACGCACACACATCAATCACCACCACCACCATGCCCCCAAAGAAGAACAACAAGTTCCTAGATTGTGAATTGGAAGTCCTGGTAGAGCGAGATCCTCAGGGTAGAGCCACAGTTGTTTGGTACATTGGTACAACAGACCCCCATAGCGCAGAAAACCAAGATGTGGGCGAGAATTGTTGACAGGGTCAACGCACAAGCACCATGTTTGCGCACAAAGGAAGACATCCAGAACAGGTGGTATGATGTGCGCAGGAGGGTCCGGGAACTACTGAAAAAGGATTACCTCCTCAGCCAGCACACCGGCAGTGGCCCTCCTGCAAAACCAGTATACCTCAGGCCCTGGGAGGAGAAGGTGCAGGCCATCCTACCACCAGTGAGCGTATACTGACTAACAGACATCCCAGAGCCTGGTGAGTACACAACTAATATACACAATATGGTGTCACAATACACACACAGCACTTCCAAAGGGATAGGCAAACCATGCACCCTTAGCAAATACACACCAACCAAAACATATTCATCCCAAGATGTTAATGCTAGTCTCACAGACACAATACCTGCCACCTCATAGTGGTATCTAACTGTGTCATGACATGTACAAACCTAACAACAAATACAGCAAGGCACTGGCACAAATACAACCAACAAACACTCACAGATATTTTAACAACACTAGAACACCACCTCACAGGGAAGATCACTGAAAGGAAGGAATCCGGTGTATGCTGGTCAAGTCAGTGTAGCCAATAGCATGATGGGACTTGTAGTCACAGATATTGCTCAGCCTCACAATTGGCCCATCAACTCCACTCTGAACCATGCTCACATCACAGGGAGTGGATAAGGACTCACAAGATGGCTGACACTGGCTACTGCTGTGGGGAGCACATGGCCCTGCTGGGAACTGTGCACCAACCAACAGCAGGACACCACTGACTGACATCCTGAAAGACAACTACCACTCCCTGCAATGGAAGCACGGTCCATGGTGGGATATCTGGCTGGGTGGGAAGGAGGGCTCACAGCACTGACCAAAGTCACAAGCACCTCCCCTCACACACACCCTCAACACTTACTCCACATAACCCACCTGGGAGAATGCAATGCCTCACATCCTAACTGAAGATCCCACAAAGAACCACCACCCTGGGTTATGCAGTGTGAAGCACAGGGACACTCTTGGAACTTGTAGCCAAACAACTGCCAGGACAACACTCCCAGCCATCCTGTCAGCACAGGCACCCCACCCCACAGGGTAGCAGAGTCAAAAGGAAGGAAGGATGGGCATGCTGGGAAGGGGGGTGGAGGCAATAGCATGATGGGAGTCATAGTCAAGCTCAACATCCCCCACCCACATGGCCCAGCAAGCTACCACTGAAGCATGCACACCTCACAGGGAGTGAAAAGCCACTTCAAAGATGTCTGACACTGGCCTCAGCTGTGGGGAGCACAAGGCCCTGCTGGGAACTGGGCACCAACAAACAACACGACCACATTGTCAGCCAACTTGCCATTGCTGTCACACACACACACACTGAAGTCCACTCAAAAGGAAGGAAGGATGGGCATGCTGGGAAGGGGGGTGGAGGCAATAGCATGATGGGACTTGTAGTCACAGATATTGCTCAGCCTCACAATTGGCCCATCAACTCCACTCTGAACCATGCTCACATCACAGGGAGTGGATAAGGACTCACAAGATGGCTGACACTGGCTACTGCTGTGGGGAGCACATGGCCCTGCTGGGAACTGGGCACCAACAAACAACACAACCACACTGTCAGCCAACTTGCCATTGCTGTCACACACACACACACTGTTGGAAACGGGGTTACCGAATCCGTTACGGTAGCATGGCGCAAAGCGGGGAAGGCACGCGAAGGCAATGTGTAAGGCAGTTGTGCAGCACACTCTTACTTCAACTCAGACATGCGGAGCAATAACCGGACACCACACCAGGTTTACGTAAGTAAAAATCAAGTTCCTTTATATCAATCAGGATTGCGTTAGATTATGCAGATGATACAATACATTTCTTTAACTGGTGCGCATTCTGTTAAAAAGACCCTCAACAGTTCTGGCCACTAAAAGGCCGCAGGAATCAGTTCCTAAAAACACAGCACCAATAATGATTCGGGTGCACTAACAAATTAGGGCCTAGCACATGCACAACACTTTTTAGGCATATTAAAATCTCTGGCCCCTGGGCACATACCTCAGGCCTAGGTACTCAGTACAGCATGGGGTACAATAGGCAGGAGGGAATCCTAAAGGGAACCCCTCAACATGTCCAGCAGCTGGGGCTTCCCTATGAGGGGGCTCCTATACCTCCCAGGGAGGTGAGGGTTAACTTAAGCTTGGCCCACTTCTCACCAGGTGCCTCGCCTGGTACAAAACGTCATGGAAGGCTCCTCCCTCCTTAATCCCCTGCTAATCGTGGCCCCCGGCCCCCAGGGGCTTAACCTAGAGCCCTAGGGGCCTCCTGGGCTCACCTGCAGTGCTGTAGCTGTCGTGGTGCCTCTCGGCGGATTCTCTTCCGGGCCAGCCCTCTATTGGACGGGGCGGGGCCCGGTGCGAGTCTCACGGCCCTCTGGCCGGCGCTGCCCAACTTCCGCGAGGCTATGGAGCCTCTTGCTTCACTATCCGGTCGTTGGGGGCCGGTATGCCACTCCTCCGGCCCCCGTGGAGTCACTAGCGAGAGGGAGGGTGAAGGGTGACAGGAGCGGGAGCCGGCAGTCCTTTCAGACGGCTCCCCGCTTCCCGACTGAATGCGCGGAGTTCTTCCTCCTCCGTACGTGCTGGGGGGGGCGGGCTCTCGATGTCGCCCAATCCCAGCGCGGCCTGGATTCTTCCTGGGGCTCCCGTTGGCAGTGGAGCCCCTTCGACGTCTTCCTGCTTGGCTCCGGCGGGGCCAATCACGTCGCGGCCTTCTTTGGTTGCTGGGCGACGCCTCCCGCCTCCTTCTTCTCAGCTGCTGGCTCCGGCGGGGCCAATCCCGTCGCGGCCTTTTCGGGGGCGCGACCTGTGACGCGGTCGGCGTCCCCGGCCCCACGGCAACGGTGTCCACGGGCCTGGAGGCCGCAGTAGGCCTCAGCTCTGTTCACGCGGCCCTCCTGGGCTGCGGCGGTGTTCTTCTTGGCCGCGCTTGCAGCGGCAGGGGTCTTGGGCCCGGCGGTGACTTCTGTGGGCTTCGGTGAGGGCGCGGACGGCGCACCTCACCACACTCATGCACGGGGGAGAGGTCTTCCTCACCTCAGCACACCTCTTCACGCGGCGGCGGCCGCTGCGGCGATCCAGTCACCAGGTCAGTGACTGGGGGGGGGGTTCAAGTTCTCCCACGTGGAGTTGCGGGGCGCGCTGACAGCCTTAGTCACCGGGCTGTGTGGGAAGGGTTCTTGGGGGACAGTCCAGCTGTCGGTGTGGATAGATAGGGGGTGAAGGTCTAGCGCTTAGGACACAGCGCTTCGCCTCGTGATCCCCATTAGACGGTATAACTTAAGTTCCTGTTACTCTTGGCTTAAAAGTTCTTCTTCTTATGAACAGGGGGGTTGTGAGTTGGTGATTCTGGGAGTGCTTGATGTTCCTCCCCGCACGCTGGAGATGGTTCCCTGGGTCCCCTCACACTGGGCAAGATCAGTGGGTGGTGGGCGTTCCTCAGCTATCTTACGGCAGCAGGGCCTTGACCCTGTCAGCAGCAGTAGTGTAGGTCTCCCCCTAGGCCCTAAAGTCTATACTCCGGCGCAGGTTCTCCCAGGTTCAGCGGTGCCTCAACCTAACTAACTAAAAGGTTTTCCCTCCAAGCCTCTTATACCCCTAGGTCAGGTGACCCTCCTAAAGGCGGCAAAGCGTAACTCCTCCCACAGCCCGGAAGGTTCTGGAACCTTCCACCTACCTAGCTATGTGGCCCAGAGGCGGGGACGGGATGGATACTGTATCCCTAGGTCCCAGCCTGACTCTGGCTACTAGCGTGTATGTGTGGAAGGCCCTCTGCAGTAGCAGGGGCCTGTGGCAGCCATCTTTAGTGAGAGAGCACCTGCACCTCAGCACTGACCAGCAGTGGCAAGGCGCCCGGAGACCTAGGTCCAGTAAAAATATGGTGGCAAAAATGAGGCGCAAAAGGGAAAAAAACAGGGCAAGACCACCCTAGGGCTGACAGGTCTAACACGCGTCCCCCCAGCCGAAAGAGGGGAGAGCTTCCCAACCTCTAGGGAGTTCTCTTCACTAAGGCGGAAAAACCGGGAGAGACCGTCAGCGTTGGCGTGGTCTACACCGGGTCGATGCTCCACCCGAAAGTCCATCCCCTGGAGGAAATGGACCACCTCAACAATTTGGGGTTTTCGCCTCTCATCTGCATGAGCCAGCGAAGGGGTCTGTGGTCGGTCTGGATCAAGAAGTGACAACCAAAGAGGTATGGCCTCAACTTCTTCACAGCCCAAACCACAGCAAAGGCTTCCCGCTCGATGGTACTCCACCTCTGTTCCCGGGGAGTAGTCTTCGGGAGATAAAGGCCACTGGCTGGTCTTGGCCATCGTCATTCAGCTGCGAGAGCACAGCTCCTATGCCATGCTCAGAAGCGTCTGTCTGCACGATAAACTCCCGTCCAAAATCTGGAGTCCTGAGCACCGGGCGGTGCACATGGCACGTTTAAGGGTCTCAAAGGCTTCCTGGCAGGCAGCCGTCCAGATGACTCTGCGTGGCTGCTTCTTCGAAGTCAATTCCGTCAATGGGCCCACGATGGTTCCATATCCCTTGACGAACCGGCGGTAGTATCCCGTGAGGCCGAGAAAAGCTCGGACCTCTGTTTGGGTCTTGGGGGCTCCCAGGCCATGATGGTCTCAATCTTGGCTTGGAGGGTTGCACCTTACCTCCGCCCACCAGATGTCCCAGGTACACGACAGATCCCTGTCCAATCTGGCACTTGCTGGCCTTGATGGTTAGACCAGCCCGTTGCAAAGCCTGCAGCACCTCCTGGAGATGCTGCAGATGGTCCTCCCAGCTGCTACTGAAGACAGCTATGTCATCCAGGTAGGCAGCAGAGAAGGCCTCTAGGCCAGACAGCACCTGGTTCACCAACCGCTGGAAAGTGGCTGGAGCATTTTTCAACCCGAAGGGCATCACCTGGAATTGAAAGTGGCCCTCGGGGGTGGAGAACGCAGTCTTCTCCTTTGCTCCTTCCGCCATGGCGATCTGCCAATAGCCTGATGTTAAATCAATGGTACTCAGATACCGGGCTGCTCCCAGCCGGTCAATGAGCTCATCCGCCCGAGGGATCGGGTGAGCGTCGGTCTTGGTGACTGAGTTGAGTCCACGATAATCCACACAGAACCGAAGTTCTGGTGTGGTGCCCGGGGGCCGCTTTCGGCACCAACACTACCGGACTAGCCCAAGGGCTACTGGAAGGCTCAATCACCCCCAGTTCTAGCATCTTGACAACCTCACCCTGGATACTAGCCTTGACCTTATCGGACAGCCGGTAAGACTTGTTCTTCACTGGCGGACTGTCCCCTGTGTCCACATCATGGGTACACAGGTGCGTGATTCCAGGCGTGAGGGAAAACAACGAGGCGTACTGCCCCAAGACCTGGCGGCAGTCCCTCTGTTGCTCTGGGGTCAAGGATGGGGCAAGGACTACTCCCTCTACCGAACCATCCTTCTCATGGGCCGCCAGAAGGTCTGGCAGAGGCTCACTCTCCTCCTCCTCACTTCCATCCGTTATCATCAAGAGAGTGAGCTCGGAACGCTCCTGGTGTGGCTTCAGGCGGTTGACGTGGAGCACCCTGTGGGGTTGACGGGGGTCTTCATGTCGACGACATACGTGGTCTGGCCTTTCCTTTCTAAGATCTCAAACGGCCCAGTCCACCGGTCCTGGAGGGCGCTAAGCTCTCCTGGCTCCATGACCCACACCTTCTGTCCAGCGTCTAACTCTACCGTCCGCGCGTTCCGGTCATACCATTGCTTCATGACGGCCTGACTCGCCTCTAAGTTGTCTGAGGCCTCCTTCCACAGCTTGGCCACTTGGCTGCGGAACGCCAGCATATAGCTGACCACATCACGGGGAAGCTTCGAGGAAGACTTCTCCCACCCCTCTTTGACAAGACTGAGGGGCCCCCGAACGGGGTGGCCATAGAGCAGCTCAAAGGGGCTGAAACCGACCCCCTTCTGCGGCACCTCTCGGTAGGAGAAGAGCAGACAGGGTAAGAGGACGTCCCACTTTCTTCTCAAGTCCTCGGGTAGGCTCCTGATCATCCCCTTCAAGGTTTTGTTGAAACGCTCCACGAGCCCGTTCGTCTGGGGGTGGTAAGGAGTGGAGAACCGGTAGGTCACTCCACACTCCTTCCACATGGCCTGCATGTAGGCCGACATGAAATTTGTGCCCCTATCTGACACCACGATCTTGGGGAATCCCACTCGGGTAAAAATCCCCATGAGGGCCCGCGCCACCACCGGTGCTGTGATGGTCCTCAGAGGGATTGCCTCTGGGTACCGGGTGGCGTGGTCTACTAGCACCAAAATGAACCTATGCCCAGCAGAAGTCGGCGGATCCAACGGCCCGACAATGTCAATCCCTACTCGCTCAAAAGAGGTATTGACCACTGGGAGAGGTTCTAGAGGGACCTTCACCTTAGTCCCTGTCGTGCCGCTCGCTTGGCAAGTGGTGCAGGTCTTGCAAAACGTGTCAGAAGTGACGCGCATCCTGGGCCAGTAAAAATGTGGGACCAAGCGTGCAAACGTCTTGTCCTGGCCCAGGTGTCCTGCTAGTGGTATCTCATGCGCCAACTCTAGCAGAAAGGCTCGGTAGCATTGGGGGACCACCACGGCCCTCGAGGACCCATGCACCGGAGCCTTAGGCTCACTGTAGAGGAGACCATCCTCCCAGTAGACATGGTAATTACCAGTCTCTGTTCCAGCTGCTTGGGCTTCGGCCTGTTGCCGTATGCCATCAAGCGTAGGGCACTCCCTCTGTGCCCGGCAAAATTCTTCCCGGGTAGGCCCTCCTTCCACCTGCCACTCTGCAGGGGTCGGCAGGTCCCCCACGGGAAAACCAACTACCTCAGCGGACTCCGGGGTCACCTCCGCGGGCTCCCCATCCATCTCACCGGGTGTCTCCTCCCGGACATCTCCTCGTCCAGCAGTGGGCTGGGCCATTCTTTCAGGCTCCAACCCGGGCTGAGTTCCTTGTCGGGCAGCCATGGACCGCGTGATAACGCAAGTCCATCCTGGTAACCCCAACATCTCAGCATGGGCATTGAACTCTACCTCTCTCCAGGCAGTATGTTCTAAGTCGTTGCCCAGCAGACAGTCAACTGGCATGGCAGGGCTCACCGCAACCTTCATCAGACCTGACACTCCTCCCCACTCAAAGGGAACTTGGGCCACGGGGTAATGACCCAGGCTATTATCAGCCATCACAACCGGGTGGAACTCCTCAGGAATCACCTGCTCTGGGGACACCAACTGACGTCTCACCATCGTCATGCTGGCACCTGTGTCCCTCAGAGCCTCCACCTCCTCCCCGTTCACCAGGACCCTCTGCCGATACTTGGCAGTGTTCTCGGGTACCTGAACCCTTGGGATGATCTCTCTATCCCCCAGGGAAACTAAGGTCAAGCCTGTCCACTCACCTCCCCTACCTAGGGACAACTCCTCCCCAAGCGCTACACTGGCCACCCCGGGGCTCTTACCTCCTGTGGGGGCTGGGGTTCTCTTGCGACACTGGGCATCCCCCTTGTAGTGTCCAACCTCCCGCACTCGTAGCACCGGACAGTTCTGGGCTGCTGACTCCTGTCAGGGTAAGTGGGTTTCTGGAATCCAGATTGGGATGGGAAACCTACTCCTCTCCCAGGCGGTCTATTTTGGGGACCTTTAAAGAACTCCCTCTTTTTATCTCCCCCTCTTTCTTCTGGGGGAAACCCTGTCCACCTTTCGGGGGTCTGCCCCGGCTCCCTTGTGGGACACCCGAGTGCTGACCCACGTGTCTGCCTCCTCCGCAAGCTCCCTTGGGTTGGTCAGCTTGCGGTCCACCAAGTACTGGCGCAGCTCCGGAAAACATTTCTCGAGGAGGTGCTCTCTCAAAAACAGGTCGTACAGCCCAGTGTAATTGTCAATTTTGCTGCCACGTACCCACCCCTCCAATGCCTTCCGGGCATAATCATAAAAATCCACCCAGTTTTGTGTGGTGAGCTTGTGGCTGTTGCGGAACTTTTGGCGGTACTTCTCTGGGGTGAGGCCAAACTTCCTGAGCAGGGCCTCCTTCATGATAGGGTAGTTGGTCTGCTCCCCCTTATCTAAAGTTAAAAGTGTGTCCCTTACTGGTGGAGGTATGTACCTGTAGAGACCTCCTCCCCAGTAGCTCTCAGGAACTCTATGGGCCACCAAAGCTACCTCGTACGCCGCCAACCACTTGTCGATGTCGTCACCCACACTAAAGCTGGCTATCACCTCCCTGGGTAGATAGAATTTGGGCTCCTGTGGAACCCCAGCAGGTACGCTGCCACCATTTCCTTTGCCTTCCATCTCCATTTGCAAGGCTCGGAGCTCCAGTTCTTTCAGGCTAAGCTCATGTACAAGCCTTCTTTCCTCCATGGCTAGCCTTGCCTGTTCTCGCTCCCTTTCCATCTTAGCCAACTCTAATGTCAATTGCCTCTGCTCCCTCCTGTCCTTGAATTCCTCTGCTGACAAACTCCCCCTGACGCACTACTGCCTGCCCTGGAACGTCTTCCTGGCAACACATTCTCGCTGACGTCAATGTTCAGTAGGCTCAGTTCTTCTGGGTCGTCTGCCTCCCTCTGCTCCTCATCCCCTCTTCCCTCCGGGTGGGCCATTACCCATGCCCTCAAAGCTTTCTGAAGCACCTCCTTCCTGGCACCTCGCTTGACGGCCACCCCCTCTCTAGGCAGAACTCCTTGAGCTGTGCCACCGTGTACCTCTCTAGGTCGGCTAACTCAAACTCCATCCTCCTAGGTGGGGTCCCAGACAATTTAAGGAAGGGGTTCTAAATGGTAGGTAGCAGGTCTTAACGCAGGACTAATACAATCGGCAATCACAATAGAATTCCTCCTACTTACATTTCACTAGGTGTCTAATTGCGGCGCACACTGAGTCACTGTAGGGTGCTGCACAAATACCAGTCCTTATCCCACCGCTGAACACCAATGTTGGAAACGGGGTTACCGAATCCGTTACGGTAGCATGGCGCAAAGCGGGGAAGGCACGCGAAGGCAATGTGTAAGGCAGTTGTGCAGCACACTCTTACTTCAACTCAGACATGCGGAGCAATAACCGGACACCACACCAGGTTTACGTAAGTAAAAATCAAGTTCCTTTATATCAATCAGGATTGCGTTAGATTATGCAGATGATACAATACATTTCTTTAACTGGTGCGCATTCTGTTAAAAAGACCCTCAACAGTTCTGGCCACTAAAAGGCCGCAGGAATCAGTTCCTAAAAACACAGCACCAATAATGATTCGGGTGCACTAACAAATTAGGGCCTAGCACATGCACAACACTTTTTAGGCATATTAAAATCTCTGGCCCCTGGGCACATACCTCAGGCCTAGGTACTCAGTACAGCATGGGGTACAATAGGCAGGAGGGAATCCTAAAGGGAACCCCTCAACATGTCCAGCAGCTGGGGCTTCCCTATGAGGGGGGGCTCCTATACCTCCCAGGGGAGGTGAGGGTTAACTTAAGCTTGGCCCACTTCTCACCAGGTGCCTCGCCTGGTACAAAACGTCATGGAAGGCTCCTCCCTCCTTAATCCCCTGCTAATCGTGGCCCCCGGCCCCCAGGGGCTTAACCTAGAGCCCTAGGGGCCTCCTGGGCTCACCTGCAGTGCTGTAGCTGTCGTGGTGCCTCTCGGCGGATTCTCTTCCGGGCCAGCCCTCTATTGGACGGGGCGGGGCCCGGTGCGAGTCTCACGGCCCTCTGGCCGGCGCTGCCCAACTTCCGCGAGGCTATGGAGCCTCTTGCTTCACTATCCGGTCGTTGGGGGGCCGGTATGCCACTCCTCCGGCCCCCGTGGAGTCACTAGCGAGAGGGAGGGTGAAGGGTGACAGGAGCGGGAGCCGGCAGTCCTTTCAGACGGCTCCCCGCTTCCCGACTGAACGCGCGGAGTTCTTCCTCCTCCGTACGTGCTGGGGGGGGCGGGCTCTCGATGTCGCCCAATCCCAGCGCGGCCTGGATTCTTCCTGGGGCTCCCGTTGGCAGTGGAGCCCCTTCGACGTCTTCCTGCTTGGCTCCGGCGGGGCCAATCGCGTCGCGGCCTTCTTTGGTTGCTGGGCGACGCCTCCCGCCTCCTTCTTCTCGGCTGCTGGCTCCGGCGAGGCCAATCCCGTCGCGGCCTTTTCGGGGCGCGACCAGTGACGCGGTCGGCGTCCCCGGCCCCACGGCAACGGTGTCCACGGGCCTGGAGGCCGCAGTAGGCCTCAGCTCTGTTCACGCGGCCCTCCTGGGCTGCGGCGGTGTTCTTCTTGGCCGCGCTTGCAGCGGCAGGGGTCTCGGGCCCGGCGGTGACTTCTGTGGGCTTCGGTGAGGGCGCGGACGGCGCACCTCACCACACTCATGCACGGGGAGAGGTCTTCCTCACCTCAGCACCCCTCTTCACGCGGCGGCGGCCGCGGCGGCGATCCAGTCACCAGGTCAGTGACTGGGGGGTTCAAGTTCTCCCACGTGGAGTTGCAGCGCGGGGCGCGCTGACAGCCTTAGTCACCGGGCTGTGTGGGAAGGGTTCTTGGGGGACAGTCCAGCTGTCGGTGTGGATAGATAGGGGGTGAAGGTCTAGCGCTTAGGACACAGCGCTTCGCCTCGTGATCCCCATTAGACGGTATAACTTAAGTTCCTGTTACTCTTGGCTTAAAAGTTCTTCTTCTTATGAACAGGGGGGTTGTGAGTTGGTGATTCTGGGAGTGCTTGATGTTCCTCCCCGCACGCTGGAGATGGTTCCCTGGGTCCCCTCACACTGGGCAAGATCAGTGGGTGGTGGGCGTTCCTCAGCTATCTTACGGCAGCAGGGCCTTGACCCTGTCAGCAGCAGTAGTGTAGGTCTCCCCCTAGGCCCTAAAGTCTATACTCCGGCGCAGGTTCTCCCAGGTTCAGCGGTGCCTCAACCTAACTAACTAAAGGTTTTCCCTCCAAGCCTCTTATACCCCTAGGTCAGGTGACCCTCCTAAAGGCGGCAAAACGTAACTCCTCCCACAGCCCGGAAGGTTCTGGAACCTTCCACCTACCTAGCTATGTGGCCCAGAGGCGGGGACGGGATGGATACTGTATCCCTAGGTCCCAGCCTGACTCTGGCTACTAGCGTGTATGTGTGGAAGGCCCTTTGCAGTAGCAGGGGCCTGTGGCAGCCATCTTTAGTGAGAGAGCACCTGCACCTCAGCACTGACCAGCAGTGGCAAGGCGCCCGGAGACCTAGGTCCAGTAAAAATATGGTGGCAAAAATGAGGCGCAAAAGGGAAAAAAACAGGGCAAGACCACCCTAGGGCTGACAGGTCTAACACACACACACACTGAAGTCCACTCAAAAGGAAGGAAGGATGGGCATGCTGGGAAGGGGGGTGGAGGCAATAGCATGATGGGACTTGTAGTCACAGATATTGCTCAGCCTCACAATTGGCCCATCAACTCCACTCTGAGCCATGCTCACATCACAGGGAGTGGATAAGGACTCACAAGATGGCTGACACTGGCTACTGCTGTGGGGAGCACATGGCCCTGCTGGGAACTGTGCACCAACCAACAGCAGGACACCACTGACTGACATCCTGAAAGACAACTACCACTCCCTGCAATGGAAGCACGGTCCATGGTGGGATATCTGGCTGGGTGGCAAGGAGGGCTCACAGCACTGACCAAAGTCACAAGCACCTCCCCTCACACACCCTCAACACTTACTCCACATAACCCACCTGGGAGAATGCGATGCCTCACATCCTAACTGAAGATCCCACAAAGAACCACCACCCTGGGTTATGCAGTGTGAATCACAGGGACACTCTTGGGACTTGTAGCCAAACAACTGCCAGGACAACACTCCCAGCCATCCTGTCAGCACAGGCACCCCACCCCACAGGGTAGCAGAGTCAAAAGGAAGGAAGGATGGGCATGCTGGGAAGGGGTGGAGGCAATAGCATGATGGGACTTGTAGTCACAGATACTGCTCAGCCTCACAATTGGCCCATCAACTCCACTCTGAACCATGCTCACATCGCAGGGAGTGGATAAGGACTCACAAGATGGCTGACACTGGCTACTGCTGTGGGGAGCACATGGCCCTGCTGGGAACTGTGCACCAACCAACAGCAGGACACCACTGACTGACATCCTGAAAGACAACTACCACTCCCTGCAATGGAAGCACGGTTCATGGTGGGATATCTGGCTGGGTGGGAAGGAGGGCTCACAGCACTGACCAAAGTCACAAACACCTCCCCTCACACACACCCTCAACACTTACTCCACATAACCCACCTGGGAGAATGCAATGCCTCACATCCTAACTGAAGATCCCACAAAGAACCACCACCCTGGGTTATGCAGTGTGAATCACAGGGACACTCTTGGGACTTGTAGCCAAACAACTGCCAGGACAACACTCCCAGCCATCCTGTCAGCACAGGCACCCCACCCCACAGGGTAGCAGAGTCAAAAGGAAGGAAGGATGGGCATGCTGGGAAGGGGGGTGGAGGCAATAGCATGATGGGACTTGTAGTCACAGATACTGCTCAGCCTCACAATTGGCCCATCAACTCCACTCTGAACCATGCTCACATCACAGGGAGTGGATAAGGACTCACAAGATGGCTGACACTGGCTACTGCTGTGGGGAGCACATGGCCCTGCTGGGAACTGTGCACCAACCAACAGCAGGACACCACTGACTGACATCCTGAAAGACAACTACCACTCCCTGCAATGGAAGCACGGTCCATGGTGGGATATCTGGCTGGGTGAGAAGGAGGGCTCACAGCACTGACCAAAGTCACAAGCACCTCCCCTCACACACACCCTCAACACTTACTCCACATAACCCACCTGGGAGAATGCAATGCCTCACATCCTAACTGAAGATCCCACAAAGAACCACCACCCTGGGTTATGCAGTGTGAATCACAGGGACACTCTTGGGACTTGTAGCCAAACAACTGCCAGGGCAACACTCCCAGCCATCCTGTCAGCACAGGCACCCCACCCCACAGGGTAGCAGAGTCAAAAGGAAGGAAGGATGGGCATGCTGGGAAGGGGGGTGGAGGCAATAGCATGATGGGACTTGTAGTCACAGATACTGCTCAGCCTCACAATTGGCCCATCAACTCCACTCTGAACCATGCTCACATCACAGGGAGTGGATAAGGACTCACAAGATGGCTGACACTGGCTACTGCTGTGGGGAGCACATGGCCCTGCTGGGAACTGTGCACCAACCAACAGCAGGACACCACTGACTGACATCCTGAAAGACAACTACCACTCCCTGCAATGGAAGCACGGTCCATGGTGGGATATCTGGACTGGGGGGAGAAGGAGGCCCTGATGGCAACCAAATAGCACCAATGCTGGTCAGGCACACACCTCAACATTCACATTGACATGCCACAGGTTGGCAGAACAATGTGCTACACCAATATCACTCTCTGACTGTCACAATTTAGGAGAATGCTATGTCCAGGCCCGCAACCAGAGGTACAGTCACAACTGTCAGGTGTGTGAACAATTGATGCCTGTAGAAACATACTATACAATCTGTGTCTCTCCCCAAAACAGGTGATGATGGGGACTCAGCAGCAGACGTGGAGGAGTCCCTGTCCCAGGTTCCAGGGGACACTGAGCTCACTGGTGTGGATCAGCCTCTGCACTCCTCGGATGGCGACCAACTAGCTGGACCCTCCGGTGTCAGTCATCATGCAACACCAGCAGGACCAACATCTGCACCCCCTGCACCCACCCCTCCAACAACTGCCAACACACAGGCCACCCCTGCCAACACGGACACACCAAGGACCACAGGTGACAACAGCGCAGGGACCCATGCCCAAACTGGAGCTGGTGACAACGAGCCCACAAACAACACCCAAGTGGGCACACGGTCACCTGTGTGTGCCCCTGCAGGTCCCGCACGTGTCGCCAGGGGTGGTGGGAGGGGTGGTAGACACAGGTCGCTCTTTGCAGAGGGGTCGGGACTGTATGATGACCCACAACTGGAACGCATCGCAGATGCGTACCAGACTAGCACTGGAGAGGTCAGCCAGGTAGTGGGGATCCTCAAGGACATACAACAGCAGCAGGCTGCCCATCATGCCCGCTTGGACTCCCACATGTCCCGTGTCGAGACACACATGTCCCGTGTCGAGACACACATGTCACATGTCGATACACACATGTCTGGCATAGAGTCCAAGTGGGACACATTGGACCAACTAACAGCGGTGCATCGGGACACACTGACATGCCTACGCCAGTTTACCACCAACATGGCCTCACCTCCCTGTGTGCCCACAACATCTGCAGCTGAAACCACAGCAAATACCACAGGGAGGGTGGAGGACTCTGGTGGAGATTCCCCTGCACCGCGGTAGCCTGCACGTGAGGGTCCCCCCCCAAAGAAGAGGGGCCGTCCGAGGAGGCCATACTGAGAGGCCGATGGCCAGCTACATCCCCCAGGAAGCCAACACCTGTTCTGGAACTTTTCCTATGTGTGCAAACTGCACGCCCTGTCGAAGGCAACCCAACTCGCCCACATGACATGGGGAGCTCTAGTTGTCCAAATTCCTTAGATGACTGTGGACTTTACTCTGGACATATCCGCTACCAAGACTTCCGATTCACATGGGAACTTTGGATTCCAATTCCTATGTACAGCACCCACCATCCTGTGCACCATCCCCACACCTTATGTAAATAAACTCACCAATACACCATATCTGCCTCTGTTGTGATTCCAACGTGCTCTCTGTCATGGAGATGTTGATCAGAAAAATTACACTGTGCATGCTAACTGCTACGGCAAGTCCAACACCGTCATGTCAGTCATGGCAACGTGACACATATGAGGGAGACACACCACCAGGGCCACACAACACATACACACCAGGGCCATCAGACTCATTCCCTACACTGATGTTGCCAGGAAATACACTGCAATGCACAGACACCACACCTATTCACAGTCTGTGTCAACTAGACCACAGGTGCAGGAAGCAAATGTCACTCAGACGTGTGACTACAGACAACGCAATTCCCAAAGTGAAGCACATGTTCATTACACATTTGCAACATGTTGTATCCACTACAAATGCAAGCTAATCCAACCTGGCTGTGGCCACAAAGTCAAAAGCTGCAGAAGATAGAAAGTCCAGGGGTGTGTGGCACATCACCTGTTGGGAAACGACTGCATCCACCTTGGAAGTTGACTCATGGATTTGTGGGATCCAAGTCGATCAAACAACTCCGGCAGCACACTGTGAAGGACAGACATGACACACAGTCAAAACCACTGAAGAACAGCACAGAACGGCAATACTCATGTCCAATACATGTCACGAGATAACTACACAAAACCAAGTTAGCATGTCAACACTGTTGGCCAGTACAGACCACCTGCAAGGACACATCGCTGCACGCATCCAGTCAAGTAGCACATGGCCACATTCAAACAGCACCAGAGCACCACACACACATATTATGCAAACTCAAATCATTGACATTACAACCCTCTGGCTACTCACATTCAGCTGAAGAAGTTGGTGACGAGCTGTGTGCGGACATCACCATCATCATCATCATCATCATCACTGGCATCGTGGTCCAGGCCAGGATCCTCCACAGGTGGCGGACGTTGGTCATCGTCATCCAGGATGAGAGGCAACTCCTTCCGCACTGCCATGTTGTGGAGCATGCAGCAGACGATGACAATCTTGCACACCTTTGCTGGGGCATATGGGAGGGAGCCTCCTGTCTTGTCGAGGCAGCGGAAGCGGCTCTTCAGGAGACCAAAGGTCCGCTCAATCACCCTCCTCGTCCTACCATGTGCCTCATTGTAGCGCAACTGGGCTGGTGTCACAGGGTTCCTGAGGGGTGTCAGCAACCACGGCATGTTGGGGTATCCCGAGTCACCTACAGACAGACAATTGCACATTAGCTGAGTTGGAAAAGAGGGTGGAAAAGTACATAGCAGAACACACACAATGGTACAAAGTTAGTACACACCAACAAGCCAGGCACGCTGGTTCGGCATCTGTGACATCATCCTCGGGATGCGACTACTCCTCATCACGTAGGCATCATGAGCAGAACCTGGGAAACGGGCACACACATGTGTGATGGTCATATCTGCCAGACATACCACCAGCGCATTGATCGAATGGTAGTGTTTGCAGTTCCTGTAGGCCTGCTCATGTGCCTGTGGTGGTACCAAGGCCACATGTGTCCCATCAATGGAGCCAATGACATGTGGCATCCTCCCCAGGGCATAGAAGTCACTCTTGATGTCAGTGAGTCGTTGAGGTGTTGGGAAATAGATGTAGTGGTTCAGGTATCTCAACAGTGCCCCCAAAACATCGCGGAGCACACGGCTGAACATAGTCTGTGACATCCCACCAGTAGTTGCCACAGTGTGTTGAAAGGTACCGGTGGCAAAGAAGTGTAGGGCTGCCATCACCTTCACCTTGGGGGACAGCGCTGTAGGATACGGCCGGCCAGGCTGCAAATGTGGGGCCAACTGCACTGCCAAATCCTCAATTAGCTGCCTGGTGAAGCAGTACCGTCGGATGCTGTCACGTTCCACCATCGTTGCCAGGTCTGGGAATGGTCGCTGGACAGCAGGAGCCCTGCAGTGCATAGGTGAAGAAAGCAAGATTGTCAGTCACCCCACCTATGTGTCGTTCACCATACTCAATTTCACATTATACATCATTTACAAACACAAGTACTTGATCTGTGTGTCGTTCTGTTTGGACATGAATGTCACTTACATGGACAGCATCCAACATCTCGGTTCAACAAGTGTTGTAAACAGGTCCCAGGGTGTGCCATGGGAAACCATTGGGCCGTGTCACAGTACCCATTTAGTGCTCTCACATTCCACACACATACCACAGTGACATGTCTGGACAGATGGGCCACAGGCATCACAACTCATTGACAAGTAGATTCCCAGGGACCCTGTCTTGCCACATGGACACTGGCATGACATGGCGTATCATATACACGTCAGAAAACACCAACATGACACCCACAGGGGTGGCCCATGTAGCCTCTGCAGGACAGACATGGACGTCTGTGACACACACACAACATCTAAGTCCATGCACAAACAACGTGGATGTGGATACTGTCTCCCATTGTGCACATGGAGTCAGACGTCTCAAACACAACATGCACACAGACTGCGGAGGGACATGTCTATTGTGGCAATGGGCCACCCTGTGATGTACATGCCTTCCCACATGTGAGCCTGGGGGTATGTGATATGTCATGCACATACACAACCTGGAAATGTGACCATACCACATGCTCCAAAATGAACAGTTGCACATCACAGTGGTCATGTGCACAACACACAAAGGTCCCTGTTCCCATTAACACTTGCACAGCCTGGGTGTCTCTGCACCCAAGTGCCACCCCAAAAATAACATGTACACCCCCATACACAGATAAGGTTATGCTGCCACACATGCCTTAGATACAGTGTGGACTGGGTGTGGTGTAGTATGTGTGCCCCTGAGTCCCTGTACAGTAGATGTGGCTTGCATAGGTTCACCAGTGACCACCATGGTGACATATGCGTGTGGCCTGTCCAGGGATGCGTTGAACAGCAATGGTCCGATCGGTGCGCCCGCACGGACCATTGCTGTCAATGTGAGCGGGTACGCGTTGTACAGCAATGGTCCGATCGGTGCGCCCGCACGGACCATTACTGTCAATGTGAGCGGGTACGTGTTGTATGGCGGGTACGCGTTGTACAGCAATGGTCCGATCGGTGCGCCCGCATGGACCATTGCTGTCAATGTGAGCGGGTACGCGTTGTATGGTGGGTACGCGTTGAACAGCAATGGTCCGATCGGTGCGCCCGCACGGACCATTGCTGTCAATGTGAGCGGGTACGCGTTGTATGGCGGGTACGCGTTGAACAGCAATGGTCCGGTCGGTGTGCCCGCACGGACCATTGCTGTCAATGTGAGCGGGTACGTGTTGTATGGCGGGTACGCGTTGTACAGCCATGGTCCGATCGGTGCGCCCACACGGACCACTGCTGTCAATGTGAGAGGGTACGCGTTGTATGGTGGGTACGCGTTGAACAGCAATGGTCCGATCGGTGCGTCCGCACGGACCATTGCTGTCAATGTGAGCGGGTACGCGTTGTACAGCAATGGTCCGATCTGGGGACTGGCATGGCAACGGACGCGTTTTTGAAGCTTGAATGACTCTGATGCAGTGAATTCAGTTGGCCAGCCACAACAATGTTGCAAATTCATGGGTGTCATGAAGTTGAAATTTTGAAGGATGCTGTGGGCGTGTATTGGTGCTGCAATTCCATGGATTGGTCAGATTCAGAAGATGCAAACGACTTGGACCTATCACTTTGGACACATGGGACTGTATCTGCCTCTGCAGCACACATATAATGCTGGCTGTTCCCCTGAGAGCTCACTTGCCTGCACTACATGCTCCAGGACGACATCTGCCACTACACTGCTGCTGTCTCTGCATCCTCTGGCTACTGCAATGGCACGTACTGTGGAGAGAGCCCCGCCTTCACCCATGAGGAGAACCAGGCCCTGGTGGACAACCTCCTTCCACAGTACAGCAAGCTGTATGGGAAACCAGGGGAGCAGGTGAGTGTGCTGTCCACTGCCTTACTAATTGTGCATGTTGTCTGACTAGCAGGATTTACAGTGTGCACACCACTGGCTAGCATGCTCACTGAGTAGTTTGCACCCCCAAAGTGTGTAGTCACATGCACTGGACAGGTACAGTGGAGCAACAGTGCATTCAAACAAGGTTCACTTCCCATACAATGATACCATGTAGTAACTGCTGGCAAACTGTCCATAGCCCTCGATGCTCAGCCTGTGTACATCATATGCCCCTGTGAATGAGACATGTATTTCCAACTGTGTGATGCACGGAAATGTTGCATGTGTAGTAATGGCCTTTTCACTTTGTCATCCTCACATGTTGATGCCCATCAGAAGCAGGAGATCTGGCTGGCCATCGTCCGGGCAGTGAGATCAGTGGGGGTCTACAAGCGCCGTATCCGCAACTGCCAGAAGAGGTGGCAGGACCTTCGGGGCTGGACCCGGAGGATCGCAAGGGTCCAGCTGAAGCTGTCGCCTCCTCGCAGGAGGGGCGGACACCGGACCCTGACCCCCCACATGCTCCAGATCCTGCCGGTGGTCTTCCCGGAGCTGGATGGGCAGCTGAAGGGCAGACAGCAGCAAGGAGGGGGTGAGTCAAAGACTGCACTGTGAACTCTGTCTGACATGCTATGTGCCCTCCTCTGGCGTGGTTACACTTCCCCAGTACGTCAGTCTTGTTGTCCAGTACCCATGTCCCTCTATTGTGACGTGGCCACTACCCATCTGATAGGCCGGTGTGCTCCTTACGCTCAGGATAATTGTGTCACTCGGGTACAGGGTCCTTGCATTTTGCTTTGCTCAAGGTGGGTGACAGCTTTTGTTCACGTAATATTGTGTTAGCCTTCATGGGGGGGTCAATTGCTCACACAATGCCTGAATCGTGCAATGTAGTCTGGGTGTAACTTTGATATGTGATCCCCTTGCAGATCAGACTCACCACATGTCCCTGGGGTATTTGCAACACCCCGATGCTGCGGGTGGGTACAATGTTTGGGCCTCAGGAGTATGTATGTCAAGTGTGTCACACATACTTAGCCACCTGCCTACTGACCAGGACTAATCCCTCTTGCAGGTGGAGCAGGACAGTCATGCCTACTCCAGGGCATACAATACACACTGTACTCCCAATCCTGTGTATCAGCTGACATGCTGTGCTCAGTGAAAAGTTCCCTCAGGTGTCTGCCTCTGTGTCGTTGTGCTGTGACTACGTTGTCGGTACTCCTGTGATGTTAATCGCTTAGGGGTCAGCATGCCATCTGCTATTGGACCATGTGAGACAAGACTTCTGTGACTTATAGGTGTTTGATCACATGACTGTGCAGACAGGTGTATGCAACTGTGACTGTCCGGCAGATGTCCATCATTCACAGCACACTGTGAGGCGGTCTGGTTCAGGGTGTTGTGTTTCATGTCTCCCATTTGTCCAATTGGTGTGCAGTGTACAAAATCTGGGTTCAGATGGTGTAGTTAGTGGGGGATGGACATGTGCACTTGTCAGTTACATAACTTGCCTTCCCCATGTCCTAGGATTGTGACACAGTGCAGACTGTTGTTGGCTGGCTGCCATGGCCATGTGACTGGAGACAGTGATGTATGACTTTGCAGGCATGCCTGTGTCATGGCATTAAACTTCCTAAGAGTGATCCTGCAGGGGAGTGACATGTGCTACATGCACCCCATTGTGGCATTGACTATCTGGACATGGGTGCTTCATGGGGTCTGGTGCTGGTATGCATCACATGCATTTCTATTTAGACTCTGCCCGTCCATTTATCCAGACACCTGCACTGAGTCAGTGGCAAGAGATGTGACGTGGGCATGTTAACATACTTCGCCGTGTTCTCACCAATGTCCAACAACTGTGTAGGTGGTGCAAGTGTCCACACTGGGGTATTACCATCAGACAGGCACCAGACAGATGTGTGCAAGGGCAGGAGGGGTGTCTGTTCCATGGTTGACCATCAGACTGACAATTGGCTTCTCCTAATCTGTGTGATTACTTTTGGCTATGTTCTACTTAAGATGGCAGGGCTTGCTCTGTGATGTGCTGTACTTACTGTGGTGTGTGTGGTCAGTGCAGGTGACTGATGTTTGTCTGTTTCCCTAATTGTTTGCAGATACATCCAAGGCCACAGGAGGGGACAGCTCCACGGACCAGGAGGAGCAGCGGAGCCAGACTGGGTCAGCGTCCGACGAGTGGTCAGAGGGACCCAGTGGCACGGAGGGCGAGGGGAGCCACACCGAGGAGTCCTCAGCACCATCCACCTCAGCTGAGGACCACAGCAGCTCGGAGGATGACTCCCTTGTGGAGGCGGGTGTCAGCAGCCACCACACCCCAGCTAGTCTGTCTGACCCCGCCACCACCACCACCACCGCCCTCCCATTGGCTCCCATTCCTGAAGTCCGTGGAGGCTCCCGTGCTCGGGAGCATGTCTCCTTCAAGCCAGGCACTGCACCCCCTGCCCCTGTGTCCCCTGCTGCCCTGAGTGAGGAGTCTGTGTACCTCCTTCAGCAGCTCCATGTAGGGCAGACAGCAATGCTGACTGTCCTCCATGCACACACCACTCTGATGACACAGCTGGTGTCGTTCATGGAGGGCATCTCAACGGGTATGTCTGCCCTACAGAGGAGCAATAGGTCCATGGACTCCTCCCTGATGGCAGCAGTGTCCCTCCTCCAACAGTCCCTCACCCCTCCCACCTCTGCCCCATCCACACTTCCTACCACCCTACCTGTCCAAAGCACATGCACCCCTGCACAATCACCCAAGCACACAGACACACCCAAGAGAAAGGCAAGACGTGCACACAAGCATCCTCAGGGGACTGATACCACAGACACAGGGGATGGGGAACACACACACACACAGGCATCCACATCCACTCCGCAATCCTCCACATCCTCTCCCTCCAAGACCCCTTCCCTTGCCTCGCCTGCTACCCCAGCTACACAGAAGCTCTTCCTGTGTGACCTCGGCCTCTTCCCCTCCGATCCTGCTGATCCAGCATACCGGGGGAAGAGGAAGTCCACCCACACAGAGGGGAGTGCCCCTCGCCCCCGGACACCCTCCCCCAGGTGCAGGCAGAGTGAGCCCCCCACCCGAAAGCCCACCCGGAGCCGGAAGAGCAAGACCCCGCCACCGCCCTGCAAGTCACCCACCCGGTCTCTCAGCTCCATCCCCCAGGTCACCACTCCACAGGTTCCACCGCCACACCATGCCCCAGGTTCCCCCACACACCGATACCACATCCCCAAACTGCTTAGGCCCTCCCCCCCTGCCACTTGCTCTTCCACCCCAAACCAGACGCTCTGCCTGTATGTGCCACTGGTGTGGAGACCGTGTTCCCCCCCTCTGTCCTGCCCAGCTCTTCTGCACCCCCTTCCACTACCTTGGAGTCATGCACTGCGGTGGAGTCCACAACTACCCCGTCTGACTCGGGCACTGCTTTGGGGCCCCAGTCCACTCCATCTGGCCAGCCCACTGCAGTGGTTGCAGCACCAACACCATCGGAATTGGGCCCTGCAGTGGTGCCGGCCCCCCCTGAGTCAGACACCTCCACTGCAGTTGCCGCTGACACTCCTGCACCCACCTCACCTTCACTGCCTCCTTCTGGCATCCCCTGATCCTGTCCCTGCGGTGCCTGGCCTGCCCCTCGTATGCCCCTCCAAGGGGGATGTCCCCTGTCGGTACCTGTGCAGGCAAGCAATTGGTGACAAGTTGTCACACATCACCCTGTTGGGACTGTGTATTTGGACTGGACATTGGCCATCGTTCATTTTGGACTTTTGATTTTTGCTGCACACTTTCTGAATAAAGCCTCTTTTTGTTTACTTGTGGTTAATCTTTGGAGGTACATGATGTGGATGTGTAGAATCATGCATTTGCGGTCGTAATTGTGTTCAGATCAGGTAAATGTACTTTTGCTGTGATGGGCTCCATGTGGTCCATGGGATATGTGTCCTGTTGTAGTCTGGATCTATAGTTTCCCTTGCTGCAGTCTGAGGGTGTAATGGTCAGCATTTGACCCAGGGATGTACGTTTAGCATTTGTAGATTACCATCTTTGTCCTACACTGTTGCACATCTGTTGGGCTTACCACTGTCCAATGTTCCTAGTACCCTGACTGTGTGCCCGTCTCCAATGGACATGCAGTTTTGCACATCAATTTTGGAGGACTCATCTGTGTATACAGTACAACTGGACTGCCACGTGTTTTGGGTGTATGCAGATGACTGACGTGACACTCCCGTACCCAGGCTGATGTGAGCAGAGGCTTCTGTGTGTTGTAGTTGTTGACTCACTGACGGAGTGTCCTGCTGATATGTTTGAGTCGTGCACAGACAAGGTTTGGCACAGCGGAGCTTCCACAGGAGTGGTGTGCCCTCATGGCTGTGTGTAATCCGGTGACATTGCGTGTGCCCGTGTTGTGTGTTGTGTGGCCATGTCTGTGCATGTTCCCTTCCCTTTTCATACGCAGGCTGTGTCCCTAGGGATGTTCCTGTTTGTGATGCTTGCAGAGTTGGTATGTGTTCATCCAGCATCTTGGACCTGGTTTCTCCGTGATGTAGGTGCATGGCAAACTAATGTTCATGAGGTTGTCATCCCAGGTTGTCTTTATTGTCAGGGCTGGGGATGTAGGCAAACGCTGATGGGACACATTCAGGATTCCCATTGGCACTTGTTGTTTGCACAAGTAATGTGATTTGGAGTTAGTGGTAGCTTTCAGTGATTGTGACGCGTTGTGTGTGTGACTGCTGCCACTCCTCAGGGTCAGAGCTGCAATGTTGGAAGTTGTGTACGTGTGTTCTTTGTGTGCCACCTTGGCTTCTTCGTTGGTGTGTGACTATGGCCAGGCTCCCATTGTTTGTGGTGGATTTCACATCAGGCGCATGTACGGCGTACTGTGCTGTGTGTCAGACATAGACGTGTCATGTTAAGTGGGCATGTGTGATGGGTTTCTGCACCTTAGTTCCCCCCACCACCCCTGGGATTGTCATGGGTGCATGTGCAATGTCACCAGTCCATGTGAGCTTCACTGCTGCACATTGGTGGAGATCAGGGTGTGTGGTGTTGAGTGTGCAAATGTGAGTTGTTGGACGGCTAGACCCCTACCTCCATATTGGCCTTGGCTGGCAGGCCGTGCTGATTGATTGGAGCTTGTGTAGGTGTGATGGTAGTTTGTAGCTGAGGACACATGGCTGTGGTTCACAGTTTGTACGACATCTACCTTTGTCATCACAGTGGAATTGTCATGCAGGCTAGTGTCAGCACAATGTGGGGTCCATGGGGGTCGTGCTGTGGTGGGTGTGTCTCTTGCTGTGTTAGTTGCTGTTCCTACAGGCTTGTGTGACATGTGTAATTTGGGCTCCCACTCATCTAACAATGCAAGATTGCCCACATAGGGGAATCCAATCAATGATTTACTTGTGTCAGACACTGTATCGACATCTGTGTAATTGTGATTCTGGCCTCCTCATGTGTTGTGTGGTTGCCTGGGCACACTGGCACACCCCCCATCACCTGTTGTGTTTGATATGCAGTGTGAGTCTCACTGTTTGTGTTAGTACATTTGCATCACTGCATTGGCATTTCTGTAGGGTGCCATTGACTGTATGTAGTTTGGTGATTTTCCCCTGCTCTCCCTGGGACTCCTAGGTCATCAGTCAGCACAATGATCATTGTTTGTATGTCCCATTGCTGCCATGGTATGGTATTTGTTCACCTGACATCGACAGTCTCCACTGGATCTCAGCATTTGTGTGTCCATTGGTGCAGATATGTGGGTCAGCATCATAATGGTCACTTCTGTTATTGTGTTATTTGTGAATGTTGACAATGTGGTCCCCCATGTGTGATGTTTGTATGCACATGGCCAAAACAATGTTTCTGTGACACTGCACTGTTGGCCTCGCACAATCTATATTGCAATGGGACACAGGCACTACTATGCCACAGATGTTTTAGTTGTTGTGTGACCAGGATTCATCCATACAGTTTGTCTTTGGTAGCCTTTACCATGCCTACACTTACCTTATGATCACCGTGGTGATGGGGCTTTGGGCCCCATGGACCCACACTTCCCTTTTGGTGACTGTGGTGATGGGGCTTAGGGCCCCATTGCCACACTGATCAAAAGGTGTGTCAGCCTTGGACCCCACACTTCCCTTTTGGTGACTGTGGTGATGGGGCTTAGGGCCCCATTGCCACACTGATCAAAAGGTGTGTCAGCCTTGGACCCCACACTTACCTTTTGGTGACTGTGGTGATGGGGCTTAGGGCCCCATTGCCACACTGATCAAAAGGTGTGTCAGCCTTGGACCCCACACTTACCTTTTGGTGACTGTGGTGATGGGGCTTAGGGCCCCATTGCCACACTGATCAAAAGGTGTATCAGCCTTGGACCCCACACTTCCCTTTTGGTGACTGTGGTGATGGGGCTTAGGGGCCCCATTGCCACAGTTGCCATGGTCGGGTTGTATTGTGGAGGCCACACACTTTTATGTGTGACACATGTGATAGTGGGTCACATTGTATGTTCATTGTCATGTTCAGTGTTGTAGGCATTTGACATAGACTACACACGCTTGTCATGTTGTTTTGGTGTATGTAATTTTCTGTGACTCCTTATGTGGGAGTATGCTGGTTGTGTCATGCATTACCCGTCCTATGAGTAGGGGTGGTGGTGGTGGCAGGCATCCAGCCCCCCCTGAGTGGGGATGGTGGTAGTGATAGGCATCCAGCCCCCCATGAGTGGGGATGGTAGTAGTGATAGGCATCCAGCCCCCCATGAGTGGGGATGGTAGTAGTGGCAGGCATCCAGCCCCCCCTGGATAGGGGATGGTAGTAGTGATAGGCATCCAGGCCCCCCTGGGTAGGGGATGGTAGTAGTGATGGGCATCCAGGCCCCCCTGAGTAGGGGTGGTGGTAGTGATAGGCATCCAGCCCCCCATGAGTGGGGATGGTAGTAGTGGCAGGCATCCAGCCCCCCCTGGGTAGGGGATGGTAGTAGTGATGGGCATCCAGGCCCCCCTGAGTGGGGATGGTAGTAGTGATAGGCATACAGGCCCCCCTGGGTAGGGGTGGTGGTGGTGGTAGGCATCCAGCCCCCCCTGAGTGGGGATGGTGGTAGTGATAGGCATCCAGCCCCCCATGAGTGGGGATGGTAGTAGTGGCAGGCATCCAGCCCCCCCTGGGTAGGGGATGGTAGTAGTGATAGGCATCCAGGCCCCCCTGGTTAGGGGATGGTAGTAGTGATGGGCATCCAGGCCCCCATGAGTGGGGATGGTAGTAGTGATAGGCATACAGGCCCCCCTGGGTAGGGGTGGTGGTGGCAGGCATCCATCCCCCATGAGTGGGGATGGTAGTAGTGATAGGCATCCAGCCCCCATGAGTGGGGATGGTAGTAGTGGCAGGCATCCAGCCCCCTGGGTAGGGGATGGTAGTAGTGATAGGCATCCAGGCCCCCTGGGTAGGGGATGGTAGTAGTGATAGGCATCCAGGCCCCCTGAGTAGGGGTGGTGGTAGTGATAGGCATCCAGCCCCCCATGAGTGGGGATGGTAGTAGTGGCAGGCATCCAGCCCCCTGGGTAGGGGATGGTAGTAGTGATGGGCATCCAGGCCCCCCAGAGTGGGGATGGTAGTAGCGATAGGCATACAGGCCCCCCTGGGTAGGGGTGGTGGTGGTGGCAGGCATCCAGCCCCCCCTGAGTAGGGATGGTGGTAGTGGCAGGCATCCAGCCCCCCCTGGGTAGGGGATGGTAGTAGTGATGGGCATCCAGGCCCCCTGAGTGGGGATGGTAGTAGTGATAGGCATACAGGCCCCCCTGGGTAGGGGTGGTGGTGGTGGCAGGCATCCAGCCCCCCCTGAGTGGGGATGGTGGTAGTGATAGGCATCCGGCCCCCCATGAGTGGGGACGGTAGTAGTGGCAGGCATCCAGCCCCCCCTGGGTAGGGGATGGTAGTAGTGATAGGCATCCAGGCCCCCCTGGGTAGGGGATGGTAGTAGTGATGGGCATCCAGGCCCCCATGAGTGGGGATGGTAGTAGTGATAGGCATACAGGCCCCCCTGGGTAGGGGTGGTGGTGGTGGCAGGCATCCAGCCCCCCCTGAGTGGGGATGGTGGTAGTGATAGGCATCCAGCCCCCCATGAGTGGGGATGGTAGTAGTGATAGGCATCCAGCCCCCCATGAGTGGGGATGGTAGTAGTGGCAGGCATCCAGCCCCCCCTGGGTAGGGGATGGTAGTAGTGATAGGCATCCAGGCCCCCCTGGGTAGGGGATGGTAGTAGTGATGGGCATCCAGGCCCCCCTAGGTAGGGGTGGTGGTGGTGGCAGGCATCCAGCTCCCCCTGAGTGGGGATGGTGGTAGTGATAGGCATCCAGCCCCCCATGAGTAGGGATGGTAGTAGTGATAGGCATCCAGCCCCCCATGAGTGGGGATGGTAGTAGTGGCAGGCATCCAGCCCCCCCTGGGTAGGGGATGGTAGTAGTGATAGGCATGCAGGCCCCCCTGGGTAGGGGATGGTAGTAGTGATGGGCATCCAAGCCCCCCTGAGTAGGGGTGGTGGTATTGATAGGCATACAGGCCCCTCTGGGTAGGGGTGGTGGTGGTGGCAGGCATCCAGCCCCCCCTGAGTGGGGATGGTGGTAGTGATAGGCATCCAGCCCCCCTGAGTGGGGATGGTGGTAGTGATAGGCATCCAGCCCCCCATGAGTGGGGATGGTAGTAGTGGCAGCATCCAGCCCCCCCCTGGGTAGGGGATGGTAGTAGTGATAGGCATCCAGGCCCCCCTGGGTAGGGGATGGTAGTAGTGATGGGCATCCAGGCCCCCCTAGGTAGGGGTGGTGGCAGGCATCCAGCCCCCCTGAGTGGGGATGGTGGTAGTGATAGGCATCCAGCCCCCCATGAATGGGGATGGTAGTAGTGATAGGCATCCAGCCCCCCATGAGTGGGGATGGTAGTAGTGGCAGGCATCCAGCCCCCCCTGGGTAGGGGATGATAGTAGTGATAGGCATCCAGGCCCCCCTGGGTAGGGGATGGTAGTAGTGATGGGCATCCAGACCCCCCTGAGTAGGGGTGGTGGTATTGATAGGCATACAGGCCCCCCTGGGTAGGGATGGTGGTGGTGGCAGGCATCCAGCTCCCCCTGAGTGGGGATGGTGGTAGTGATAGGCATCCAGCCCCCCCTGAGTGGGGATGGTGGTAGTGATAGGCATCCAGCTCCCCATGAGTGGGGATGGTAGTAGTGGCAGGCATCCAGACCCCCCTGGGTAGGGGATGGTAGTAGTGATAGGCATCCAGGCCCCCCTGGGTAGGGGATGGTAGTAGTGATGGGCATCCAGGCCCCCATGAGTGGGGATGGTAGTAGTGATAGGCATACAGGACCCCCTGGGTAGGGGTGGTGGTGGTGGCAGGCATCCAGCCCCCTGAGTGGGGATGGTGGTAGTGATAGGCATCCAGCCCCCATGAGTGGGGATGGTAGTAGTGATAGGCATCCAGCCCCCATGAGTGGGGATGGTAGTAGTGGCAGGCATCCAGGCCCCTATGGGTGTGTATGGCATTGGTGCTGCCCATCCCACCCCTATGATTGTGCTGTTGCTGGTGTACGTCATTTGTGCATCCCTATGTGTGTGTGACATATTTTGGGTACGTGTAGTTAGTTTGTATTGTTGGTGTTTGACTTACCGTCTGCGCCGTACGCGTCCGAACCGGTCCCGGTAATAGATGTAGAGTATAGGTAGGACCTGCGCGATAGGATTCATGCTTGGGTCGTCTCGTTTGGGTTTCTCGTGTCTTCTACTCGTTCTCGTCGCTGGCTTGTTCATCTTGTAGCCGTGGATCTTCTTGTGGCGCGAAACGGAGCTTATGTGCGGCTCTCCCGGATGCTGAAACGTGCCGTGCGTAGCGACAGGTTCGGCGCGTACGGAGCGTGCATCGTACTAGTCCGGCCGGAAGGTGCTGTGTATTTGGGTCCGTGCGGCTCGTATAGGCGTTTGCGGATCCGGCTCGGGCGGGGAACAGGAGCTGGATTGGGTGAGTACGGCTCGCTCGGAATCTGGGCTGTTATGCGCATCATACTTGTTCGTTCAGTAGGGTTTTCGAATCGGTCGCTAGACACGCGTTCGGCTTGGTTTTTATCCGGACGACTGGTGTTGGGTGTGCTTCCGGCCGAGATCGGAATCGGCCCCTAAATGTTACACCTCCAATATCAACTTTGCAGAATGGTTTGCTCCTTGTCACATTGCCTAGGTTAAGAACTTGGTAATTCAATGCATAGTACCCCCGTTTCTTCGGCTATGTGGCTGGCGTCAGACAGTTCAGAGTCAGACCTGTTATCCACCAATTTAACAGGCTGCGCACCTTCATTTTTCTTCCTGCACACTTTGGCATAGTGACTTGTTACACCACAGAACAAGCACTTCACTTTAATTGCAGGGCAGTTCCTATCACTGGCTAAGTGCTCTTTACTACCACACCTGTAGCAACTCAGATTTTTACCTCTCCAACTCATTGCAGGTTTCCTTTTAGTGTCAGAACTTCTAGTAGCTTTAAAATTCTTAGTTTTAGACACTTCGCAAAATATCACACTCTCCTTAGCTTCACCTTTGTTAGTTGTGGGTGAAGAATGAGCTGATTTAGCACATCATTTAGATGGATCACTGACATAATATCGACAACAAAAATATCGAATATACAAAATATCGGCGTCATAATATTGACTACAATAATATCTACTACCAATACTTATTTATAAAAATACAAAAATATCGAGTACACAATATCGTATATAAAAAATATCGTTCACCACAATATCGAATGCTAAATATCGTTACATTAAATATCGTTTAAATTTTAATAACATACAACATAACAAAAATATCGAATACCAAAATATAGAAATCAATATTATCGACTTTTTATAAATATCGACTATAGAAAAACTGCTCAATTAAATATATCTTTAGCACCAAATATAAATTCACATTATAAAACAATGTAAAATACTTAAACAACATAATAAAATAATTTGCAAACACATCAATATATAAAACAAAATATTTTCTCTAAACAAACAATTACAATAATAAAATATAAACTGTAAAATATATAATGCTTGCATAATTTCACATTAAAAACAATGTTTAAAATATTTAAAAAAGCAAAACGAAAACATATTTACTTTCTACTAACAGTTTCTTAATTAGCGTTTCCCTTATATGGAAACAAACTGCCAAAACAATAAAAACAATTAACTTCAACCAATAAAATACTTAGGCGTCCATTACGATACCGGGCGGTAAAAAATCCGCCATCTACCATAGCGGTAAAAATCCGCCCGCCTACACCGTCTGAATACCGACCGAGCAATTACGATGCCGCGACCCGAAAACCGCCGGCAGCGGTAAAAACACAAAAAATACCGCCCGCCCATGTCCGAGTCGAAGTCCAACCACCCGCCATGGACGGAAATACGCACGACAACCCAAAACCGCCCGCCCTGACGACCGAGACACCGCCCGTGAAATTAGGATCGCACCGACATGAGCGTGGAAAATCCACAAATACACCGCCCGCCAGCGTAAACAACAGTGATGAAAATGGACATGGCGGAAACCCTGGCGGCCACGTCCCTGCACAGAAATCATCCGCAGACCCAAACAAACACACACAACATGGCCAACAAGTCCACACAGCAACCCACGCACAAATACCCAAACACAGTACACATCCGAAAACACCCCCTGGACAAACAAATAAACTACAAAACCCAGAACACCAGCCACAACACACCTGAAAACAACAGACCATCATGACACACCCACATAGGTAAGTACAAAAGCAGCCCCTTCACAGACCACAACCCCTTGCTACATTACAAAGCCAAGAAGAGAGGAGAGGACACAGCGACACAGCAAGGACAGCAGCACACCACAGATACGCACCCATCACACCCACCACCACCACCAGCACCAGCACCAGCAAACACCGGCACCACAAACCCCCTGCACATCACACACCACACACCGCACCAGCACCACAAACACCAAAACACACACCATGGCACCACACAGAATGCCCAAGTTCACTTCCACTGAGCTGACGGTCATGGTCGACGAGATCGTCAATGTGCACCCACAAATCTATGGCAACCAGGTCCAACAGACACCATTAGCCACCAGAAACCGGTTGTGGAGCAGGATCGTAGACCAGGTCAATGCAGTCGGGAACGTGCCACGCAACAGAGGCGAAATCAACAAAAGGTGGAACGACCTCAAAAGCGTGGTCAAGAAGAAGGAACCAAAAATCGGGAGCTGGCTGACAGGACTGGCGGAGGTAATACCGCGCTTTTCAAGACCTTCAAGGCGTGGGAGGAGAAGGTGCGAGTCATCATACATCCGGAGATCCTCACCGGATTACCAGGGGGAGTGGAGGCTGGTAAGTACAAACAAACGTATACCAGCATACCGCTATGTAATCACATGCACTACCACCATGCCATAGCTCCGAGGGACAAACACCCCCATGTCCAGTACACAATACACAAGACATCACTCACACATGCAACAGACACTACCACACACAGCCCAAACCTACCAACTAACAAAACCATGGGGGCATGTGTACAGTCAGCCAGCACCGCAACTACCACCAGGTCCCCTTGTACTCCAGATGCGCCAGAAGGAGCACCCCCCACACCCATGTGTCAGCCATAGCTGCACTAACTGACAAGTAACAGGTAAGTAGCCGCAACACAAAGCCAGTGGGTGGGAGGGGGGACAGCTGAAGTACAACACACACCAGGCCCCCAGTCCCACAGCGCAGCAAGGTGGAGCACTCCCCACACCCACACCCATGTGTCAGCCATATCTGCACTAACCGACAAGTAACAGGTAAGTAGCCGGAACACAAAGGCAGTGGGTGGGAGGGGGCACAGCTGAAGTACAACACACACCAGGCCCCCAATCCCACAGCGCAGCAAGGTGGAGCACTCCCCACACCCACACCCATGTGTCAGCCATAGCTGCACTAACCGACAAGTAACAGGTAAGTAGCCGGAACACAAAGGCAGTGGGTGGGAGGGGGGACAGCTGAAGTACAACACACACCAGGCCCCCAGTCCCACAGCGCAGCAAGGTGGAGCACTCCCCACACCCACACCCATGTGTCAGCCATAGCTGCACTAACCGACAAGTAACAGGTAAGTAGCCGGAACACAAAGGCAGTGGGTGGGAGGGGGCACAGCTGAAGTACAACACACACCAGGCCCCAGTCCCACAGCGCAGCAAGGTGGAGCACTCCCCACACCCACACCCATGTGTCAGCCATAGCTGCACTAACCGACAAGTAACAGGTAAGTAGCCGGAACACAAAGGCAGTGGGTGGGAGGGGCACAGCTGAAGTACAACACACACCAGGCCCCCAGTCCCACAGCGCAGCAAGGTGGAGCACTCCCCACACCCACACCCATGTGTCAGCCATATCTGCACTAACCGACAAGTAACAGGTAAGTAGCCGGAACACAAAGGCAGTGGGTGGGAGGGGGCACAGCTGAAGTACAACACACAACAGGCCCCCAGTCCCACAGCACAGCAAGGTGGAGCACTCCCCACACCCACACCCATGTGTCAGCCATAGCTGCACTAACCGACAAGTAACAGGTAAGTAGCCGGAACACAAAGGCAGTGGGTGGGAGGGGGCACAGCTGAAGTACAACAATCAATCAATCAATCAATCAATCAATCACAGAATTTGTAAAGCGCACTACTTACCCGTGAGGGTCTCAAGGCGCTAGGGAAAAAAGAAAGGGGGGGGGTGCTGCTACTGGTCGAACAACCAGGTCTGGAGTAGCCTCCTGAAGGTCAACAGGTCTTGGGTCTGTCGTAGGCTTAGTGGAAGGGTGTTCCAGGTCTTGGCGGCGAGGTGGGAGAAGGATCTGCCGCCGGTGGTAGTTCTTAGAATGCGAGGGACGGTGACGAGGGAGAGGTCGGCGGAGCGGAGTTGGCGGTTGGGGACGTAGAAGAGGAGTCGTCTGTTGAGGTAGGCTGGGCCAGTCTTGTGGAGTGCCTTGTGTGCGTGGATGAGGAGTTTGAAGGAGATTCTCCTGTCGACGGGGAGCCAGTGCAGGTTCCTCAGGTGGGGGGTGATGTGGCTGTGGCGTGGTACATCGAGGATCAGGCGTGCGGAGGCGTTTTGTATGCGTTGCAGCCGCTTGATGAGCTTGGCCGGGGCTCCCGCGTAGAGGGCGTTCCCATAGTCAAGTCTGCTACTGACGAGGGCCTGGGTGACTGTTCTTCTTGTGTCTGTCGGGATCCACCTGTAGATCTTGCGAAGCATGCGGAGGGTGTTGAAGCAGGAGGATGAGAATGCGTTGACTTGCTTGTCCATGGAGAGCGTTGAGTCGAGGATGACTCCCAGGTTGCGTGCGTGGTCGGTGGGTGTCGGGGCTGCTCCCAGCGTCGTTGGCCACCAGGAGTCGCCCCAGGCTGAGGGGTTGGAGCCGAGGATGAGGACCTCTGTCTTCTCCGTGTTCAGTTTTAGTCGGCTGATCTTCATCCAATCGGCGACGGCCTTCATTCCTTCATGGAGGTTGGATTTGGCGGCGAGGGGGTCCTTGGTGAGGGAGAGGATCAGTTGAGTGTCGTCGGCGTAGGAGATTATGTTGAGGTCGTGTTGTCTTGCGATGCGTGCGAGCGGGGTCATGTAAATGTTGAACAGTGTTGGGCTGAGGGACGATCCCTGGGGTACGCCGCAGATGATCTCGGAGGCTTCGGATCGGAATGGTGGGAGGCGGACTCTCTGGGTTCTGCCGGCGAGGAAGGAGGTGGCCCATTCCAGGGCCTTGTCTCGGATCCCTGCGTCGTGGAGGCGTGTGCGTAGAGTGCGGTGGCAGACAGTATTGAAGGCGGCGGAGAGGTCCAGCAGGATGAGGGCTGCGGTCTCACCATTGTCCAGAAGGATCCTGGTGTCGTCGGTGGCGGCGATGAGGGCAGTCTCAGTGCTGTGGTTGCTGCGGAACCCCGATTGGGATGGGTCCAGGATGCTGTTTTCTTCGAGGTATCGGGTTAGCTGTTTGTTGACGATCTTCTCGATGACCTTGGCTGGGAACGGAAGCAGGGAGATGGGCCGGAAGTTCTTGAGGTCTCTCGGGTCCGCCTTGGGTTTTTGAGTAGGGCGTTGATCTCTGCGTGTTTCCAGCTCTCTGGGAAGGTCGCGGTCTCGAAGGAGAGATTGATGACGTTGCACAGGTGGGGTGCGATGGAGCTGCTGGCTTTGTTGAAGATGTGGTGCGGGAAAGGGTCTGACGGGGAGCCGGAGTGTATTGTGCTCATGGTCTTGATGGTGTCCTCGATGTTCACGCTGGCCCAGGATGGCAGGGGGTCGTGGTCGATGGTGTGCGGCGGGTCTGGTGCATCGATCTTAGTTGGGGCTGTCTGGGTGTTGAAGCTGTCGTGGATGTCGGCGATCTTGCGGTGAAAGAAGGTAGCGAGGGAGTCGCACAGGGGTTGCGACGGCGGGATGTCGTTGGCGTTGGAGCTGGGGTTGGAGAGTTCCTTCACTATGTTGAAAAGCTCCTTGCTGTTGTGTGCGTTGTTGTCGAGGCGGTCTTTGAAGGAGATTCTCTTGGCGGACCTGATGAGGTGGTGGTGGTTACGGATGGCGTCTTTGTGGGCTGTGTGGCTGTCCGGTGTCTTATCACTGTGCCATTTCTTCTCTAGTTTCCGGCAGGTACGCTTGGAAGCTAGCAGTTCCGAGGTGAACCAGCTGGCTCTTTTGGTGGTCTCACTGTAGGTGAGCTTTTTCAGCGGGCGAGGGTGTTGGCACAGTCGTCCATCCATCGTCTGAGGTTGCAGGCAGCGTCGTCGGTGTTGGATGGGTCGGAGGGAGGGCTGAGAGCGAGGGTTGCCCGAAGTTCGTCTTCGGTGACTTTGCTCCAGCAGCGGCGTGGGATCTGTAGGGTGCGGTGATGTGTGGTGGGTTTCTGGAAGGTGAAATGGATGCAGCGGTGGTCGGTCCAGAGGAGTTCCGTGGTGTGGCTGAAGGAGACGTGGGAGCTTGAGGAGAAGATGGGGTCAAGCGTGTGGCCGGCGGAATGGGTCGGTGTTGTGACGAGCTGGCTCAGACCGAGGTTGGCGAGGCTGTCGATCAGGGTGGTGGAGTTGCTGTCGTTGTTGTTCTCCAGGTGAAAGTTCAGGTCTCCGAGGAGGATGTAGTCGGTAGAGGTCAGGGCGTGCGTGCTGATGAAGTCGGCGATGGAGTCGCTGAACTGGGGTCGGGGCCCAGGGGTCTGTAGACAAGGGTGCCTCTAAGGGTGGTGTTGGGGTCCGTGTGGATCTGGAAGTGCATGTGTTTGGCGGTGCTGAGAGTGTCGTCGGTGCTGGTCGAGACCCTGATGGTGTTCTTGTGGACGATGGCGATTCCTCCTCCTACTGCGTTGATGCGGTCTCTGCGGGTGATCTTATAGCCGTCTGGGATGGCTATGGCGATGTCGGGGCGGAGGAGTCGTTCATCCAGGTCTCAGTCAGGAAGGCGACGTCTGTTGATGATGTGTCGAGCAGGTCCCAGAGCTCGACGGCGTGTTTGCGTGCGGAGCGGGTGTTCAGTAGGATGCACCGGAGGTGGTTGAGGTCCTTCTTGGCGGGCGCCTCGGTGGCTCTGAGGCTGGTGTAGCTGCAGTTCCGGCAGGTGAAGGGACCATGGGTGCGTTTCGGGGCGGCCTTGAAGCAGTTGTGCGTCCATCCGGGGTTGAGAGCGTGGAGTGTGGTGGCATCGTATCGGCGTCGGTCCTCGAGGCTGGTGCGGGGGGCGCGCGGCCCAGGGGTTCTGGCACTGGGCGCGGTCCAGTCGCGGACGGGCGCAGACGGGCTTGCCTTAGGCGCGCCTTCGGCGCGCCAGCTGCGCGGCCGCGCAGCGGCCGCCATATATGGGGAGGTGGGAGGGAGGAGCAGCTGGAAGGCAGGGGCAGCGAATGGGCAGTCAGGGGGGTGGGACCGCAGGGGACGCAGCGGCGGGAATGGAGAGAGGCAGCGAGGGGCACAGAAGGCAAAATGGACACAAGGGAGGTGGGGGCAGCGAGGGAAAACAGAGGAAAACACGGGCACAATACAGTGGGGGCAGCGAGGGCACAGAAGGCAAAATGGACACAAGGGAGGTGGGGGCAGCGAGGGAAAACAGAGGAAAACACGGGCACAATACAGTGGGGGCAGCGAGGGTACAGAAGGCAAAATGGACACAAGGGAGGTGGGGGCAGCGAGGGAAAACAGAGGAAAACACGGGCACCGATGCCACAAGCGGAGGGGCGAGCTTACCAGCAGCAGCAGCGGGCGGATAGCACAGGCGGAGCTGTGTGGTGGGGGAGCGACCTACCTGGCAAGGTCAAGGGTCGCTCTCCTCACCGCGCAGCGGCTGCCATATATGGGGAGGTGGGAGGGAGGAGCAGCTGGGAGGCAGGGGCAGCGAATGGGCAGTCAGGGGGGCGGGCCGCAGGGGACGCAGCGGCGGGAATGGAGAGAGGCAGCGAGGGGCACAGAAGGCAAAATGGACACAAGGGAGGTGGGGGCAGCGAGGGAAAACAGAGGAAAACACGGGCACAATACAGTGGGGGCAGCGAGGGCACAGAAGGCAAAATGGGCACAAGGGAGGTGGGGGCAGCGAGGGAAAACAGAGGAAAACACGGGCACAATACAGTGGGGGCAGCGAGGGTACAGAAGGCAAAATGGACACAAGGGAGGTGGGGGCAGCGAGGGAAAACAGAGGAAAACACGGGCACCGATGCCACAAGCGGAGGGGCGAGCTTACCAGCAGCAGCAGCGGGCGGATAGCACAGGCGGAGCTGTGTGGTGGGGGAGCGACCTACCTGGCAAGGTCAAGGGACGCTCTCCTCACCGCGCAGCGGCCGCCATATATGGGGAGGTGGGAGGGAGGAGCAGCTGGGAGGCAGGGGCAGCGAATGGGCAGTCAGGGGGGCGGGGCCGCAGGGGACGCAGCGGCGGGAATGGAGAGAGGCAGCAAGGGGCACAGAAGGCAAAAATGGACAGAAGGGAGGTGGGGGCAGTGAGGGAAAACAGAGGAAAACATGGGCACAATACAGTGGGGGCAGCGAGGGCACAGAAGGCAAAATGGACACAAGGGAGGTGGGGGCAGCGAGGGAAAACAGAGGAAAACACGGGCACAATACTGTGGGGGCAGCGAGGGCACAGAAGGCAAAATGGACACAAGGGAGGTGGGGGCAGCGAGGGAAAACAGAGAGAAAACACGGGCACAATACAGTGGGGGCAGCGAGGGCACAGAAGGCAAAATGGACACAAGGGAGGTGGGGGCAGCGAGGGAAAACAGAGGAAAACACGGGCACAATACAGTGGGGGCAGCGAGGGCACAGAAGGCAAAATGGACACAAGGGAGGTGGGGGCAGCGAGGGAAAACAGAGAGAAAACACGGGCACAATACTGTGGGGGCAGCGAGGGCACAGAAGGCAAAATGGACACAAGGGAGGTGGGGGCAGCGAGGGAAAACAGGAAAACACGGGCACAATACAGTGGGGGCAGCGAGGGCACAGAAGGCAAAATGGACACAAGGGAGGTGGGGGCAGCGAGGGAAAACAGAGGAAAACACGGGCACAATACAGTGGGGGCAGCGAGGGCACAGAAGGCAAAATGGACACAAGGGAGGTGGGGGCAGCGAGGGAAAACAGAGGAAAACACAGGCACTATACTGTGGGGGCAGCGAGGGCACAGAAGGCAAAATGGACACAAGGGAGGTGGGGGCAGCGAGGGAAAACAGAGGAAAACACGGGCACAATACTGTGGGGGCAGCGAGGGCACAGAAGGCAAAAAGGACACAAGGGAGGTGGGGGCAGCGAGGGAAAACAGAGGAAAACACGGGCACAATACAGTGGGGGCAGCGAGGGCACAGAAGGCAAAATGGACACAAGGGAGGTGGGGGCAGCGAGGGAAAACAGAGGAAAACACGGGCACAATACAGTGGGGGCAGCGAGGGTACAGAAGGCAAAATGGACACAAGGGAGGTGGGGGCAGCGAGGGAAAACAGAGGAAAACACGGGCACCGAGGCCACAAGCGGAGGGGCGAGCTTACCAGCAGCAGCAGCGGGCGGATAGCACAGGCGGAGCTGTGTGGTGGGGGAGCGACCTACCTGGCAAGGTCAAGGGTCGCTCTCCTCACCGCGCAGCGGCCGCCATATATGGGGAGGTGGGAGGGAGGAGCAGCTGGGAGGCAGGGGCAGCGAATGGGCAGTCAGGGGGGCGGGCCGCAGGGGACGCAGCGGCGGGAATGGAGAGAGGCAGCGAGGGGCACAGAAGGCAAAATGGACACAAGGGAGGTGGGGGCAGCTAGGGAAAACAGAGGAAAACACGGGCACAATACAGTGGGGGCAGCGAGGGCACAGAAGGCAAAATGGACACAAGGGAGGTGGGGGCAGCGAGGGAAAACAGAGGAAAACATGGGCACAATACAGTGGGGGCAGCGAGGGTACAGAATGCAAAATGGACACAAGGGAGGTGGGGGCAGCGAGGGAAAACAGAGGAAAACACGGGCACCGATGCCACAAGCGGAGGGGCGAGCTTACCAGCAGCAGCAGCGGGCGGATAGCACAGGCGGAGCTGTGTGGTGGGGAGCGACCTACCTGGCAAGGTCAAGGGTCGCTCTCCTCACCGCGCAGCAGCCGCCATATATGGGGAGGTGGGAGGGAGGAGCAGCTGGGAGGCAGGGGCAGCGAATGGGCAGTCAGGGGGGCGGGGCCGCAGGGGACGCAGCGGCGGGAATGGAGAGAGGCAGCGAGGGGCACAGAAGGCAAAATGGACACAAGGGAGGTGGGGGCAGCGAGGGAAAACAGAGGAAAACACGGGCACAATACTGTGGGGGCAGCGAGGGCACAGAAGGCAAAATGGACACAAGGGAGGTGGGGGCAGCGAGGGAAAACAGGAAAACACGGGCACAATACAGTGGGGGCAGCGAGGGCACAGAAGGCAAAATGGACACAAGGGAGGTGGGGGCAGCGAGGGAAAACAGAGGAAAACACGGGCACAATACAGTGGGGGCAGCGAGGGCACAGAAGGCAAAATGGACACAAGGGAGGTGGGGGCAGCGAGGGAAAACAGAGGAAAACACGGGCACAATACTGTGGGGGCAGCGAGGGCACAGAAGGCAAAATGGACACAAGGGAGGTGGGGCAGCGAGGGAAAACACGGGCACAATACAGTGGGGGCAGCGAGGGCACAGAAGGCAAAATGGACACAAGGGAGGTGGGGGCAGCGAGGGAAAACAGAGGAAAACACGGGCACAATACAGTGGGGGCAGCGAGGGCACAGAAGGCAAAATGGACACAAGGGAGGTGGGGGCAGCGAGGGAAAACAGAGGAAAACACGGGCACCGAGGCCACAAGCGGAGGGGCGAGCTTACCAGCAGCAGCAGCGGGCGGATAGCACAGGCGGAGCTGTGTGGTGGGGGAGCGACCTACCTGGCAAGGTCAAGGGTCGCTCTCCTCACCGCGCAGCGGCCGCCATATATGGGGAGGTGGGAGGGAGGAGCAGCTGGGAGGCAGGGACAGCGAATGGGCAGTCAGGGGGGCGGGGCCGCAGGGGACGCAGCGGCGGGAATGGAGAGAGGCAGCGAGGGGCACAGAAGGCAAAATGGACACAAGGGAGGTGGGGGCAGCGAGGGAAAACAGAGGAAAACACGGGCACAATACAGTGGGGGCAGCGAGGGCACAGAAGGCAAAATGGACACAAGGGAGGTGGGGGCAGCGAGGGAAAACAGAGGAAAACACGGGCACAATACAGTGGGGGCAGCGAGGGTACAGAAGGCAAAATGGACACAAGGGAGGTGGGGGCAGCGAGGGAAAACAGAGGAAAACACGGGCACCGATGCCACAAGCGGAGGGGCGAGCTTACCAGCAGCAGCAGCGGGCGGATAGCACAGGCGGAGCTGTGTGGTGGGAGAGCGACCTACCTGGCAAGGTCAAGGGTCGCTCTCCTCACCGCGCAGCGCGCCGCCATATGGGGAGGTGGGAGGGAGGAGCAGCTGGGAGGCAGGGGCAGCGAATGGGCAGTCAGGGGGGCGGGGCCGCAGGGGACGCAGCGGCGGGAATGGAGAGAGGCAGCGAGGGGCACAGAATGCAAAATGGACACAAGGGAGGTGGGGGCAGCGAGGGAAAACAGAGGAAAACACGGGCACAATACAGTGGGGGCAGCGAGGGCACAGAAGGCAAAATGGACACAAGGGAGGTGGGGGCAGCGAGGGAAAACAGAGGAAAACACAGGCACAATACAGTGGGGGCAGCGAGGGTACAGAAGGCAAAATGGACACAAGGGAGGTGGGGGCAGCGAGGGAAAACAGAGGAAAACACGGGCACCGATGCCACAAGCGGAGGGGCGAGCTTACCAGCAGCAGCAGCGGGCGGATAGCACAGGCGGAGCTGTGTGGTGGGGGAGCGACCAACCTGGCAAGGTCAAGGGTCGCTCTCCTCACCGCGCAGCGGCCGCCATATATGGGGAGGTGGGAGGGAGGAGCAGCTGGGAGGCAGGGGCAGCGAATGGGCAGTCAGGGGGGCGGGGCCGCAGGGGACGCAGCGGCGGGAATGGAGAGAGGCAGCGAGGGGCACAGAAGGCAAAATGGACACAAGGGAGGTGGGGGCAGCGAGGGAAAACAGAGGAAAACATGGGCACAATACAGTGGGGGCAGCGAGGGCACAGAAGGCAAAATGGACACAAGGGAGGTGGGGGCAGCGAGGGAAAACAGAGGAAAACACGGGCACAATACTGTGGGGGCAGCGAGGGCACAGAAGGCAAAATGGACACAAGGGAGGTGGGGGCAGCGAGGGAAAACAGAGGAAAACACGGGCACAATACAGTGGGGGCAGCGAGGGCACAGAAGGCAAAATGGACACAAGGGAGGTGGGGGCAGTGAGGGAAAACAGAGGAAAACACGGGCACAATACAGTGGGGGCAGCGAGGGCACAGAAGGCAAAATGGACACAAGGGAGGTGGGGGCAGCGAGGGAAAACAGAGGAAAACACGGGCACAATACAGTGGGGGCAGCGAGGGTACAGAAGGCAAAATGGACACAAGGGAGGTGGGGGCAGCGAAGGAAAACAGAGGAAAACACGGGCACAATACTGTGGGGGCAGCGAGGGCACAGAAGGCAAAATGGACACAAGGGAGGTGGGGGCAGCGAGGGAAAACAGAGGAAAACACGGGCACAATACAGTGGGGGCAGCGAGGGCACAGAAGGCAAAATGGACACAAGGGAGGTGGGGGCAGCGAGGGAAAACAGAGGAAAACACGGGCACAATACAGTGGGGGCAGCGAGGGTACAGAAGGCATAATGGACACAAGGGAGGTGGGGGCAGCGAGGGAAAACAGAGGAAAACACGGGCACCGAGGCCACAAGCGGAGGGGCGAGCTCACCAGCAGCAGCAGCGGGCGGATAGCACAGGCGGAGCTGTGTGGTGGGGAGCGACCTACCTGGCAAGGTCAAGGGTCGCTCTCCTCACCGCGCCGCGGCCGCCATATCTGGGGAGGTGGGAGGGAGGAGCAGCTGGGAGGCAGGGCCAGCGAATGGGCAGTCCGGGGGGCGGGGCCGCAGGCGACGCAGCAGCGGGAATGGAGAGAGGCAGCGAGGGGCACAGAAGGCAAAATGGACACAAGGGAGGTGGGGCAGCTAGGGAAAACAGAGGAAAACACGGGCACAATACAGTGGGGGCAGCGAGGGCACAGAAGGCAAAATGGACACAAGGGAGGTGGGGGCAGCGAGGGAAAACAGAGGAAAACATGGGCACAATACAGTGGGGGCAGCGAGGGTACAGAATGCAAAATGGACACAAGGGAGGTGGGGGCAGCGAGGGAAAACAGAGGAAAACACGGGCACCGATGCCACAAGCGGAGGGGCGAGCTTACCAGCAGCAGCAGCGGGCGGATAGCACAGGCGGAGCTGTGTGGTGGGGGAGCGACCTACCTGGCAAGGTCAAGGGTCGCTCTCCTCACCGCGCAGCAGCCGCCATATATGGGGAGGTGGGAGGGAGGAGCAGCTGGGAGGCAGGGACAGCGAATGGGCAGTCAGGGGGGCAGGGCCGCAGGGGACGCAGCGGCGGGAATGGAGAGAGGCAGCGAGGGGCACAGAAGGCAAAATGGACACAAGGGAGGTGGGGGCAGCGAGGGAAAACAGAGGAAAACACGGGCACAATACTGTGGGGGCAGCGAGGGCACAGAAGGCAAAATGGACACAAGGGAGGTGGGGGCAGCGAGGGAAAACAGGAAAACACGGGCACAATACAGTGGGGGCAGCGAGGGCACAGAAGGCAAAATGGACACAAGGGAGGTGGGGGCAGCGAGGGAAAACAGAGGAAAACACGGGCACAATACAGTGGGGGCAGCGAGGGCACAGAAGGCAAAATGGACACAAGGGAGGTGGGGCAGCGAGGGAAAACAGAGGAAAACATGGGCACAATACTGTGGGGGCAGCGAGGGCACAGAAGGCAAAATGGACACAAGGGAGGTGGGGGCAGCGAGGGAAAACACGGGTACAATACAGTGGGGGCAGCGAGGGCACAGAAGGCAAAATGGACACAAGGGAGGTGGGGGCAGCGAGGGAAAACAGAGGAAAACACGGGCACAATACAGTGGGGGCAGCGAGGGCACAGAAGGCAAAATGGACACAAGGGAGGTGGGGGCAGCGAGGGAAAACAGAGGAAAACACGGGCACCGAGGCCACAAGCGGAGGGGCGAGCTTACCAGCAGCAGCAGCGGGCGGATAGCACAGGCGGAGCTGTGTGGTGGGGGAGCAACCTACCTGGCAAGGTCAAGGGTCGCTCTCCTCACCGCGCAGCGGCCGCCATATATGGGGAGGTGGGAGGGAGGAGCAGCTGGGAGGCAGGGACAGCGAATGGGCAGTCAGGGGGGCGGGGCCGCAGGGGACGCAGCGGCGGGAATGGAGAGAGGCAGCGAGGGGCACAGAAGGCAAAATGGACACAAGGGAGGTGGGGGCAGCTAGGGAAAACAGAGGAAAACACGGGCACAATACAGTGGGGGCAGCGAGGGCACAGAAGGCAAAACCCATCACACACATCAGCAACACCATCGAAGTCTAGTCCATGTAGTCCTTACTGCCTGTCACCCACACATCGTACAACAACGCCCATGTAAGACAAACCTTACTAGAAGTAACAGCGTGGAACCACAATATTGCACACAAACACCACTGGACCCATGAAACACACAGGCACACAATGCACATTCAACATATCATCCATCTCATCTGTCAGCCCCAGTGTCATGTAAGGTATGTCATCCGAACAGCTGGCCCTCATACAGTAGTCATGCAAAGAAACCTGCCCATGACAAATCATGTGACTGAAGCGCACGTCACACTGTGAGTAACAACACACATAAAATAGTCAACACCCCAAGAGCACTGCATTGATGCACATGTACGAGGGCAGCACGCACACCAAGTATTTGGCCCATCTGCAATACGTCATGTGGCACACAACAAGCACGCACTCACAACAATGCTACCAATGTAATGTCCATAAATGATAACATGCAAAAGAAACAATTGATGGACGGAATGCTGGGCAATGCAAACATTCACCCCCAGTCACAAGGATCTGGGTTAAATCCATCATTCTTTTGCTCACCACACCACCCCAGTTTGGACCCAGCCATATGCAAATCAGTCTTGACCCTGTTCCTTGTGGGAACAGTCCAGCCCGAACTGCCAAGCCAGGTCCTCCCTGGACCGGAAACAAGCAACCTGGGACCGGTTTCAGGGCATCACCCTTCTTCAGCCAGGCTAGCTTGAATCCAGTGGTGTAGTGAGCACGGGACCCACGTCTGGGCATACCCTTCCCACTTAGGGCGACAAATGCAAAAGAAACAATTGATGGACGGAATGCTGGGCAATGCAAACATTCACCCCCAGTCACAAGGATCTGGGTTAAGTCCATCATTCTTTTGCTCACCACACCACCCCAGTTTGGACCCAGCCATATGCAAATCAGTCTTGACCCTGTTCCTTATGGGAACAGTCCAGCCCGAACTGCCAAGCCAGGTCCTCCCTGGACCGGAAACAAGCAACCTGGGACCGGTTTCAGGGCATCACCCTTCTTCAGCCAGGCTAGCTTGAATCCAGTGGTGTAGTGAGCACGGGACCCACGTCTGGGCATACCCTTCCCACTTAGGGCGACAAATGCAAAAGAAACAATTGATGGACGGAATGCTGGGCAATGCAAACATTCACCCCCAGTCACAAGGATCTGGGTTAAATCCATCATTCTTTTGCTCACCACACCACCCCAGTTTGGACCCAGCCATATGCAAATCAGTCTTGACCCTGTTCCTTGTGGGAACAGTCCAGCCCGAACTGCCAAGCCAGGTCCTCCCTGGACCGGAAACAAGCAACCTGGGACCGGTTTCAGGGCATCACCCTTCTTCAGCCAGGCTAGCTTGAATCCAGTGGTGTAGTGAGCACGGGACCCACGTCTGGGCATACCCTTCCCACTTAGGGCGACAAATGCAAAAGAAACAATTGATGGACGGAATGCTGGGCAATGCAAACATTCACCCCCAGTCACAAGGATCTGGGTTAAGTCCATCATTCTTTTGCTCACCACACCACCCCAGTTTGGACCCAGCCATATGCAAATCAGTCTTGACCCTGTTCCTTGTGGGAACAGTCCAGCCCGAACTGCCAAGCCAGGTCCTCCCTGGACCGGAAACAAGCAACCTGGGACCGGTTTCAGGGCATCACCCTTCTTCAGCCAGGCTAGCTTGAATCCAGTGGTGTAGTGAGCACGGGACCCACGTCTGGGCATACCCTTCCCACTTAGGGCGACAAATGCAAAAGAAACAATTGATGGACGGAATGCTGGGCAATGCAAACATTCACCCCCAGTCACAAGGATCTGGGTTAAATCCATCATTCTTTTGCTCACCACACCACCCCAGTTTGGACCCAGCCATATGCAAATCAGTCTTGACCCTGTTCCTTGTGGGAACAGTCCAGCCCGATCTGCCAAGCCAGATCCTCCCTGGACCGGAAACAAGCAACCTGGGACCGGTTTCAGGGCATCACCCTTCTTCAGCCAGGCTAGCTTGAATCCAGTGGTGTAGTGAGCACGGGACCCACGTCTGGGCATACCCTTCCCACTTAGGGCGACAAATGCAAAAGAAACAATTGATGGACGGAATGCTGGGCAATGCAAACATTCACCCCCAGTCACAAGGATCTGGGTTATATCTCATTCTTTTGCTCACCACACCACCCCAGTTCTGTCCATCAACTGTTGTTTTTGCATTTGTCACCCCGAGTGGGACGGGCATGCCCAGACGTGGGTCCCGTGCTCTCCATGCCACTGGAATCAAGCTATCCTGGCTGAAGAGGGGTGAAACCCCGAAACCGGTCCTAGGATGCTTGTTTCCAGTCCAGGGAGGATCTGGCTTGGCAGTTCGGGCTGGACTGTTCCCATGAGGCACAGGGTCAAGACTGATTTGCATATGGCTGGGTCCAAACTGGAATGCCATGGTGAGCAAAAACGATGGATTTAGGCCCAGATCTCTGTACTGGGGTGAATGTATGACATTGTTCTGCATTCTGTCCATCAACTGTTGTTTTTGCATTTGTCACCCCGAGTGGGACGGGCATGCCCAGACGTGGGTCCCGTGCTCTCCATGCCACTGGAATCAAGCTATCCTGGCTGAAGAGGGGTGAAATCCCGAAACCGGTCCTAGGATGCTTGTTTCCAGTCCAGGGAGGACCTGGCTTGGCAGTTCGGGCTGGACTGTTCCCATGAGGCACAGGGTCAAGACTGATTTGCATATGGCTGGGTCCAAACTGGAATGCCATGGTGAGAAAAAAAACGATGGATTTAGGCCCAGATCTCTGTACTGGGGTGAATGTATGACATTGTTCTGCATTCTGTCCATCAACTGTTGTTTTTGCATAAATGATAACAGTCAGCAGATATGCCGGGTATGTTAGACAGACACACACCTTTGTCTATGCACTGTCATGTTGCCAGAACACATGTCACGTTCTGCACCCATGACTCACAGTATGTACCCCAAAACCATAGTTCAATCCAAAAGCGTTGAGGGGGCTGTACCCCCTTTTGCCATCTGCGTTTCTAAGCGTTCCATTTGAACCCCAAAACCATAGTTCAACCCAACATCGTCGATGGGTCTGGAGCCCGCATACCCCCGAGCCACAAAATGTAGGAGTATAGCAACATACACCCATCGGCATTGCTAATCCGTCCCATGCCACATGTCCACATCACACAGTTCCATTGCCTAGCCCATGCATACACACATTGTACATCCACACACACGCCTCTGGGAAACCTGTGCACGACAGTGCACGAACTGTGAATGTCAGACAACCAATACATACTTAGCTAGGTGCAACACAATAACCTATCTCATTCTCCCCACAGGTGCCGAACTGCAGGAGGCTGGAGAGGGAGACAGCAGCCAGCACAGCCAGTCCGCAAGCCCCCGAGCAGGACTCACGGATGTAGAGGAGCTGGACACCTCTTCGGACACGGACCACCCAGCAGGCCCATCTGGAGTGGCAGGGCACACCCGCTCCCCAGGGCCCCTCCTACCCACCAACCCATCATCCAGGGCTGCTGACCAGTCACAGACCCCTGCTGCCATGGTCGTTGCGTCCACTGCCACGGTCGTTGCGTCCACTGCCACGGTCATAGCGGCCACCACCACCGCCACAACCACCACCACCGCTGCAACCACCACCACCACCACGTCATCACTGGCCACAGCCCCAGCGCAAGGGGTGGTCCGGCCGTCGGGGTCCACCCTGGGAGCCAGAGCGAGGACCGTGGTGAGCAATGTGGCTAGTGGGCAGGTCGGTGGCAGCAGTACTGGTAGGAGGAGCAGGGTCAGGCCAATGCCATCCGTGCCTGGGAGCCAAGCCCTGCCGCAACTCGACAGAGTCCTTGGGGCCTATGAAGAGGCCCAAGGAGAATGGGCCAGGTCGGCTACCGACACTTGGGAGGTCCTTGGGGTGTTGAGGTCCATGGACGCCCATATGGGCCAATTCGTGACCCGTATGGACCAACTCGTGGACCTCATGGGCCAGCTGGTGGTGGTGGTGAGGGCACAGGCAAGGCCAGCAACACCACCTCCGCCACCACCTGCTGTGGCGCAGGGTCGTGCAGCATCGCGTTCCCCTGCGTCCACAGCGAGTGAGCACTCCTCAGCCACCACCAGCAGCCCACCAACACCCCCCCCCCTTCCAAACGTGGAAGGGGCCGTCCGAAGAGGAAACAGGTGTCCAGAGAGGACTTCGCACGCACCAAACGCCAGTGAGGCAGCCAGCCACCTTGACCACCTACTGCATTGACTTGTAATACGATCCTACCCCACACTGCCATCTGGATGGCATGTGTCTGTTGGACTGTGGACATAGAACTAAATGGGTACACCTTGAGCATCACGCAGCCATGACCGTCAACTCAGTGTCACTGCACGCACCACTTTTGTCATCACCTTGCACACAATAACATGTCACCGCTGAAAATAAATACACCTTTATCACAATCTGCTGTCTGTGCCCTGTGTTCATTCAACGATGTGCAATCGCCACCATGAGCAGAAATGCATCTGCTGTGTGGTATGTCGATGGGACAGGAGAGGCTGTAGGGACCTCGGGGTGAAAAACAGAACAAGAGTACATTCAATGAGTGTGTCACACACTCATCACACAGTACTTGTCACCAACTACAAGCAATGTACACACATCTCACAGAGCAACAGGGCACAATGCAACAGCCACTGTCAGTGGCATACTAACCTGGACATGGACCATTGACACACAGCACTCAGTGAACAAAAGGCCTCCGTGACCGAGCACACATACACCTGCACAACTACAGCTACATCAGCCGTCGTACATGGACACTCACCGTCAAGTGAAGTAGCGGGCGATGAGCTGCTGATGCACATTCACAGCTTCCTCCTCTCCTCTGTCCTCTTCACTCGACCCGTCCTGGTCTGCAGGCTGGGGCCCTGGTTGATCACCGTCATCCACTATTAGGGGGATCTGCTTGCGAATAGCCAGATTGTGCAGCATGCAGCAAGCCACTACTATCTGGCACACCTTCTGTGGGGAGTACGCCAGTGCGCCCCCGGTGCGGTCCAGGCATCTGAACCTGGACTTGAGGAGGCCAAAGGTCCGCTCAACCACACGTCTGGTCCTCCCATGTGCCTCATTGTAGTGGTCATCAGCTGGGGTCCGAGGATGTCGTAATGGGCTGAGCAGCCAGGGCCCATTCGGGTAAGCAGAGTCACCTGGGTGTGAGGGACACAGCGAATCATTGCAATTCCAACTGGACACAAGACAGCATCGCACACCCAGCACGCTACACAACTCCACATACTCACCAACAATCCAAACACGGTCCGGTTGCAGATTGGTCATCAGACGTGGTAGGATGCTGTTGCGCATGATGTGCGCGTCATGGGCCGATCCTGGAAACTTCGCACACACGTGTGAAATGACCATGTCCGCAAGGCACACAACTTGCACATTCAGGGAGTGTGTGTGCTTCCGGTTGCGGAAGATGTGCTCCATGGCCTGTGGTGCAACAAGGCCAACATGGGTGCAATCAATTGCACCAACAACGTGGGGGATACGTCCAAGGGCATAGAAAGCACCCTTCACTGCCGCCAATTCACGGGCCCTGGGGAATCGGATGTACCGGTTCCTGTACAGCATCATGGCTGACAGTACATCCCGTAGCACCATGCTGAACATGGGCTGGGACATCCCACCTCCACTGCCCACTGTGTGTTGGAATTACCCAGTGGCGAAGAAATGCAGTGCAGCCATCACCTTAGCCGTGGGGTTAAATGCAGTTGGATACACCCTGCGAGGACGGAGGTGGGGTTCCAACAAGGCACATAGGCGATGCAGGGTGGGTCGGTCCAGACGGAATTTCCAGATTACCTCCACATCCTCCATGTCTGCCAGCAATTGGTAGGGGCGATGTATGTCTGGTCTCCTCCTAGGAAAGATGGAAGTGGACACATGTCAAAGCAACATGGCACATGGCATTTTCACATACACAAAACAAAAATGACTGACCAAGCAATTGAATCACAGAACAGCTGACAAGTAGGGACAGCACAGCCACAATACACTTACACAGGTCCCCTACCAATAGCAATGGGCAGTGACACACACCATTGCTATGAGCATGCACATGGGATTTAGGCCTTAATAACTTGTAAGGCATGCTGATGGTAACAGACTGCATATTTGGCAAGCGGCAACACCACGGCAACATGACTAGCTGCTGTGCATGACACTGCTTCCGGGGCTGGGTGAGTATGGCACACACCAACAACGCTATGGACACAGGCTGAGCGGCCAAAACAAGTGGGACCTGTGGCACGAGGGGATATGAGACAGTCATTGATGTCCCTACTGCACCCTATGTACAGCACTGTACGGATCACACCTCCAGAAACATTGACAGGTGTACACATCGACAGCTCCATGCCAACACGGCTGTGTGATTGCAAATACACATCACAAGTGACACATAACGTTGCACGTGCCAAGTGGCAGATGTACATAGTGAAAGATGGCATGTGTGTGCATATGCATATCCCATGCTCCCATGCCAATGTGTACATGATGATATGCCAACAGACATGTGGAGGCTGGCCACTGGCCGTCCCTGCCTATGCACACAGCATGTTGTGGCCCTGTCCATTGTGGACCTGCTCCCACACACAAATCATGGCCACACCTGCAGATGCATTGCGCACATTATACTGTGTGGTGCACATGGCATCAGCGGACTGTACCCGCCATGGGCCAGGCCCTTACGGCCAACTCCAATGACCCTCGCGGTTGCACCCTGCGTGTTCCACTATGGAGGTAAGCGTCCCGGGCCAGCTGGGAGCAGGCCATCATCTGCAATTGAAGCTGGCAGACATGGTACACAAATTGCAGCAGATTGGACCCACTGAAACTGCCCCAGGGGGCTATATGAGTGTGTGAGTGAGACCGGCATTACCACAGCTACCTGGGACTGCAGCCTGGCACCCCTCAACAACACCTGCTGCTGCCACCTGTCCACCTACACGTCGATGACGCTGAGGACATGTCCAGGTCCACTCACCAGCGAGGAGCTGGAGATCCTGGATTCCGAGCTCCACGCACACTGCACATGGCTATTCCTTGCGAAAGTTGTGTGTGAGAGACAACTGCAGTGTGTGTGGGAGTGCATGTGGGGGACACACATGTCTTTGATCCGCAGCACTATGAGTCAGAGCCTGTGGGGTTCAAACATGCACTGCTCACCATGCTGACTGCAGGTGGCAGTGGTATGTGAGCTCTCGGGCGCTTTGACATGTCTGTCCCTCCCGAGTGGTGCTACATGGCAACTTCATGTCAGACATCCAGTGACACAGACAATTGGCAATGCAGGTCTCAGTGCACTTGTTGCTCGTGTGAATGTCAGGCTGGGGCCATGCTGCCCTTCTCAATCCCAGCAGGCCTGGCATGCACATTGACTGCACAATGCCAGTAGGTGACAACACAGAATGACTAGTGGGTTACATGTGTCACCTGTTCAGGACTCTCCGGATGAGCGCAAACTCAGCCCTGTCCATTGGTCACACCATGCCTCGTGATAGAGATGTGTGTGTGAGATAGTGGCACTGAATGTGACCACCGTTGCGGGGTGGGCCATGCACAGGGCGAGTACGTTGGTTGTTGCGCAGTGTTGGTCACAGTGGGTACACCAACACAGATGTGTTGCCTTGTGATCTTTTGCTAGGTCCGCCTGACAATGGACAGTAGATGTGGGCAGACTACACATTGGTCGATGTGCTGTCTATATGCATGTGCCTTCACACCAGGCACAGCTGCCCCTGCACATGTGACCCCTGCTGCCCTCAGTGCTGGGTCTGTTGAGCTGATGCGCCATCTGTGCGTGGGGCAGACAGCTCTCCTCACTTCCGTCATTGCCCATGACATCACTTTGCCGCAGGTGACATGGATCATGGAGGGCCCACATGTACGCATGGGTGGACTACACAAGACTGTCCAATGGTTATCACCCCCAGTCAGTGCTTCGAATGGGAAGGATGTGGTGCTGGTACTCATTTTAATGTGTTGAGCGGGCGGGGCTAGGTGCGGGGCTACATGCAAGACATGGGAAGATCATCGGCTTATCTACTAGTTGCAATACACATGAGACACGTCTTTTCATGACCACATCAGGGTCATTCCTTAAACTAACTGCAAGTCAAACAGTCATATTTTACCCTGTCCTCATGGCCTCCCCTCGCTCACCCAAATATGCGTTTGCACCTGGGAAGCCAGCGCATGCACAAGCAGCTCCAAGCTCGCCCCAGAGAGGCCAAGGAGTGTATGTGTGGGTCCAGTTGAACAAGTGGTCTGTCTCGCGGCATAATAAGTGGCGGGACGCCGTCCACCTGCGTGGTGCCCCGACTCAAGACCCTGGCAACATTGACAATGCATGACAGGCTCCGCAGTCCGGATACACCACCTGCAACACACAGAGGCTGTAGCTGCCCTAGCGGCCCAGGCCACGTCCAACTGGAGTTCATGGACCCACACATTCACTCTTTGGCCTCTCTGGGGCGAGCTTGGAGCTGCTTATGCACGCGCTGGCTTCTCTGTTGCAATGGCATATAACGTGTGTGGGGATATAGGCAATGAATGAGATGGTGCGAGCCACCTTCCGTGACGTCACTCCTGCTCGTGATGTGTGCGTCCCCCCACTACTTCCATTAGACTTGTGCCATACTACAAATTGAGGATGTGTTGCCTGCGTGATGTGACCAGGAGGAGCGCGCCATGACCTCTCACCCACCATGCTCCACTGCCATCCCGTGCCCTGGATTGCCTGTGCAGGTGGACAATGTTGGGGATACACCTGGTCGACAGGGGATGTGAGTGCCTTGGCAAGGGCCTGGCAGACGCACAGCAGTATCCAGCATGTCCACAGAGGGTGGGCTGACGTCTACACCTGATGCAGCATTGATCGTGTGCCCGCCTGTTGTGCACACACGAGTTCACATTCATCCCCAGACAGGTGGTCTTTACAAATTCCCAGGAGAGCGGTGATGTACTGTTCCGGAATCCTCCCAACACAGCGTGTTTCAACATTGCATGTGCGCACCTACCCGTCACACCCACCCACCTGAGCCATGCGTAACTCCCGCTTCACATGACACATGTGTGTCTTCCACAGTTGTGCTACTCTCTCAGGGCGGACCTGCAACTGTCCCGTGGCGCACACACACAGCACCGAGTCGTACTGGCATCCTGTTAGATTGGTAGGCACACTAACCCATCTCCTTCTGAGACAGTGGTGGCTGTGATGGATATTGTGACTGCCATGGCGGTGTTGGCTGGCCATGGCAGGGCACACTCACACACATTGCATCCGCAGCACTTCGTGTCACTACTCGGCACATGGAACTGGGCACTGTCCCTGGGGTTGATGAGTAATGGCGCATGTCGATGTGAACTGTGACTGTATGCTGTTGCTCCTGTAGTCGGTTGTATCTGTGTAGTTGATGATTGGAGTTGTTGCAGTGTGTGGTTGGTTAAGTGGGGCAGATGCCGTGTATGTGACCTCAGCAATTGCAATGTCCGGTCTCACATTCTAATGTGTTGTACACGTGGCAGGGACTTCCCTTCTCTCAGACCCTGCTACTTGTGAGTGTGATGTTTCTGCTTTCCGGTGCAATGTATTGACTGCATGTGCTTGGTGTTATTCCTGTGTTCATGTATCCGTGTCATGTTTGCGTGCATGCATTGCACAGGGTTTGAGTGTAGCCACAGGTGGACTGGCAGCATGCACGGAGTATGCGGGCATGTGTGAGCTTACTTGCTGTGTGGCCAGCAGTGTAGGTGTATGTTAGTCATGTGATGTGCATTGTGGCTGGGCACATGGCTTACTTTCAATGTGTGCATTTGGGAGGTGGTGGTGTGTGGTGTGCGTGGTGTGTGTTTGTGGTAGCGTTAGTGTGTATGTGTGTGTCGTGTCCATGTCGACTACACACATATGTCACCCCGGGACATGGTGGATGTTTGTAACCGTGTTGAGGTCTTTGAATATGATGAGATGTGTGTGTTGTATGTTGCACTGTATGTGGTGTGTGGGTGTGTCCTTGCAGTTCAGGCTGACTCCTACTTGTTATGGTTCAGACGTTGTGTGTGTGCAGGGTGTGTGACTGTCAAGATTGTGTCTAGTTCAATTGTGCATGTCAGCATTTCAGCAGTTCCTACTCACTGTGCAGTGCTGCCCACCCACACTCATGTCGTGTGTGTGTTTTGTCAGGCATTGCTGTGGCATGCTTTAGCGTGGCTCCCACTTTTGGTTGCTGAGTGTGTGGTCAGACTGTGTGGGTCATTGTAAACATGTGTAGGACTGTGCTTTGTAGTGAGCATGCCGTCAGTGTTGTTGTGATGATCTTCCGTGCGACTTCAGAGTGTGAGAAGTCCTGCTCCACGAGCTGTCGTATTTCCCTGTGGCCACTGTTGCAGCTACTCATTTGCGTTGACATCCAATGACGGTGGACTACATGGTCATCTCACGACTGCCGTGTACTTCACACACTCTCATCCTCTCTCATTCGTACTTGTGAAATGATTCAGCAGAGACACATTTTTGCTTCAAGCCATGTATTGGGACTTATGTCCTCTGTGATGCAGTAAGTGGACACTACTGGCAGCGAAATGCATGTGGAGGATATACTCAGCATGATTACACATAGCATAGGGTGTAGGGGTACATGTGATTAGTTGTTGCCTGTGGGATGTGGTCTTCAGAGTTACAACTGCTTAGCCGTTGCTGTGCTAATGTACATTTGCTAATTACTGAGGAGCTGCTGACTTTGACACAGACAGTATACATTTTGCCTACCAGACCGCTTGACATCATGGGCACAGTACATCTCAGTTCCATGTTACAGGTTTGCTGCTATAGTTACTCATATGTATCCGAAAACAACGGTTCTAGCGGAAATACAATAAATCTATACTGGTAATTAAAAATGCACAATCGCGATCAATTAGGGTTAAGGATGTCAGAAAAAGAGAGCCTCGCAGACTTGGTGTTCATAATAATTCTTTTTTATCCAAATTTTTATAATTCAAAAACAATACATACACCGACCGAGAAGAACCACAATAGTGATTATATGTCCCAAGCAAATGAAACCATCTAATACATTGTGAACAGACATGTGATATATACAGAACTTGGTTTCCACAATTATTGAAAAAGACAACGACCACAACATGAATTGATAATAATTATAGCCTCTGTGTACAATAGTCAGAGCTATTTAAAATGGTTCGCTATCAATCGAGTCGACGACGTTTCGACCCTCTTGCAATGTGGGGTCTCCTCAGGACCAAGGGGTAAGGGACAATCTGATGGTAGTATTACAGCCGCGTGAGAGGCACAAAAAGTGTGAGACACCCGTGAAATGAGAAAGAAGAAATTAATACTCACACGGGGACTCGGTCGAGCACCCCGTGTGAGAGACGAAGGGCTGTGAACTGGTATTAATCAATTGTGGCTCAGTCACAATAGTGGGCAGGATCAACACCACTCAATGTAGTGGTACCTGAGCAGGATCCTCCCTGGATAGATAAAGTCGCGGGCCCGGTAGTGCCACGGCAGGAGAATAAGGCTTTTGAAATATGCCACATAGGATGAGAACTGCTCTGGTCGTCTGCCTGTTAACAAATCTATAGTTCTATAGTATCTATAGTTGCTCATACACACGTGCGTGAGAGGTGACATCAGGGCATGGGCTTACGTGCATGCAACGGCGTCCCACTTGTTGTTGCAATGTGGTGGCTACTGGACATGTCACAGTCACTGGGGTCATGTTGTTGGTGGATGCACTTGTTGTCCATGCAAAGGTCCTGGCACGGAAGTTCAGAGGGAGGTGTGGTGACAGCTCTCACATACTACAGCCGACCGATTACTGTCCACTGACCGGTGCATATGTTCATGGGCGCAGGATACATATTGTGGCATGGTTGTACGTGCAGTTCTGTCCATGTGGTTGCCATACACAAATCCCATGCCTCTGCCTCCCCCTGTTCATGCAGAGGTACTGGATGTGATGAGGAACAGAGTGCATGTCCCGGAAATATCCGATGTCATGGCAGTGGAGTTGATGGTGTGGTGTCAGTTGCAGGTTGTATGGTATAGTTGTTGTACTGGTAACTGCCCAGTCCATGCGGAAGCCAAGCATGGGTACGGTGTAGGACATCATTGTTCAATTGGGGGTATTGCGTCGAGGCCCGACGAATTGACAGGTTGTCAGGTATGCGATACCTTCCAGCAGGGCTTCCATGGCATTGGTGGTAAACATGGATGCCATCCAATGTAGCGGATGGTGGCTGTCAAGGTGTTGGTCGTAAGTTGTCCCTTGTAGGAGCATGATGGGACATGTTGGATGACATTCGATGTAACTGTGATCCATAATCCATTGTGTGGAGGCACAGTGGTCCCATTGCAGTGTGGGTCCGATTGCAGCCACATACGCCATGACCCCATAGGCTGAACAGACCCTGTCGTGGACGTCCAGGGGGTTGAATAGTTGTAGCAGGTCCGCCATTGGACATGCCGGGTTGGAGAGACATAAATCCACAGGATAGTGGAAGGGACACCTCCGACAGTAGAAGACGGGGATGACGCAGCTGAACAATGCGATGCGGTAAGTTAGTCGGTAACTTACGTTCAGCAAGGCCAGAGTATCACATCCCAATATCTGTATCAGGTTATGTTTGTACAGCTTCATCTGCCCGGCGTAGTTGGGTAGGTGTGGTGGAAGTGCCATTTTGCTGCAGGGCGATGTGATGGCGTGCTCCGGCTGTCTGTGCAGTCTGCAGAGTGCAACCTCCGACGTTGCTGGGAATTCTATGATGGTCGTAGGGAGGCAGGACTTGGGTTATAGTAGCTTGTGCGGAGGACACGGGCCCTCATCCCACATGCTTCTCTGAATGGTCAAGGTCAGTGGTGTCTGACTCCTTCCAGATAACTTGCATGTGAACCACATGGGGGAGTGTTATCATTTCTTTTTTCCGTTCGAAATGTTCTTTCGTGTTATGCGCTATCTGCCCTGTGGACGGTTCCCTCTGCATGCCTGTGTTGGGCTTTTTTGGGATAATGACTGTATTGTCCTGCTTGAATAGTTGAGCTGTGGTTTCGGTGTGGGTATGGAAGGCCATTCAGTGCTATCTCCTCTCCCGTGTGTGGGTGGCAGGCTGCGTTTCCGCTATACGTTGGGCCTTGTGTGTGGGTGTTATTATTGGAGCCACCTGTTGTCGGTCCCCGGCCTCTTTGGTGTTATGTATTGCATGTCTTGGTATTGGGTGCAGGGTGGTTTCGGTGTTTCTGTGTGGTACTGGCGTACCTTTTGCCGATGGGGTCCATATTCTGCTGGGTGATGTTGCCGCCGCTGTGTGCTTCGCCATGTTTTGCACACAGGGGTGTGTCCTGATTTGGCGTGACATCACTGACATGTTCGGGTCAGTTGTGTGACGTTGGTTGGCAACAGTGAATTTCCGGTTGGCGACATGACTGTGGCAGGACTGTCACGTGACATGTGCGTTCAGGGTGGGGCTGGTGTGTGGTGTTTGTTGTGCCCTGTGTTGTTTGTGTGCGGCGTATACATGGCGCTGTCATTGGCCTCTGCGTTGTGCGCATGTGTGGCTGCATCATCGCCGCTGCGCTGCGGGGCCGTGACGGGGACGTTATTTCCTGGTCCCGGGTAGTGGGTGCCCGGTTGTTGCGAGTTGTTTCATTTTGCCCGGTGGGACATTTGTAGGTGCAGTGGTGGATGTGTCCTGTCCACACAGGGGTGTCTGGGGGGCCCTTGTGCATTTCTTCCGCCCTTGCACTGTGTGTGGTGTTTGCGTGCCCTTGTTGTGTGTCTGCCTACCTGCGTCGCCGCGGCGCATTGACTCCTAGGTGCTGCATCAGGTAGAGCATGGGGAGGGCCTGCAGTGCTGGATTCATGCTCGGGGGGGGCCGCCTCTTTGGTGTCCGTGCTCGGCGGTCGAGTTTCCGCCTTGCTTTCACGTGCGGTGTCTCTTAGCCGGGGGAGCTGTTTGTTTGCGGCATCGTAATTTGTACGCCGGGCGGTACGTGATTTCGTCGGTCGGTGTGTCTCCATTGGGCTGCGCCGCTACGTGAGCGAGCGCACTTCGATGGCGGGCGGCGTCGCTGGCTTGCGGGGGGTGTTTGGCTGACTTTTCAGATCCTAATTGGGCGGGCGTGTGGGCTGCGGCGGGCGGACGGTAACTGGTGGTTTTTGCATCCGCCAGCACGGCGGTAGTGCTTCCGCCCGACATCCTAATGGGCCCCTTACATTTTAAAATACACCAATAACATAAAGCAACCAATTAAATAAACACTATATAAACATCAAATACATACATCTCTTTTACACTTCTAACCTACAATAAAGAAGAAGGTGAAACTCTGCCCAACTGTTTCCTGAAAGAAAACTTTCATTACTAAAGAAATCTTTAAAACTGCATTAAGTAAGTAAAACTGTATTTAAAATATAACAATACTACTACCCTTCAACAATAATTATTTCTGAAACCTAATTTACTATTCTTTCATTCCTTACTTTTATATCACCTCTACAGATATCCTACAAAGCCAGAAAATTATTTTCAAAATCCTCACCAATAAAAGAACAATAAATGTAAGTATATTCTATTTTTGCCAAACCTACCTAAAAATATTTTTCAAACGTTATTCACTAATATATATTTTCTTTTTTATCTATCTCCTCTGCAGCCAACAGCAAAAGCTTCCAAAATAATTCTACAACCACTAACCAACTAAATACAACTAAAAAGTAAGTATATAATTTTCAATTATTAAACACCGTTAAATACCCACCCAAATAACCCTTTTCCCCTAAAATCCCTATCATCTACAAACAATATAATCAAATTATTAATATGTTTGTTTTCTCTTCTCAACAGAAATTACATCAAGAAAATAGAAAATAAAGCTTGAAATCATTTCCTGGACAATTTTATTTACATCAAACTAAACATTGTAAGTATATTCACTGAAATGTAACTGTATTTAATAAACATGTGGTATTTATTATATTAAAATATTTTCTTTTTTAATTTTCCCTAGCATAAAACAAAACAACATGCCTGAAGGTGCAGAATTTGTAATGTCACAAAAAATAAAATGTTATTATGTTATATGGGGTATGTCTATACACAGGAGAAACAAACTGGCCTTAAAGTGTTTTGGAAGTGTAGCAAATACTAGTCTAACAAATGCTATGGAAGAGCTACTACTCATGAAACTACTGTTGTTTCTGTAAAAGAACATAATCACCCCCAAACATAACAGAGATTGAGGTTAGAGATGCTCTTGAAAGTATAAAAGAAGCAAGCACTAGTACTGACAAACCAACTACCCAAATACTAAAAGAGCAACTATTAAAAGTACCTCAACATGCATCAGGACAATTACCGTCCATAGCTTCTTTAAAAGAACTATTGCCAGACAAAAAAAGCAACTACAAGTACTATACCTGCCCCTAAAACATTTACAGAAGTAGTTATTCCACCAGAATTAAGCATTACTCACAGTAAAGAACCATTTATATTTTTTGATAACAAATGCCCAGATAAAAGAATAATTATGTTTGCTACTGCAAACAATTTACTTAAATTACAGCAATGTAACACCTGGATGATGGATGGAACTTTCAAAGTCTGTCCAAAACCATTTTACCAGCTGTACACAGTGCATGGATTATACCAACATTCAAATATTCCATTCATCTACGCCCTATTACCAAATAAACAGCAAACTACCTATATAGATATACTCACTAAAATAAAAGAAGAAAGCAATAATTATTTTCCTTCAAAAATAATTATTGATTTTGAAAAAGCCATGGTAAATGCTATACTGAAAAATTATCCACACACAGCAATCCAGGGTTGCTATTATCATTTTTACCAGAGTCTCTGGAGACATCTACAAAAATCAACCCTAAGGGGCCGATTCCGATTCGGGCCGGAAATCACTCCGACCGAGCCGGACCCGGATAGATTTCCGACCGAATCGGACTCTGGCAGTCCGACCGAACGAGTACGATGCGCACGCATGCAATCGGACTCGAGTCGGTCGGACTCCTATTGAAGTCAATGGGAGCCGGTCGTACAACGCGTACGCGGGCTCCCATTGACTCAATGGGTGAAAGGCGAACAAGGGCGCCCCAAACAGGGGGTACGCGTCGCTGCGTACGAGCCGCACATGCACAAGTAGGGGGGACCCATGGGTCCCCCCTGTGTGCGACTCGCACGGCTACGCGTACAGGGGGGTCCGACACGGACCCCCAAAGTCCGGCTCCGACAGCTCTTTCGAGCCGGACGGCGCGAATCGATCGGACTGCTCACGGTGCGCATCGTACTTGCCCGGCCGGGGAACGTCTCCATCGCGCGGTGCGAGTCAAGTCCATGCGAGTCGGTCGGAGCGGTTCGGACCCGTGAACGAGTCGGTCAGCCATTTCGCGTGCGCTCGAATCGTACTTGCTCGGCCGGACGCGCGTTCGAATCGGTCGGGAAAGAGGGCTCCGGATCAGATACGGTTAAGCCGAATCCGATTCGGTGCGCTACCGGCCGAGATCGGAATCGGCCCCGAAGTGTACAATATGCTACAGACAGTACTTTCGCCTACCAAATTAAAAAGCTAATAGCACTAGCATATGTACCTGTAACTGATGTAGCAGAGCACTACAATATTCTAATAGAAAGCCCCTATTACAAAAGGAACGAAGACAAAATAAGCCCACTACTAGACTACTTTGAGGACACCTGGGTGGGAAGATTGCATAGATCAGGGCATAGAAGGCAACCTAAATTCCACATTCCTTGGTGGAACGTGTACCTAAGGTGTCCATTACGATACCGGGCGGAATAAAATCCGCCAACTCACATAGCGGTAAAAATCCGCCCGCCTACACCGTGTGAAAACCGACCGAGCAATCACGATGCTGCGAAGCGAAAACCGCCCGTTCATGTCCGAAACTAAGTCCATCCGTCCGCCACGGACGCAAATACGCACGACAACGCAAAACCGTCCGCCCTGACGACCGAGACACCGGCCGTGAAATTAGGATCGCCCCGACATGAGCGCGGTAAATCCACAAATACACCGCCCGCCATCGTAAACAACAGTGATGAAAATGGACACGGCAGAAGCCCTGGCGGCCACGTCCCTGCACAGAAACCATCCGCGGACCCAAAGAAACACACACAACATGGCCAACAAGTCCACACAGCAACCCACGCACAAATACCCAAACACAGTACACATCCCGAAAACACATCCCCCCTGGACAAACAAATAAACTACAAATTCCAGAACACCAGCCACAACACACCTGAAAACAACAGACCATCATGACACACCCACATAGGTAAGTACAAAAGCAGCCCCTTCACAGACCACAATCCCTTGCAACACTACAAACTGAGGACGAGAGCACAGAACACAGCGAGACAGAAAGGACAGCAGCACACCACAGACACGCACCCATCACACCCATCACCACCACCACCACCACCACCACCACCAAACACCGGCCCCACAAACCCACTGCACATCACACACCACACACACACACCGCACCAGCACCACAAACACCAAACCACACACCATGGCAGCACACAGAATGCCCAAGTTCACTTCCACTGAGCTGACGGTCATGGTCGACGAGATCATCAAGGTGCACCCACAAATCTATGGGAACCAGGTCCAACAGACACCACTAGCCACCAGAAACCGGTTGTGGAGCAGGATCATAGACCAGGTCAATGTAGTCGGGAACGTGCCACGCAACAGAGCCGAAATCACTAAGAGGTGGCACGACCTGAAAAGCGTGGTCAGAAAGAAGGAGGCCAAGAATCGGCAGCTGGCTGACAGAACTGGCGGAGGTAATCCCGCGCTATTCAAGACCTTCAAGGCATGGGAGGAGAAGGTGCGAGGCATCCTACATCCGGAGAGTCTCACCGGAATACCAGGGGGAGTGGAGGCTGGTAAGTACAAACAAATGTATACCAGCACACCGCTATGTACTCACATGCACTGCCAATATGCCATAGCTCCGAGGGACAAACACCCCCATGTCCAGTACACAATACACAAGACATCACTCACACATGCAACAGACACTACCACACACTCAGCCCAAACCTACCAACTAACAAAACCATGGAGGCATGTGTACAGTCAGCCAGCACCGCAACTCCCACCAGGTCCCCTTGTACTCCAGAAGCGCCAGAAGGAGCTCTCCCCACACCCATGTGTCAGCCATAGCTGCACTAACCAACAAGTAACAGGTAAGTAGCCGGAACACAAAGTCAGTGGTTCGGAGGGGGGACAGCTGAAGTACAACAACCACCAGGCCCCTAGTCTCAAAGCACATCAAGGAGGAGCACACCCCACACCCATGTGTCAGCCATAGCTGCACTAACCGACAAGTAACAGGTAAGTAGCCGGAACACAAAGTCAGTGGGTGGGAGGGGGACAGCTGAAGTACAACACACACCAGGCTCATAGTCCCACAGCGCAGCAAGGTGGAGCACACCCCACACCCATGTGTCAGCCATAGCTGCACCAACCAACAAGTAACAGGTAAGTAGCCGGAACACAAAGTCAGTGGGTGGGAGGGGGGACAGCTGAAGTACAACACACACCAGGCTCATAGTCCCACAGCGCAGCAAGGTGGAGCACACCCCACACCCATGTGTCAGCCATAGCTGCACCAACCAACAAGTAACAGGTAAGTAGCCGGAACACAAAGTCAGTGGGTGGGAGGGGGACAGCTGAAGTACAACACACACCAGGCTCATAGTCCCACAGCGCAGCAAGGTGGAGCACACCCCACACCCATGTGTCAGCCATAGCTGCACTAACCAACAAGTAACAGGTAAGTAGCCGGAACACAAAGTCAGTGGTTCGGAGGGGGGACAGCTGAAGTACAACAACCACCAGGCCCCTAGTCTTAGAGCACATCAAGGAGGAGCACACCCCACACCCATGTGTCAGCCATAGCTGCACTAACCGACAAGTAACAGGTAAGTAGCCGGAACACAAAGTCAGTGGGTGGGAGGGGGGACAGCTGAAGTACAACACACACCAGGCACATAGTCCCACAGCGCAGCAAGGTGGAGCACACCCCACACCCATGTGTCAGCCACTGCAGTGCACACCTTCAGCCGACAGGTAGATATCTGACCGTACATGGAGGGGTTTCTGTGGGTGGTAAGCCAGCACCACAACTCACAACACCGCCCCCACTCCCACAGACCAGCAACATGAAGCACCCCTCCCTCCCATAACCATGTGGCATCCATTGCATTGCGCACTCAAAAACAACCTGTAGGTGGAAAACTGTACAGGGCGGGGTGTCTGTAGGCATGAGGACTGTATTACGACTAACACATGGGACATGTCACGTAGCAGAGGAACACGCAGCACTGCTCCCTGTCACAATCATGTGACCAATGTGCACACGGACATGTATTACAGAGTCATACCCCACATGACCCATCACAAATACAGCAACACCTAAGGAGCCACGTCTGCATGCACAAGTCCCACTGGAGTACAGACCCACATGACGGGCACTGTGCCACTCATCACACACATCAGCAACACCATCGAAGTCTTGTCCATGTAGTTCTCACTGCCTGTTACCCACACATCGTACAACAATGCCCATGTAAGTCCAACCTGTCTAGAAGTAACAGCGTGGGACCACAATAATGCACATAAACACCACTGGACCCATGAAACACACAGGCACACAATGCACATTCAACATATCATCCATCTCATCTGTCAGCCCCAGTGTCATGAAAGGTATGTCATCCGAACAGCTGGCCTCCATACAGTAGTTATGCAAAGATACCTGCCCATGACAAATAATGTATCTGCAGTGACTGAAGTGCACGTCACACTGTGATTAACAACATACATAATATAGTCAACACCCCAAGAGCACCGCATTGATGCACATGGCCGAGGGTAGCACGCACACCAAGGAATTGGCCCATCTGCAATACGTCGTGTGGCACACATCCATCACTCACTCACAACAATGCTTCCAATGTAATGTCCATAAATGACAACAGTCAGCAGATATGCCGGGTATGTTAGACATACACACACCTTTGTCTCTGCACTGTCATGTTGCCAAAACACATGTCCCGTTCTGCACCCATATGTCACAGTATGTACCCCAAAACCATATGTCACCTCAAAAGCGTTGAGGGGGCTGTACCCCTTTTGCCATCTGCGTTTCTAAGCGTTCCATTTGAACCCCAAAACCATATTTCACCTCAAAAGCGTTGAGGGGGCTGTACCCCTTTTGCCATCTGCGTTTCTAGCGTTCCATTTGAACCCCAAAACCATATTTCACCTCAAAAGCGTTGAGGGGGCTGTACCCCCTTTGCCATCTGCGTTTCTAAGCGTTCCATTTGAACCCCAAAACCATATTTCACCTCAAAAGCGTTGAGGGGGCTGTACCCCTTTTGCCATCTGCGTTTCTAAGCGTTCCATTTGAACCCCAAAACCCTATTTCACCTCAAAAGCGTTGAGGGGGCTGTACCCCCTTTTGCCATCTGCGTGTCTAAGCGTTCCATTTGAACCCCAAAACCATATTACATCTCAAAATCGTCGATGGGACTGGAGCCCGCATACACCGAAACAACAAAATGTAGGAGTACAGCAACACACACCGATTGTCATTGCCAATCCGTCCCATGCCACATGATCACATCACACAGTTCCATTGCCTTGCCCAGGCATACACACATCGTACATCCACACACACGCCTCTGGGAAACCTGTGCATGACAGTGCACGAACTGTGAATGTCAGACAACCAATACAAACTTTGCAAGGTGCAACACAATAACCTATCTCATCCTCCCCACAGGTGCCGAACTGCAGGATGCTGGAGAGGGAGACAGCAGCCAGCACAGCCAGCACAGCCAGTCCGCAAGCCCCCGAGCCGGACTCACGGATGTAGAGGAGCTGGACACATCTTCGGACGAGGCCCACCGAGCAGGCCCATCTGTAGTGGCAGGGCCCAACCGCTCCCCAGGGCCCCTCCTACCCACCAACCCATCACCCAGGGCTGCTGAGCAGTCCCAGACCCTTGCTGCCACGGTCGTTGCGGCCACCACCACCGCCGCAACCACCACCACCGCCGCAACCACCACCACCACGCCATCCCTGGCCACAGCCCCTGCGCAAGGGATGGCACGGCCGTCGGGCTCCACCCTGGGAGCCAGACCGAGGACCGTGGTGAGCAATGTGGCCAGTGGGCCGGTCTGTGGCAGCAGTACTGGTGGGAGGAGCAGGGTCAGGCCAACGCCATCTGAGCCTGGGAGCCAAGCCCTGCCGCAAATCGCCAGAGTCCTTGGGGCCTATGAAGAGGCCCAAGGACAATGGGCCAGGTCGGCTTCGACACGCGGGAGGTCCTAGGGGTGTTGAGGTCCATGGACGCCCATATGGGCCAATTCGTGACCCGTTTGGACCAACTTGTGGACCTCATGGGCCAGCTGGTTGTGGTGGTGAGGGCACAAGCAAGGCCAGCAATACCACCTCTTCCACCACCTGCTGTGGCGCAGGGTCGTGCAGCATCGAGTTCCCCTGCGTCCACAGACAATGAGCACTCCTCAGCCACCACCAGCAGCCCACCAACACAACCCCCCCCTTCCAAACGTGGAAGGGGCCGTCTGAAGAGGAAACAGGTGTCCAGAGAGGACTTCGCACGCACCAAACGCCAGTGAGTCAGCCAGCCACCTTGACCACCCACTGCATTGACTTGTAATACGATCCTATCCCACATTGCCATGTGAATGGCATGTGTCTGTTGGACTGTGGACATAGAACTTCATGGGTACACCTTGACCATCACGCAGCCATGACCGTCAACTCATTGTCACAGCACGCACCACTTTTGCCATCACCTTGCACACAATAACATGTCACCGCTGAAAATAAATACACCTTTATCACATTCTGCTGTCTGTGCCCTGTGTTTATTCAACGATGTGCAACCGCCACCATGATCAGAAATGCATCTGCTGTGTGGTATGTCGATAGGCCAGGAGAGGCTGTAGGGACCTAGGGGTGAAAAACAGAACAAGAGTCCATTCAATGAGTGTGTCACACACTCAGCACACAGTACTTGTCACCAACTACAAGCAATGTACACACATCTCACAGAGCTACAGGGCACAATGCTACAGCCACTGTCAGTGGCATACTAGCCTGGACATGGACCATTGCCACACAGCACTCAGTGAACAAAAGGCCTCCGTGACAGAGCACACATACACCTGCACAACTACAGCTACATCAGCCGTCGTACATGGTCACTCACCGTCAAGTGAAGTAGCGGGCGATGAGCTGCTGACGCACATTCACAGCTTCCTCCTCTCCACTGTCCTCGTCACTGGACCCGTCCTGGTCTGCAGGCGGGGGCCCTGGCTGATCACCGTCATCCACTATTAGGGGGATCTGCTTGCGAATAGCCAGATTGTGCAGCATGCAGCAAGCCACAACTATCTGGCACACCTTCTGTGGGGAGTATGCCAGTGCACCCGCGGTGCGGTCCAGGCATCTGAATCTGGACTTCAGGAGGCCAAAAGTCCGCTCCACCACACGTCTGACCCTCCCATGTGCCTCATTGTAGCGGTCATCAGCTGGTGTCCGAGGATGACGTAATGGGCTGAGCAGCCAAGGCCCATTCGGATAAGCAGAGTCCCCTGGGTGTGAGGGGGACAGAGAATCGTTGCAATTCCAACTGGACACAAGACAGCATCGCACACCCAGCACGCTACACGAGTCCACATACTCACCAACAATCCAAGCACGGCCCGGTTGCAGATTGGTCATCAGACGTGGTAGGATGCTGTTGCGCATGATGTGCGAGTCATGGGCCGATCCTGGAAACTTCGCACACACGTGTGTAATGACCATGTCCGCAAGGCACACCACTTGCACATTCAGGGAGTGGGTGTGCTTCCTATTCCGATATATGTGTTCATTGGCCTGTGGTGCAACAAGGCCAACATGGGTGCAATCAATTGCACCAACAACGTGGGGGATCCGTCCAAGGGCATAGAAAGCACCCTTCACTGCCGCCAAATCACGAGCCCTGGGGAATCGGATGTACCTGTTCCTGTACAGCATCATGGCTGAAAGTACATCCCGTAGCACCATGCAGAACATGGGCTGGGACATCCCACTTCCACTGCCCACAGTGTGTTGGAAAGACCCAGTGGCGAAGAAATGCAGTGCAGCCATCACCTTAGCCGTGGGGGTAAATGCAGTTGGATACACCCTGCGAGGACGGAGGTGGGGTTCCAACAAGGCACATACGCGATGCAGGGTGGGTCTGTCCAGACGGAATTTCCGGATTACCTCCACATCCTCCATGTCTGAAAGCAATTGGTAGGGGCGATGTATGTTTGGTCTCCTCCTAGGTAGGATGGAAGTGGACACATGTCAAAGCAACACGCCACAGGGCATTTTCACATACACAAAACAAAAATGAATGACCAAGCAATTGAATCACAGAACAGCTGACAAGTAGGGATAGTACAGCCACAATACACTTACACAGGTCCCCTTACCAATAGCAATGAGCAGTGACACACACCATTGCTATGAGCATGCACATGGGGATTTAGGCCTTAAAAACTTGTAAGGCATGCTGATGATATCAGACTGCATATTTGGGAAGCGGCAACACCACGGCAACATAACTAGCTGCTGTGCCTGACACAGCTTCCGAGGCTGGGTGAGTATGGCACACACCAACAACGCTATGGACACAGGCTGAGCGGCAAAAACAAGTGGGACCTGTTGCACGAGGGGATATGAGACAGTCATTGATGTCCCTACTTCACCCTATGTACAGCACTGTACGGATCAGACCTCCAAAACACATTGACAGGTGTACACATTGACAGCTCCATGACAACACAGCTGTGTGATTGCAAATACACATCACAAGTGACACGTAACGTTGCACGTGCCAAGTGGGAGATGTACATAGTGATAGATGGCATGTGTGTGCATATGCATATCCCATGCTCCCATGCTAATGTGTACATGATGATGTGCCAACAGACATGTGGAGGCTGAGCACTGGCCGTCCCTGCCTATGCACACAGCATGTTGTGGCCCTGTCCAGTGTGGACCTGCTCCCACACACAATTCATGTCCACACCTGCAGATGCATTGCGCACATTATACTGTGGAGTCCACATGGCACCAGCGGACTGTATCCGCCATGGGCCAGGCCCTTACGGCCAACTTGAATGGCCCTCGCGGTTGCACCCTGCGTGTTCGACTATGGAGGTAAGCGTCCCGGGCCAGCTCGGAGCAGGCCTTCATCTGCAATTGAAGCAGGCAGACATGGTACACCAATTGCAGCAGCTTGGACCCACTGAAACAGCCCCAGGGGGCTATATGAGTGTGGGAGTGAGACCGGCATTACCACAGCTACCTGGGACTGCAGCCTGGCATCCCTCAACAACACCTGCTGCTGCCACCTGTCCACCTTAACGTCGATGACGCAGAGGATATGTCCAGGTCCACTCACCAGCGAGGAGCTGGAGATCCTGGATTCCGAGCTCCACGCACACTGCACATGGCTATTCCTTGCGAAAGTTGTGTGTGAAAGACAACTACAGTGTGTGTGGGAGTGCATGTGGGGGACACACATGTCGTTGATCCGCAGCACTATGAGTCAGAGCCTGTGGGGTTCCAACATGCACTGCTCACCATGCTTACTGCAGGTGGCAGGGGTATGTGAGCTCTCGGGCGCTTTGCCATGTCTGTCCCTCCCGAGTGGTGGTACATGGCAACTTCATGTCAGACATCCAGTGACACAGCCAATTGGCAATGCAGGTCTCAGAGCACTTGTTGCTCGTGTGAATGGCAGGCTGGGGCCATGCTGCCCTTCTCAGTCCCAGCAGGCCTGGCCTGCACATTGACTGCACAATGCCAGTAGGTGACAACACAGACTGCCAAGTGGGTTACATGTGTCTCCTGTTCAGGACCCTCCGGATAAGCGCTAACTCAGCACTGTCGATTGGACACACCATGCCTCGTGATAGGGATGTGTGTGAGAGATAGTGGCACTGAATGTGACCTCCGTTGCGGGGTGGGCCATGCACAGGGCGAGTACGTTGATGGTTGCGCAGTGTTGGTCACAGTGGGTACACCCACACAGATGTGTTGCCTTGTGATCTTTTGTAGGTCCACCTGACAATGGACAGTAGATGTGGGCAGACTACACATTGCTCGATGTGCTGTCAAAATGCATGTGCCTTCACACCAGGCACAGCTGCCCCTGCACATGTGACCCCTGCTGCCCTCAGTGCTGGGTCTGTTGAGCTGATGCGCCATCTGTGCGTGGGGCAGACAGCTCTCCTCACTTCCGTCATTGCCCATGACATCACTTTGCCGCAGGTGACATGGATCATGGAGGGCCCACATGTACGCGTGGGTGGACTACACCAGACTGTCCAATGGTTATCACCCCCAGTCAGTGCTTCAAATGGGAAGAATATAGTGCAGGTACTCATTTAAATGTGTCGAGTGGGCGGGGCTAGGTGCGGGGCTAAATGCAAGACATGTGAAGTTTATCGGCTTATATACTAGTTGCAATACACACGAGACATGTCTTTTTCTGAACAAATCAGGGTCATTCCTCATACTAAATGAAAGTCAAACAGTAATGTTTCAACCTTTCCTCATGGCCTCCCCTCGCTCACCCCAAGATGCGTTTGCATCTGAGAAGCCAGTGCGTGCACAGGCAGCTCCGAGCTCGCACCAGAGAGGCCAAGGAGTGTATGTGTGGGTCCATTTGAACAAGTAGTCTGTCTCGCGGTATAATCAGTGGCGGGACGCCGTCCACCTGCGTGGTGCCCCGACTCGAGACCCGGACAACATTGACAATGCATGACAGGCTCCGCAGTCCGGATACACCACCTGCAACACACAGAGGCTGTAGCTGCCCTAGCGGCCCAGGCCGCGTCCAACTGGAGCTCATGGACCCACACATTCACTCTTTGGCCTCTCTGGGGCGAGCTTGGAGCTGCTTGTGCACGCGCTGGCTTCTCTGTTGCAATGGCATGTAACGTGTGTGGGAAAATAGGCAATGAGTGAGATGGTGCGAGCCACCTTCCGTGACGTCACTCCTGCTCGTGATGTGTGCGTCCCCCACTACTTATATTTGACTTGTGCCATGCTGCACATTGAGGATGTGTTGCCTGCGTGATGTGACCAGGAGGAGCGCGCCATGACCTCTCACCCACCATGCTCCACTGCCATCCCGTGCCCTGGATAGCCTGTGCAGGTGGACAATGTTGGGGATACACCTGGTCGACAGGGGATGTGAGTGCCTTGGCAAGGGCCTGGCGGACGCACAGCAGTATCCAGCATGTCCACAGAGGGTGGGCTGACGTCTACACCTGATGCAGCATTTTCCGTGTGTCCGCCTGTTGTGCACACACGTGTTCACATTCATCCCCAGACAGGTGGTCTTTAAAAATGCCCAAGACAGCGGTAATCTAGTGCTCCGGAATCCTCCCAACACAGTGTGTTTCAACATTGCATGTGCGCACCTACCCGTCACACCCACCCACCTGAGCCAAGCGTAACTCCCGCTTCACATGACACATGTGTGTCATCCACAGTTGTGCTACTCTCTCAGGGCCGGACCTGCAACTGTCCCGTAGCACACACACAGCACCGAGTCGTACTGGCATCCTGTTAGATTGGTAGGCACACTAACACATCTCCTTCTGAGACAGTGGTGGCTGTGATGGATATTGTGACTGCCATGGCAGTGTTGGCTGGCCATGGCAGGGCACACTCACACACATTGCATCCGCAGCACTTCGTGTCACTACTCGGCACATCGAACTGGGCACTGTCCCTGGGGTTGATGAGTAATGGCGCCTGTCGATGTGATCTGTGACTGGATGCTGTTGTTCCTGTAGTCGGTTGTATCTGTGTAGTTGCTGATTGCAGTTGTTGCAGTGTGTGCTTGGTTAAGTGGGGCAGATGCCGTGTATGTGACCTCAGCAATTGCAATGTCTGGTCTCACATTCTAATGTGTTGTACACGTGGCAGGGACTTCACTTCTTTCAGACTCTGCTACTTGTGTGTGTGATGAATCTGCTTTTCTGTGCAACGGATTGACTGCATGTATTTGGTGTTATTTCTGTGTTAATGTATCCGTGTCATGTTTGCGTGCATGCAATGCACAGGGTGTGAGTCTAGCCACAGGTGGACTGGCAGCATGCGCTGAGTATGCGGGCATGTGTGAGCTTACTTGCTGTGTGGCCAGCAGTGTAGGTGTATGTTAGTCATGTGATGTGCATTGTGGCTGGGCACATGGCTTACTTTCAATGTGTGCATTTGGGAGGTGGTGGTGTGTGGTGTGCATGGTGTGAGTTTGTGGTAGCGTTGGTGTGTGTGTGTGTGTTGTGGCCATGTCGACTACACACATATGTTACCCAGGCCCATGGTGGATGTTTGTAACCGTGTTGAGGTCTGTGAATATGATGAGATGTGTGTGTTGTATGTTGCACAGTATGCAGTGTGTGGGTGTGTCCTTGCAGTTCAGGCTGACTCCTACTTGTTATGGTTCAGACGTTGTGTGTGTGCAGGGTGTGTGACTGTCAAGATTGTGTCTAGTTCAATTGTGCATGTAAGCATTTCTGCAGTTCTTACTCACTGTGCAGTGCTGCCCACCCACACTGATGTCGTGTGTGTGTTTTGTCAGGCATTGCTGTGGCATGCTTTAGCGTGGCTCCTACTTCTGGTTGCTGAGTGTGTGGTCAGACTGTGTGGGACATTGTAGACATGTGTAGGACTGTGCTTTGTAGTGACCAGGCCGTCAGTGTTAATGTGATGATCTTTCGGGCCACTTCAGTGTCTGACGAGTCCAGCTCCACGAGCTGTGGTATTTCCCTGTGGCCACTGTTGCGGCTACTCATTTGCGTTGACATCCAATGACAGTGGACTACATGGTCATCTCACGACTGCCGTGTACTTCACACACTCTCATCCTCTCTCATTCGTACTTGTGTTTGTGAAATGATTCAGCAGAGACACATATTTACTTCAAGCCATGTATTAGGACTTATGTCCTCTGTGATGCAGTATAGTGGACACTACTGGCAGCGAAATGCATGTGGAGGATATACTCAGCATGATTACACATAGCATAGGGTGTAGGGGTACATGTGATTAGTTGTTGACTGTGGGATGTGGGCTTCAGAGTTACAACTGCTTAGCCGTTGCTGTGCTAATGTACATTTGCTAATTACTGAGGAGCTGTTGACTTTGACACAGACAGTATTCATTTTGCCTACCAGACCGCTTGACATCATGGGCACAGTACATCTCAGTTCCATGTTACAGGTTTGCTGCAATAGTTACTCCGACACACCTGCGTGAGAGGTGACATCAGGGCATGAGCCTACGTGCATGCAACAGCGTCTCACTTGTTGTTGCAATGTGGTGGCTACTGGACATGACACAGTCACTGGGGTCATGTTGTTGTGGGATGCATTTGTTGTCCATGCAATAGTCCTGGCACGGAGGTACAGAGGAAGGTGAGGTGACAGCTCTCACATACTACAGCAGACCGATTACTGTCCACTGACCGGTGCATATGTTCATGGGCGCAGGATACATATTATGGCATGGTTGTACGTGCAGTTTTGTCCATGTCGTTGCCATACACAAATCCCATGACTCTGCCTCCCCCTGTTCATGCAGAGTTACTGGATGTGGTGAGAAACAGAGTGCATGTCCCGAAAATGTCCGATATCATGGAAGTGTAGTTGATGGTGTGGTGTTAGTTGCAGGTTGTATGGTATAGTTGTTGTACAGCTAACTGCCCAGTCCGTGCGAAAGCCAAGCATGGGTACGGTGTAGGACATCATTGTTCAATTGGGGGTATTGCGTCGGGGCCCGACGAATTGACAGGTTGTCAGGTATGCGATACCTTCCAGCAGGGCTTCCATGGCATTGGTGGTAAACATGGATGCCATCCAATGAAGCGGATGGTGGCTGTCAATGTGTTCATCGTATGTTGTCCCTTGTAGGAGCCTGATGGGACATGTTGGATGACATTCGATGAAACTGTGATCCAGAATACGTCGTGTGGAGGCACAGTGGTCCCATTGCAGTGTGGGTCCGATTGCAGCCACATACGCCATGCCCCCATAGACTGAACAGATCCTGTCGTGGACGTCCAGGGGGCGAACAGTTGTACCAGGTCCGCCTTTGGACATGCCGGGTTGGAGAGACATAAATCCACAGGACAGTGGAAGGGACACCTCCGACAGTAGAAGACGGGGATGACGCAGCTGAACATTGCGATGCGGTAAGTTACTCGGTAACTTACGTTCAGCAAGGCCAGATTTTCACAGCCCAATATCTGTAGCAGGCTCTGGTTGTACAGCTTCATCTGTCCGGCGTAGTTGGGTAGCTGTGGTGCAACTGCCATTTTGCTACAGGGCGATGTGATGGCGTGCTCCGGCTGGCTGTGCAGTCAGCAGAGTTCAGCCTCCGACGATGCTGGGAATTCTGTAATGGTCGTACGGAGGCAGGACTTGGGTTATAGTAGCTTGTGCGGAGGACACAGGCCCTCATCCCACATGCTTCTCTGAATGGTCAAGGTCAGTGGTGTCTGACTCCTTCCAGATAACTTGCATGTGAACCACATGGAGGAGTGGTATTATTTCTTTTTTGTGTTCGGATTTTTCTTTCATGTTGTGCGCTATCTGCCCAGTGGACGGTTTCCTCGGCATGCCTCTGTTAGGCTTTTTTTTGGGGATAATGACTGTATTGTCCTGCTTGAATAGTTGGAATGTGGTTTCGGTGTGGGTATGGAAGGCCATTCAGTGCTATCTGCTCTCCAGTGTGTGGGCGGCACGCTGCGTTTCCGCTATACGTTGGGCCTTGTGTGTGGGTGTTATGGTTGGAACCACCTGTTGTCAGTCCCCGGGATTTTTGATGTTACGTATTGCATGTATTGGTATTGGGTGCAGGGTGGTATTGGTATTTTTGTATGGTACTGGCGTACCTTTTGCCGACGGGGTCCATATTCTGCTGGGTGATGTTGCCGCCGCTGTGTGCTTCGCCATGTTTTGCACACTGGGGTGTGTCCTAATTTGGCGTGACATCACTCACATGTTCGGGTCAGTTGTGTGACGTCAGGTTGGCAACTGTGAGTTGCCGGTTGGGGACATGACTGAGGCAGGAATGCCACGTGACATGTGCGTTCTGGGTGGGGCTGGTGTGTGTGGTGTTTGGTTGTGACCCTGTGTTGTTTGTGTGCGGCGCATACATGGCGCTGCCGTTGGCCTCTGCGTTGTGCGCATGTGTGGTTGCGTCATCCCCGCTGCGCTGCGGTGCCGTGACGGGGATTTTAGTTCCTGGTCCCAGGTAGTGTGTGCCGGTTGTTGCGAGTTGTTTCAATTTGCCCGGTGTGACATTTGTGGGTGCAGTGGTGGATGTGTCGTGTCCACACAGGGGTGTCTGGGGTGGCCATGTACAGTTTTTCCGCACTTGCACTGTGTGCGGTGTTTGCGTGCCCTTGTTGTGTGTTTGCCTACCTGCGTCGTCGCGGTGCGTTGACTCCTAGGTGGTGCATCAGGTAGATCATGGGGATGGCCTGCAGTGCTGGATTCATGCTCGTGGGGGCGCCTCTTTGATGTCCGTACTCAGCGTTCGAATTTCCGCCTTGGTATCTTGTGCGGTGTCTCTTAGCCGGGGGAGCTGTTTGTTTGCGGCATCGTAATTTGTACGCCGGGCGGTACGTGATTTCGTCGGACGGTGTGTCTCCATTGGGCCGCGCCGCTACGTGAACGGGCGCACTTTGATGGCGGGCGGCGTCGCTGGCTTACAGGCGGCATTTGGCTGACTTTTCACATCCTAATTGGGCGGGCGTGTGGGCCGCGGCGGGCGGACGGTAACTGGTGGTTTTTGCATCCGACAGCACGGTGGTAGTGCTTCCGCCCGACATCGTAATGGGCCCCTAAGTACCTTAAACAAAGAAGCTAAAACAAATAATAGTGTTGAAGGATGGCATAATGCCTTCCAAGCAACAACAAGCAGAGGTAAACCTACCCTACAAAAACTTCTACAGTCTATACAAAAAGAACAAAGCTATCAAGAATTACGGATGGAACAATCTGTAACTCAAATATGTCCCAAATTAACTAAACAAACTAAAAAAATGTTTGAGCTACTGCAAAGTCAGGTTGCCCTATACCCATCAACAAGAGGCCTAGATTACCTATCCCTAATAGCCAAAAGCATTTTATAAACTAAAGTTCCACAGCTATTATAAATTTTTTCGTTCACAAAACAAACACTTTACACACATATATTAATATTATATTTTCACAAATATTACTTATTTGTCATGTATATTTTCTTAAATTAAAAAAATATATTTACAAATAAATAATATTTATCAAAATATACTATAAAACACTATTATTTTTAACAACATTTCCCACCCAATTAATAAAAAAAATAGACTTACGGTTTATGTAGCTGTAGAAGATGTATTCCAAAAGTAATAATCCTTGCATCTATTTGTTAATCCATGTTAAAGTTTAAAAAGCCCCCAAAAAATGCAAAAATCCAACAGGTCCCATATAAATCCATCCTTGCGAAATCCAAATAACGGAAACCCTCAAAAACCCGAAAAAGATACAAAAATATAAAAATCGCACCAGGAAATACCGAAAAATAAAAGAAACTGTGATAATAATATTAGTTTAACAAACTAATACACAGTTCTTTTAAAAAAAAACGCGTCTCTGTCTCCAACGTAAAGTCGATTAAAATTAAGCTGCAAAAAGATTGAAAGCATACCCACCCACACAAATACACCCAAATACATTCATTAAATACAATGACATGAATTTATATCAACAAAACAACACATATTTACTCATATTATCGTCCGTCTACACTACGCCTCAAACAGTAACTCACAACATCTCACTAAAATATAACTAACAAGTACAGCACACCAAAAACGCAACAACCTAACTATAAATACAATATATATGTCCTAACTACACTAAAACATAAGTATTAAGGGGCCCATTAGGATGGCGGGCGGAAGCACCACCGCCGTGCTGGCGGATGCAAAAACCACCAGTTACCGTCCGCCCACCACAGCCCACATGCCCGCCCAATTAGGATGTGAAAAATCAGCCAAACACCGCCCGCAAGCCTGCGATGCCGCCCGCCCTCAAAGTGCGCCCGCTCACGTAGCGGCGCAGCCCAATGGAGACACACCGCCCGACGAAACCACGTACCGCCCGTCGTACAAATTACGATGCCGCAAACAAACAGCTCCCACGGCTAAGAGACACCGCACGTGAACGCAAGGCGGAAACTCGACCGCCGAGTACGGACACCAAAGAGGCGGACCCCCCGAGCATGAATCCAGCACTGCAGGCCCTCCCCATGCTCTACCTGATGCAGCACCTAGGAGTCAAGGCGCCGCGGCGACGCAGGTAGGCAGACACACAACAAGGGCACGCAAACACCGCACACAGTGCAAGGGCGGAAAATCCATACATGGCCCCCCCAGACACCCCTGCGTGGACACGACACATCCACCACTGCACCCACAAATGTCACACCGGGCAAATCGTAACAAATCGCAACAACCGGGGACACACAACCTGGGACCAGGAACTAACGTCCCCGTCATGGCCCCGCAGCGCAGCGGCGATGACGCAGCCACACATGCGCACAATGCAGCGGCCAACTGCAGCGCCACGTATGCGCCGCACACAAACAACACAGGGCACAACAAACACCACACACCAGCCCCACCCTGAACGCACATGTCACGTCACAGTCCTGCCACAGTCATGTCCCCAACCAGCAATTCACTGTTGCCAACCAACGTCACACAAGTGACCCGAACATGTCAGTGATGTCACGCCAAATTAGGACACACCCCTGTGTGCAAAACATGGCGAAGCACACAGCGGCGGCAACATCACCCAGCAGAATATGGACCCCGTCGGCAAAAGGTACGCCAGTACCACACAGAAACACCGATACCACCCTGCACCCAATACCAAGACATGCAATACGTAACACCAAAGAGGCCGGGGACCGACAACAGGTGGCTCCAATCATAACACCCACACACAAGGCCCAACGTATAGCGGAAACGCAGCCTGCATCCCACACACGGGAGAGGAGATAGCACTGAATGGCCTTCCATACCCACACCGAAACCACAGCTCAACTATTCAAGCAGGACAATACAGTCATTATCCCCAAAAATAGCCCAACACAGGCATGCAGAGGGAACCGTCCACAGGGCAGATAGCGCATAACACGAAAGAACATTTCGTACCGAAAATAGAAATGATAACACTCCCCCATGTGGTACACATGCAAGTTATCTGGAAGGAGTCAGACACCACTGACCTTGACCATTCAGAGAAGCATGTGGGATGAGGGCCCGTGTCCTCCGCACAAGCTACTATAACCCAAAGCCTGCCTCCCTACGACCATCATAGAATTCCCAGCAACGTCGGAGGTTGCACTCTGCAGACTGCACAGACAGCCGGAGCACGCCATCACATCGCCCTGCAGCAAAATGGCACTTCCACCACACCTACCGAACTACGCCGGACAGATCAAGCTGTACAAACATAACCTGATACAGATTTTGGGATGTGATCCCCTGGCCTTGCTGAACGTAAGTTACCGACTAACTTACCGCATCGCATTGTTCAGCTGCGTCATCCCCGTCTTCTACTGTCGGAGGTGTCCCTTCCACTATCCTGTGGATTTATGTCTCTCCAACCCGGAATGTCCAAGGGCGGACCTGCTACAACTATTCAACCCCCTGGACGTCCACGACAGGGTCTGTTCAGCCTATGGGGGCATGGCGTATGTGGCTGCCATCGGACCCACACTGCAATGGGACCACTGTGCCTCCACATGACGGATTATGGATCACAGTTACATCGAATGTCATCCAACATGTCCCATCATGCTCCTACAAGGGACAACTTACGACCAACACCTTGACAGCCACCATCCGCTACATTGGATGGCATCCATGTTTACCACCAATGCCATGGAAGCCCTGCAGGAAGGTATCGCATACCTGACAACCTGTCAATTCGTTGGACCCCGACGCAATACCCCCAATTGAACAATGATGTCCTACACCGTACCCATGCTTGGCTTCCGCACGGACTGGGCAGTTACCAGTACAACAACTATACCATACAACCTGCAACTGACACCACACCATCAACTACACTGCCATGACATCGGATATTTTCGGGACATGCACTCTGTTCCTCATCACATCCAGTAACTCTGCATGAACAGGGGGAGGCAAAGGCATGGGATTTGTGCATGGCAACCACATGGACAGAACTGCACGTACAACCATGCCATAATATGGATCCTGCGCCCATGAACATATGCACCGGTCAGTGGACAGTAATCGTTCGGCTGCAGTATGTGAGAGCTGTCACCTCACCTCCCTCTGAACTTCCGTGCCAGGACCTTTGCATGGACAACAAGTGCATCCACCAACAACATGACCCCAGTGACTGTGACATGTCCAGTAGCCACCACATTGCAACAACAAGTGGGACGCCGTTGCATGCACGTAAGCCCATGCCCTGATGTCACCTCTCACGCACGTGTGAATGAGTAACTATAGCAGCAAACCTGTAACATGGAACTGAGATGGACTGTGCCCATGATGTCAAGCGGTCTGGTAGGCAAAATGTATACTGTCTGTGTCAAAGTCAGCAGCCCCTCAGTAATCAGCAAATGTACATTAGCACAGCAACGGCTAACCAGTTGTAACTCTGAAGCCCACATCCCACAGGCAACAACTAATCACATGTACCCCTACACCCAATGCTATGTGTAATCATGCTGAGTATATCCCCCACATGCATTTCGCTGCCAGTAGTGTCCACTATACTGCATCACAGAGGACATAAGTCCTAATACATGGCTTGAAGTAAATATGTGTCTCTGCTGATTCATTTCACAAGTACGAATGAGAGAGGATGAGAGTGTGTGAAGTACACGGCAGCCGTGAGATGACCATGTAGTCCACCGTCATTGGATGTCAACGCAAATGAGTAGCCGCAACAGTGGCCACAGGGAAATACCACAGCTCGTAGAACAGGGCTTCTCACACTCTGAAGTCGCACGAAAGATCATCACAACAACACTGACGGCCTGCCCACTACAAAGCACAGTCCTACACATGTGTACAATGACCCACACAGTCTGACCACACACTCAGCAACCAAAAGTGGGAGCCAAGCTAAAGCATGCCACAGCAATGCCTGACAAAACACACACACGACATCAGTGTGGGTGGGCAGCACTGCACAGTGAGTAGGAACTGCTGAAATGCTGACATGCACAATTGGACTAGACACAATCTTGACAGTCACACACCCTGCACACACACAACGTCTGAACCATAACAAGTAGGAGTCAGCCAGAACTGCAAGGACACACCCACACACCGCATACGGTGCAACATGCAACACACACATCCCATCAAATTCAAAGACCTCAACACGGTTACAAACATCCACCATGTGCCGGGGTGACATATGTGTGCAGTCGACATGGACACGACACACACATACACACCAACGCTACCACAAACACACACCAAGCACACCACACACCACCACCTCCCAAATGCACACATTGAAAGTAAGCCATGTGCCCAGCCACAATGCACATCACATGACTAACATACACCTACACTGCTGGCCACACAGCAAGTATGCTCACACATGCCCGCATACTCCGCGCATGCTGCCAGTCCACCTGTGGCTACACTCAAACCCTGTGCAATGCATGCACGCAAACATGACACGGATACATGAACACAGGAATGACACCAATCACATGCAGGCAATACATTGCACCGGAAAGCAGATACATCACACTCACAAGTAGCAGGGTCTGAGAGAAGGGAAGTCCCTGCCACGTGAACAACACATTAGAATGTGAGACCGGACATTGCAATTGCTGAGGTCACATACAAGGCATCAGCCCCACTTAACCAACCACACACTGCAACAACTCCAATCATCAACTACACAGATGCAACCGACTACAGGAGCAACAGCATACAGTCACAGTTCACATCGACAGGCGCCATTACTCATCAACCCCAGGGACAGTGCCCAGTTCCATGTGCCGAGTAGTGACACAAAGTGCTGCGGATGCAATGTGTGTGAGTGTGCCTACCAATCTAACAGGATGCCAGTACGACTCAGTGCTGTGTGTGTGCGCCACTGGATAGTTGCAGGTCCGCCCCTGAGAGAGTAGCACAACTGTGGAAGACACACATGTGTCATGTGAAGCGGGAGTGACGCATGGCTCAGGTGGGTGGGTGTGACGGGTAGATGCGCACATGCAATGTTGACACACGCTGTGTTGGGAGGATTCCGGAACTGTACATTACCGCTCTCCTGGGAATTAGTAAAGACCACCTGTCTGGGGATGAATGTGAACTCGTGTGTGCACAACAGGCGGGCACACGATCAATGCTGCACCAGGTGTAGACGTCAGCCCACCCTCCGTGGACATGCTGGATACTGCTGTGCGTCCGCCATGCCCTTGCCAAGGCACTCACATCCCCTGTCGACCTGGTGTATCCCCAACATTGTCCACCTGCACAGGCAATCCAGGGCACGGGATGGCAGTGGAGCATGGTGGGTGAGAGGTCATGGCGCGCTCCTCCTGGTCACATCACGCAGGCAACACATCCTCAATTAGTAGTATGGCACAAGTATAATGGAAGTAGTGGGGGGACGCACACATCACGAGCAGGAGTGACGTCACGGAAGGTGGCTCGCACCATCTCACTCATTGCCTATATCCCCACACACGTCACATGCCATTGCAACAGAGAAGCCAGCGCGTGCATGAGCAGCTCCAAGCTCGCCCCAGAGAGGCCAAAGAGTGAATGTGTGGGTCCATGAGCTCCAGTTGGACGCGGCCTGGGCCGCTAGGGCAGCTACAGCCTCTGTGTGTTGCAGGTGGTGTATCCGGACTGCGGAGCCTGTCATGCATTGTCAATGTTGCCCGGGTCTCGAGTCGGGGCACCACTCAGGTGGACGGCGTCCCGCCTCTTATTATGCCGCGAGACAGACCACTTGTTCAACTGGACCCACACATACACTCCTTGGCCTCTCTGGGGCGAGCTTGGAGCTGCTTGAGCATGCGCTGGCTCCCCAGGTGCAAACGCATATTTGGGTGAGCGAGGGGAGGCCATGAGGACAGGGTCAAATATGACTGTTTGACTTCCAGTTAGTTTAAGGAATGACCCTGATGTGGTCATGATAAGACGTGTCTTGTGTGTATTGCAACTAGTAGATAAGCCGATGAACTTCCCATGTCTTGCATGTAGCCCCCCACCTAGCCCCGCCCACTCGACACATTAAAATGAGTACCAGCACGACATTCTTCCCATCCGAAGCACTGACTGGGGGTGATAACCATTGGACAGTCTTGTGTAGTCCACCCACGCGTACATGTGGGCCCTCCATGATCCATGTCACCTGCGGCAAAGTGATGTCATGGGCAATGACGGAAGTGAGGATAGCTGTCTGCCCCACGCACAGATGGCGCATCAGCTCAACAGAGCCAGCACTGAGGGCAGCAGGGGTCACATGTGCAGGGGCAGCTGTGCCTGGTGTGAAGGCACATGCATATAGACAGCACATCGACCAATGTGTAGTCTGCCCACATCCACTGTCCATTGTCAGGCGGACCTAGCAAAAGATCACAAGGCAACACATCTGTGTGGGTGTACCCACTGTGACCAACACTGCGCAACAACCAACGTACTCGCCCTGTGCATGGCCCACACCGCAACGGTGGTCACATTCAGTGCCACTATCTCACACACACATCCCTATCACGAGGCATGGTTTGACCAATGGACAGGGCTGAGTTAGCGCTTATCCTGAGTGTCCTGAACAGGAGTCACATGTAACCCACTTGGCAGTCTGTGTTGTCACCTACTGGCATTGTGCAGTCAATGTGCAGGCCAGGCCTGCTAGGACTGAGAAGGGCAGCATGGCCCCAGCCTGACATTCACATGAGCAACAAGTGCACTGAGACCTGCATTGCCAATTGTCTGTGTCACTGGATGTCTGACATTAAGTTGCCATGTACCACCACTCGGGAGGGACAGACAGGTCAAAGCGCCCGAGAGCCCACATACCCCTGCCACCTGCAGTCGGCATGGTGAGCAGTGCATGTTTGAACCCCACAGTCTCTGACTCATAGTGCTGCGGATCAACGACATGTGTGTCCCCCACATGCACTCCCACACACACTGCAGTTGTCTCTCACACACAACTTTCGCAAAGAATAGCCATGTACAGTGTGCGTGGAGCTCGGAATCCAGGATCTCCAGCTCCTCGCTGGTGAGTGGACCTGGACATGTCCTCAGCGTCATCGACGTGTAGGTGGAGAGGCGTCAGCAGCAGGTGTTGTTGAGGGGTGCCAGGCTGCAGTCCCAGGTAGCTGTGGTAATGCCGGTCTCACTCCCACACTCATATAGCCCCCTGGGGCAGTTTCAGTGGGTCCAAGCTGCTGCAATTTGTGTACCATGTCTGCCAGCTTCAATTGCAGACGATGGCCTGCTCCCAGCTGGCCCGGGACGCTTACCTCCATAGTGGGACACGCAGGGTGCAACCGCGAGGGTCATTGGAGTTGGCCGTAAGGGCCTGGCCCATGGCGGATACAGTCCGCTGATGCCATGTGCACCACACAGTATAATGTGTGCAATGCATCTGCAGGTGTGGCCATGATTAGTGTGTGGGAGCAGGTCCACAATGGACAGGGCCACAACATGCTGTGTGCATAGGCAGGGATGGGCAGTGGCCAGCCTCCACATGTCTGTTGGCATATCATCATGTACACATTGGCATGGGAGCATGGGATATGCATATGCACACACATGCCATCTTACACTATGTACATCTGCCACTTGCCACGTGCAACGTTACGTGTCACTTGTGATGTGTATTTGCAATCACACAGCCGTGTTGGCATGGAGCTGTCAATGTGTACACCTGTCAATGTTTCTGGAGGTGTGATCCATACAGTGCTGTACATAGGGTGCAGTAGGGACATCAATGACTGTCTCATATCCCCTCGTGCCACAGGTCCCACTTGTTTTTGCCGCTCAGCCTGTGCCCATAGCGTTGTTGGTGTGTGCCATACTCACCCAGCCTCGGAAGCAGTGTCATGCACAGCAGCTAGTTATGATGCCGTGGTGTTGCCGCTTGCCAAATATGCTGTCTGATACCATCAGCATGCCTTACAAGTTATTAAGGCCTAAATCCCCATGTGCATGCTCATAGCAATGGTGTGTGTCACTGCCCATTGCTATTGGTATCGGACCTGTGTAAGTGTATTGTGGCTGTGCTGTCCCTACTTGTCAGCTGTTCTGTGATCCAATTGCTTGGTCAATCATTTATGTTTTGTGTATGTGGAAATGCCATGTGGCGTGTTGCTTTGACATGTGCACTTCCATCTTTCCTAGGAGGAGACCAAACATACATCGCCTCTACCAATTGCTGGCAGACCTGGTGGATGTGGAGTTGATCCGGAAATTTCGTCTGGACCGACCCACCCTGCATCGCCTATGTGCCTTGTTGGAACCCCACCTCCGTCCTCGCAGGGTGTATCCAACCTCATTTACCCCCACGGCTAAGGTGATGGCTGCACTGCATTTCTTCGCCACTGGGTCTTTCCAACACACAGTGGGCAGTGGAGGTGGGATGTCCCAGCCCATGTTCAGCATGGTGCTACGGGATGTACTGTCAGCTATGATGCTGTACAGGAACAGGTACATCTGATTCCCCAGGGCCCGTGAATTGGCGGCAGTGAAGGGTGCTTTTTATGCCCTTGGACGTATCCCCCACGTTGTTGGTGCAATTGACTGCACCCATGTTGGCCTTGTTGCACCACAGGCCACGGAACACATCTACCGCAACCGGAAGCACACACACTCCCTGAATGTGCAAGTGGTGTGCCTTGCGGACATGGTAATTTCACACGTGTGTGCGAAGTTTCCAGGATCGGCCCATGACGCGCACATCATGCGCAACACCATCCTACCACATCTGATGACCAATCTGCAACCGGACCGTGCTTGGATTGTTGGTGAGTATGTGGAGTCGTGTAGCATGCTGGGTGTGCGATGCTGTCTTGTGTCCAGTTGGAATTGCAACGATTCGCTGTGTCCCTCATACCCAGGTGACACTGCTTACCCGAATGGGCCCTGGCTGCTCAGCCCATTACGACATCCTCGGACCCCAGCTGATGACCGCTACAATGAGGCACATGGGAGGACCAGACGTGTGGTTGAGCGGACCTTTGGCCTCCTCAAGTCCAGGTTCAGATGCCTGGACCGCACCGGGGGTGCACTGGCGTACTCCCCACAGAAGGTGTGCCAGATAGTAGTGGCTTGCTGCATGCTGCACAATCTGGCTATTCGCAAGCAGATCCCCCTAATAGTGGATGACGGTGATCAGCCAGGGCCCCAGCCTGCAGACCAGGACGGGTCCAGTGACAAGGACAGCGGAGAGGATGAAGCTGTGAATGTGCGCCAGCAGCTCATCGCCCGCTACTTCACTTGACGGTGAGTGACCATGTACGACGGCTGATGTAGCTGTGGTTGTGCAGGTGTATGTGTGCTCTGTCACGGAGGCCTTTTGTTCACTGAGTGCTGTGTGGCAATGGTCCATGCCCAGGTTAGTATGCCACTGACAGTGGCCGTTGCATTGTGCCCTGTTGCTCTGTGAGATGTGTGTACATTGCTTGTAGTTGGTGACATGTACTGTGTGATGAGTGTGTGACACACTCATTGAATGGACTCTTGTTCTGTCTTTCACCCCTAGGTCCCTACAGCCTCTCCTGTCCCATCGACATACCACACAGCAGATGCATTTCTGCCCATGGTGGCGGTTGCATATCGTTGAATAAACACAGGGCACAGACAGCAGATTGTGATAAAGGTGCATTTATTTTCATCGGTGACATGTTATTGTGTGCAGTGTGATGACATAAGTGGTGCGTGCAGTGACAATGAGCTGACGGTCATGGCTGCGTGATGGTCAAGGTGTACCCATTTAGTTCTATGTCCATAATCCAACAGACACATGCCATTCAGATGGCTGTGTGGGGTAGGATCGTATTCAAAGTCAATGCAGTAGGTGGTCAAGGTGGCTGGCTGACTCACTGGCGTTTGGAGCGTGCAAAGTCCTCTCTGGACACCTGTTTCCTTTTCGGACGGCCCCTTCCACGTTTGGAAGGGGGGGGTGTGGTGGTGACCTGCTGGTGGTGACTGAGGTGTGCTCACTGGCTGTGGACGCAGGGGAACTCGATGCTGCTCGACCCTGCGCCACAGCGGGTGGTGGCGGAGGTGGTGTTGCTGGGCTTGCTTGTGCCCTCACCGCCACCACCAGCTGGCCCATGAGGTCCACGAGTTGGTCCATACGGGTCACGAATTGGCCCATATGGGCGTCCATGGACCTCAACACCCCTAGGACCTCCCGCGTGTCGGAAGCCGACCTGGCCCATTGTCCTTGGGCCTCTTCATAGGCCCCAAGGACTCTGTCGAGTTGCGGCAGGGCTTGGCTCCCAGGCACGGATGGCGTTGGCCTGACCCTGCTCCTCCTACCAGTACTGCTGCCACCGACCTGACCACTAGCCACATTGCTCACCACGGTCCTCGCTCTGGCTCCCAGGGTGGACCCCGATGGCCGGACCACCCCTTGCGCTGGGGCTGGGGCCAGTGATGACGTGGTGGTGGTGATGGTTGCGGCGGTGGTGGAGGTAGCGGCGGTGGTGGTGGCCGCAACGACCGTGGCAGTGGCCGCAACGACCGTGGCAGTGGCCGCTACGACCGTGGCAGTGGCCGCAACGACCGTGGCAGCAGGGGTCTGTGACTGGTCAGCAGCCCTGGATGATGGGTTGGTGGGTAGGAGGGGCCCTGGGGAGCGGGTGTGCCCTGCCACTCCAGATGGGCCTGCTGGGTGGTCCGTGTCCGAAGAGGTGTCCAGCTCCTCTACATCCGTGAGTCCTGCTCGGGGGCTTGCGGACTGGCTGTGCTGGCTGCTGTCTCCCTCTCCAGCCTCCTGCAGTTCGGCACCTGTGGGGAGAATGAGATAGGTTATTGTGTTGCACCTAGCAAAGTATGTATTCGTCGTCTGACATTCACAGTTCGTGCACTGTCGTGCACAGGTTTCCCAGAGGCGTGTGTGTGGATGTACGATGTGTGTATGCGTGGGCTAGGGAATGGAACTGTGTGATGTGGACATGTGGCATGGGACGGATTAGCAATGCCGATGGGTGTGTGTTGCTATACTCCTACATTTTGTGGCTCGGGTGTATGCGGGCTCCAGAACCATCGACGAGGTTGGGTTGAACTATGGTTTAGGGGTTCAAATGGAACGCTTAGAAACGCAGATGGCAAAGGGGGTACAGCCCCTCAACGCTTTTGAGGTGAAATATGGTTTGGGGGTTCAAATGGAACGCTTAGAAACGCAGATGGCAAAAGGGGGTACAGCCCCTCAACGCTTTTGAGGTGAAATATGGTTTAGGGGTTCAAATGGAACGCTTAGAAACGCAGATGGCAAAAGGGGGTACACCCCCTCAACGCTTTTGGGTTGGACTATGGTTTTGGGGTACATACTGTGAGTCATGGGTGCAGAACGTGACATGTGTTCTGGCAACATGACAGTGCATAGACAAAGGTGTGTGTCTGTCTAACAATCCCGGCATATCTGCTGACTGTTATCATTTATGGACATTACATTGTTAGCATTGTTGTGAGTGCGTGCTTGTTGTGTGCCACACGACGTATTGCAGATGGGCCAAATCCTTGGTGTGCATGCTGCCCTCGTACATGTGCATCGATGCACTGCTCCTGGGGTGTTGACTATTTTATGTGTGTTGTTACTCACAGTGTGACGTGCGCTTCAGTCACTGCAGGCACATGATTTGTCATGGGCAGGTTTCTTTGCATAACTACTGTATGAGGGCCAGCTGTTCGGATGACATACCTTACATGTCTGACAGATGTGATGGATGATATGTTGAATGTGCATTGTGTGCCTGTGTGTTTCATGGGTCCAGTGGTGTTTGTGTGCAATATTGTGGTTCCACGCTGTTACTTCTAGTAAGGTTTGTCTTACATGGGCGTTGTTGTACGATGTGTGGGTGATAGGCAGTGGGGACTAAATGGACAGGACTTCGATGGTGTTGCTGATGTGTGTGATGGGTGGCACAGTGCCTGCCGTGTGGGTCTGTACTCCAGACGGACTTGTGCATGCAGACGTGGCTCCTTAGGTGTTGCTGTATCTGTGATGGGTCATGTGGGGTATGACTCTGTAATACATGTCCGTGTGCACATTGGTCACATGATTGTGACAGGGAGCAGTGCAGCGTGTTCCTCTGCTACGTGACATGTCCCATGTGTTATTCGTAATACTGTCCTCATGCCTACAGACACCCCGCCCTGTACAGTTTTCCACCTACAGGTTGTTTTTGAGTGCGAAATGCAATGGATGCCACATGGTTATGGGCGGGAGGGGTGCTCCATGTTGCTGGTCTGTGGGACTGGGGGCCTGGTGTGTGTTGTACTTCAGCTGTCCCCCCTCCCACCCACTGCCTTTGTGTTGCGGCTACTTACCTGTTACTTGTCGGTTAGTGCAGCTATGGCTGACACATGGGTGTGGGGGGTGCTCCACCTTGCTGCGCTGTGGGACTGGGTGCCTGGTGTGTGTTGAACTTCAGCTGTCCCCCCTCCGACCCACTGCATTTGTGTTGCGGCTACTTACCTGTTACTTGTCGGTTAGTGCAGCTATGGCTGACACATGGGTGTGGGGGGTGCTCCGCCTTGCTGCGCTGTGGGACTGGGGGACTGGGGGCCTGGTGTGTGTTGTTCTTCAGCTGTGCCCCCTCCCACCCACTGCCTTTGTGTTGCAGCTACTTACCTGTTACTTGTCGGTTAGTGCAGCTATGGCTGACACATGGGTGTGGGTGTGGGGAGTGCTCCACCTTGCTGCTCTGTGGGACTGGGGGCCTGGTGTGTGTTGTACTTCAGCTGTCCCCCCTCCGACCCACTGCCTTTGTGTTGCGGCTACTTACCTGTTACTTGTCGGTTAGTGCAGCTATGGCTGACACATGGGTGTGGGTGTGGGGACTGCTCCACCTTGCTGCGCTGTGGGACTGGGTGCCTGGTGTGTGTTGTACTTCAGCTGTCCCCCCTCCGACCCACTGCCTTTTGTGTTGCGGCTACTTACCTGTTACTTGTCGGTTGGTGCAGCTATGGCTGACACATGGGTGTGGGTGTGGGGAGTGCTCCACCTTGCTGCGCTGTGGGACTGGGGGCCTGGTGTGTGTTGTAGTTCAGCTGTCCCCCCTCCGACCCACTGCCTTTGTGTTGCGGCTACTTACCTGTTACTTGTCGGTTAGTGCAGCTATGGCTGACACATGGGTGTGGGTGTGGGGAGTGCTCCTTCTGGCACTTCTGGAGTACAAGGGGACCTGGTGGTAGTTGCGGTGCTGGCTGACTGTACACATGCCCCCATGGTTTTGTTAGTTGTTAGGTTTGGGCTGTGTGTGTGAGTGTCTGTTGCATGTGTGAGTGATGTCTTGTGTATTGTGTACTGGACATGGGGGTGTTTGTCCCTCGGAGCTATGGCATAGTGGTAGTGCATGTGAGTACATAGCGGTGTGCTGGTATACGTTTGTTTGTACTTACCAGCCTCCACTCCCCCTGGAAATCCGGTGAGGATCTCCGGATGTATGATGACTCGCACCTTCTCCTCCCACGCCTTGAAGGTCTTGAAAAGCGCGGGATTACCTCCGCCAGTCCTGTCAGCCAGCTCCCGATTTTTTGCCTCCTTCTTAACCACGCTTTTGAGGTCGTTCCACCTTTTGTTGATTTCGCCTCTGTTGCGTGGAACGTTCCCGACTGCATTGACCTGTTCTACGATCCTGGTCCACAACCGGTTTCTGGTGGCTAGTGGTGTCTTTTGGACCTGGTTGCCATAGATTTGTGGGTGCACCTTGACGATCTCGTCGACCATGACCGTCAGCTCAGTGGAAGTGAACTTGGGCATTCTGTGTGATGCCATGGTGTGTGTTTTGGTGTTTGTGGTGCTGGTGCGGTGTGTGGCGTGTGATGTGCAGGGGGTTTGTGGTGCCGGTGTTTGGTGGTGCTGGTGGTGGTGCTGGTGCTGGTGGTGGTGGTGGTGGGTGTGATGGGTGCGTATCTGTGGTGTGCTGCTGTCCTTGCTGTGTCACTGTGTCCTCTCCTCTCTTCTTGGCTTTGTAATGTAGCAAGGGGTTGTGGTCTGTGAAGGGGCTGCTTTTGTACTTACCTATGTGGGTGTGTCATGATGGTCTGTTATTTTCAGGTGTGTTGTGGCTGGTGTTCTGGGTTTTGTAGTTTATTTGTTTGTCCAGGGGGGGTGTGTTTTCGGGTTGTGTACTGTGTTTGGGTATTTGTGCGTGGCTTGCTGTGTGGACTTGTTGGCCATGTTGTGTGTGTTAGTTTGGGTCCGCGGATGATTTCTGTGCAGGGACGTGGCCGCCAGGGCTTCCGCCGTGTCCATTTTCATCACTGTTGTTTACGCTGGCGGGCGGTGTATTTGTGTATTTTCCGCGCTCATGTCGGTGCGATCCTAATTTCACGGGCGGTGTCTCAGTCGTCAGGGCGGGCGGTTTTGGGTTGTCGTGCGTATTTCCGTCCGTGGCGGGCGGATGGACTTCGACTCGGACATGGGCGGGCGGTATTTTTTGTGTTTTTCCGCCGCCGGCGGTTTTCGGGTCGCGGCATCGAAATTGCTCGGTCGGTATTCAGACGGTGTAGGCGGGCGGATTTTGACCGCTATGGTGGATGGCGGATTTTTTACCGCCCGGTATCGTAATGGACACCTAAGTTAGAAAAATAAGTAAAATTTCCCTTACCTTGCTCGACGCGACGCAGCTTCCAACCGCGAGCTTCTCCGATCCTCAATGACCCAAAATAACAGTACGCGGTTACAAAATAGTCCCTGTAAACTAAAAATGGCTGCTTAAATAAATGTTTATAAAAGGAATAATGTTAAAAAAAAAGCATTATAGCAAAGTATAAATTTCACATATATTTTTCTTATGTTGTACACAATTTTCTGTATATTTAAAAATTATTATATATTGTATTATACTTTGTAAAGTTATAATAATGATTAATATAAAAATATATTTATTATTATTATAATTGTATATGTTTTTTTATAATGATATTAATTATAAAAAATACATATTAATTATGTAAAATTGTTAAATAAAACTTACCTGTTTAAAAAAAAATTCATACAATACAACAATGTAATAATTAATATTATTAATATTTTATATACTAATAATATTAACTAAAAATGTATTTACATGTAATAAAGTGCTAATTATTTGTAAATGATAAACAATATTCACTACAACATTATAATGTTACAATATTAAATAATAAATAAACATACAATGCTTTACTTTCTGTATATATATGCCAAAAATGGTTATATAATTTGTATACATATATTACAATGTTACAACTCTTGTAAAATAATAACATAACATTTTTTTTTTCCTTAAAAAATTCAATTAACTAATAAATGTATGTAAAATAATTTATGTTCCTTAAATAAAAATTGACATATTTTGTGTATTTTTAATAATTTCTATTCCATTGTATAAATAAAAGAATTTTTTGTTTCTCTTTCTATCTACTTATACAAAAATAAAAGTTGTTTGAAAATAAAAATTTCTAATTTATTTTTATATGTATATCTTATTATTAAATATTTTACTTAAATATATTAATTTGATAAATGTACCATTTTAATTAACAATAAATAATCATTTTGGTTTTTTTACTAGTAAATTATAAACTATACATCACTTACACAATAAAAATTCATTATCACTGCACATAATAAAACACATTTATATTTCTTCACATATAAAAACACATACAGTAATTTTCCTACAACTCTTTATATAAAAAAATAAATACACAGCAAATAACATATATGTTATATAAATATTTTATATAAATTATAAATAATTCTAAAAATATATTTGTACATAAACAAACATCACTAACTATTCCCAATACATTTAAACAATATTCATTGAAGGTGGTAAACATAAACAATATATAATTTACTCTTCCCACTACACTTAGAATTAAGTAATAAAAAATGCTAAACATTAACCATATATAATTTACTATTCCCAATCCAGTATGCATTAAATAATAAAAACTGCTTTACATTAAACAAATTTAAATTACTATTCCCACTCCACTAAGTAGTAATTCAGGGAAGGTGCTGGACACTAAGGGGCCGATTCCGATTCGGGCCGAAATTCTCTCCGACCGAGCCGGACCCGGAGAGAATTCCGACCGAATCGGACCCTAGCAGTCCGACCGAACGAGTACGATGCGCACGCATGCAATCAGACTCGAGTCGGTCGGACTCCCATTGAAGTCAATGGGAGCCTGTCGTACAACGCGTACGCGGGCTCCCATTGACTCAATGGGTGCGAGGCGGACAAGGGCGCCCCCTACAGCATGTACGCGTCCATGCGCATCGCGCGTACATGAACAGGTAGGGGGACCCATGGGTCCCCCTGTGTGCGACTCGCACACCTACGCGTACAGGGGGTCCGACGCGGACCCCAAAGTCCGGCTCCGACAGCTTTTTCGAGCCGGACGGCGCGAGTCGATCGGACTGCTCGCGGCGCGCATCGTACTTACCCGGCCGGGAAACGTCTCCATAGCGCGGTGCGAGTCGTGTCCATGCGAGTCGGTCGGAGCGTGTTGAAGCCGCGTTCGAGTCGGTCGGCGATTTCGCGGGTGCTTGCATCGTACTCGCTCGACCGGACCCGCGTACGATTCGGTCGGGAAACAGGGCTCCGAATCGGATCCGGTGAATCCGAATCCGATTCGGAGCACTACCGGCCGAGATCGGAATCGGCCCCTAAACATATAACAATTACTATTCTCACTACAATAAATATTAAATCATAAAAGGTGGTACACATTAAACATATATAAACTACTATTCCCACTCCAGTCAGTATTAACACAGGGAAAATGCTGTACATTAAACATATATAAATTACTATTCCCACTGCAGTCAGTATTAAGTCTCAGAAGGTGCTGGACATTAAACACATAATAATTACTATTCCCACTCCAGTCAGTATTAAGTCAGGGAAGATGCTGGACACTAAACATATAAAATTACTATTCCCACTACAGTCAGTATTAAGTCAGGGAAGATGCTGGACACTAAACATATAAAATTACTATTCCCACTTCAGTCAAAATTAAGTCAGGGAAGGTGCTGGACATTAAACATATATAAATTACTATTCCCAGTCCAGTCAGTATTAACTCAGGGAAGGTGCTGGACATTAAACATATATAAATTACTATTCCCACTCCAGTAAATATTAACTCAGGGAAGGTGCTGGACATTAAAAATATATAAATTACTATTCCCACTCCAGTCAGTATTAAGTCTGGGAAGGTGCTGGACATTAAACACATAAAAATTACTATTCCCACTCCAGTCAGTATTAAGTCAGGGAAGATGCTGGACACTAAACATATAAAATTACTATTCCCACTCCATCAGTATTAACTCAGGGAAGATGCTGGACACTAAACATATAAAATTACAATTCCCACTCCAGTCAATATTAAGTCAGGGAAGATGCTGGACACTAAACATATAAAGGGGCCGATTCCGATCTCGGCCGGTAGGGCTCCGAATCGGATTCGGCTTTACCGGATCCGATTCGGAGCCCTATTTCCCGACCGATTCGTACACGCGTCCGGGCGAGCGAGTACGATGCGAAATCGCCGACCGACTCGTCCGGGGGTCCCGACCGCTCCGACCGACTCGTTCCCAGGTCTAATCGCACCGACCGACTCGCTCGGACTCGACTCGCACCGCGCAATGGAGACGTTCCCCGGCCGGGTAAATACGATGCGCGCCGCGAGCAGTCCGACCGAGCCGCGCACTCCGGCTCCAAAGAGCAGTCGGAGCCGTACTTTGGGGGTCCGTGTCGGACCCCCCTGTACGCGTAGCCGCGCGAGTCGCACACAGGGGGGACCCATGGGTCCCCCCTACCTGTGCGTGTACGGCGCGAGTCGCTTCGCCGCGTACACGCTGTAGGGGGCGCCCTTGTCCGCCTCGCACCCATTGAGTCAATGGGAGCCCGCGTACGCGTTGTACGGCAGGCTCCCATTGACTTCAATGGGAGTCCGACCGAATCGAGTCCGATGGCATACGTGCGCATCGTACTCGTTCGGTCGGGCTGCACGGGTCCGATTCGGTCGGAAATCTCTCCGGGTCCGGCTCGGTCGGAGAGATTTCCGGCCCGAATCGGAATCGGCCCCAAAATTACTATTCCCACTCCAGTCAAAATTAAGTCAGGGAAGGTGCTGGACATTAAACATATATAAATTACTATTCCCACTCCAGTCAGTATTAAGTCTGGGAAGGTGCTGGACATTAAACACATAAAAATTACTATTCCCACTCCATTCAGTATTAAGTCAGGGAAGATGCTGGACACTAAACATATAAAATTACTATTCCCACTCCAGTCAGTATTAACTCAGGGAAGATGCTGGACACTAAACATATAAAATTACTATTCCCACTCCAGTCAGTATTAAGTCAGGGAAGATGCTGGACACTAAGGGGCCGATTCCGATCTCGGTCGGAGGCGTACCCAACACCATTCGGTCGGGAAAAAAGCCATGCGAAAGCCTGTTTCCCGACCAATCCGTACAGCACACCGAACGAGTAAGTACGATGCGCACAACAGCAAAGAATCCGGCCGAGCCGTACTCACCCAAACCAGGTCCTGTTCCCCGACCGAGGCGAATCCGGAAACGCCGAATCGAGTCGCACGGAAGGAAAAATGCAGCCCCGTCCGGCCGGACAAGTACGATGCGCTTTCCGTACGCGCCGAACCCGTCGCTACGCACGGCACGTCAAAGCATCCGGGAGAGGCGCACATAAGCTCCGATTCGCGCCACAACACGATCCACGGCTCCGAGACGAACACGGCAGCGACGAGGATGAGGCGAAGCGACGAGGACGAGGCGAAGCGACGAGGACGAGGCGAAGCGACGAGGACGACGCGAAGCAACGAGAAGGACGAACGACACGAACCAACCATGAATCCCTTCGTCCCGATCATACCAATATTCTACATTTACTACCGGAACAGGCACGGACGCGTACGGCGCAGAAGGTAAGCCAGACACCAACCACGAAACACATACAACACGTACACGACACATCACACACACACAGAGGGATGCAGAATATACTTACACCAGCAACAGCAGCACCATAGGGGCGGGATGCCCATCACCAATGCCACATATGCACACAGGGGCCTGAATGCGCACCACCACCCTCACCCAGGGGGAGCAGGATGCCTACCACTACTACCACCCTCACCCAGGGGGGGCAGGATGCCTACCACTACTACCACCCTCACCCAGGGGGGGCAGCATGCCTACCACTACTACCACCCTCACCCAGGGGGGCAGGATGCCTACCACTACTACCACCCTCACCCAGGGGGGCAGGATGCCTACCACTACTACCACCCTTAGCCAGGGGGCAGGATGCCTACCACTACTACCACCCTTAGCCAGGGGGCAGGATGCCTACCACTACTACCACCCTTAGCCAGGGGGGGCAGGATGCCTACCACTACTACCACCCTCACCCAGGTGGGGCAGGATGCCTACCACTACTACCATCCTTAGCCAGGGGGGGCAGGATGCCTACCACCACTACCACCCTCACCCAGGGGGGGCAGGATGCCTACCACTACTCCCACCCTTAGCCAGGGGGGCAGGATGCCTACCACTACTACCACCCTCACCCAGGGGGGGCAGGATGCCTACCACTACTACCACCCTCACCCAGGGGGCAGGATGCCTACCACTACTACCACCCTTAGCCAGGGGGGCAGGATGCCTACCACTACTACCACCCTTAGCCAGGGGGGCAGGATGCCTACCACTACTACCACCCTTAGCCAGGGGGCAGGATGCCTACCACTACTACCACCCTCACCCAGGGGGGCAGGATGCCTACCACTACTACCACCCTCACCCAGGGGGGCAGGATGCCTACCACTACTACCACCCTTAGCCAGGGGGCAGGATGCCTACCACTACTACCACCCTTAGCCAGGGGGCAGGATGCCTACCACTACTACCACCCTTAGCCAGGGGGGCAGGATGCCTACCACTACTACCACCCTCACCCAGGGGGCAGGATGCCTACCACTACTACCACCCTTAGCCAGGGGGAGGATGCCTACCACTACTACCACCCTCACCCAGGGGGCAGGATGCCTACCACTACTACCACCCTCACCCAGGGGGCAGCATGCCTACCACTACTACCACCCTTAGCCAGGGGGCAGGATGCCTACCACTACTACCACCCTCACCCAGGGGGGCAGGATGCCTACCACCACTACCACCCCCACCCATAGGATGGATAATGCATGACACAACCAGCACACCACAACCTAGGGAATGCAAGAAGAAGACATCCCCCCCAACACCATGACAAGCGTGTGTAGACTGTGTCAAATGCCTACAACACCGAACATGACTTTGAACATACAATGTGACCCCCTAGCATATGTGCCACACAAATATGTGTGTGGCACCCACAATGCAAACAGGCCATGACCATTGTGGCAATGTGGTCCAAACCCCCATCATCACAGTGACCAAAATGTAAGTGTGGGGTCCATAGCTGCAGCACATTTTGAACATTGTGGCAATGGGGTCCAAACCCCCATCATCACAGTGACCAAAAGGTAAGTGTGGGGTCCATAGCTGCAGCACATTTTGAACATTGTGGCAATGGGGTCCAAACCCCCATCATCACAGTGACCAAAAGGTAAGTGTGGGGTCCATAGCTGCAGCACATTTTGAACATTGTGGCAATGGGGTCCAAACCCCCATCATCACAGTGACCAAAATGTAAGTGTGGGGTCCATAGCTGCAGCACATTTTGAACATTGTGGCAATGGGGTCCAAACCCCCATCATCACAGTGACCAAAAGGTAAGTGTGGGGTCCATAGCTGCAGCACATTTTGAACATTGTGGCAATGGGGTCCAAACCCCCATCATCACAGTGACCAAAAGGTAAGTGTGGGGTCCATAGCTGCAGCACATTTTGAACATTGTGGCAATGGGGTCCAAACCCCCATCATCACAGTGACCAAAAGGTAAGTGTGGGGTCCATAGCTGAAGCACATTTTGAACATTGTGGCAATGGGGTCCAAATCCCCATCATCACAGTGACCAAAAGGTAAGTGTTGACAAAGTAAGAGGTGCAACTGCCAAACTGCATGGATGATTCCTGGTCACAGAACAACAAACACATCAGTGGCAAAGTAGTGTATGTGTCCCATTGCAACATAAATTGGGGGAGCCAAATCCTGCAGTGCAAATAAGACATAACTTTGGCCATGTGCAGACAAACAACACCCATGGGGGCTGACACCGTCAACAATCATCAATGACACAATGACAGAAGTGACCATCCGAATGCAGACCCACATATTTGCACCAATGGGCACACACATGCAGATACCCTGTGGAGACTGCAGATGTGAGGTGAACAGATACCATACCATGGCAGCAATGGGACACACAAACCATGATCATTGTGCTGACCGATGACCTAGGAGTCCCAGGGACAGCAGGGGAAACCCACCAAACTACATACAGCCAATGGCACACCCAAGATATGCCAATGCAGTGGTGCAGATGCACAAACACAAACAGGCAGACCCACCCTGCACATCATACACAACAGGTGAGGGTGGGGGTGCCAGTGTCCCCAGGCAACCACACAACACATGAGGAGACATGAATACCAATCATACAGATGTGCATACAGTGCCACACAAAGGTAACTCATGGATCCAAATTCCCTATGTGGGCAAGCAGGCATTGTCAGATGAGAGGGAGCACAAATCACACATGTCACACAGGCACGTAGGGACAGCAACTGACACAGCAAGACACAGACACACCACAGCACCACCCCCAGGGCCCCCACAATGTGGTGACCCTGGGCTGCATTACAATCCCACTGTGATGACAAAGCTAAATGTGGTTCACACTGTGAACCACAGTCATGTGTACTGAGCAACTAACTACCATCACACCTACACAAGCACAAATCAAACAGCATGGCCAGTGAGCCAAGGCCAACATGGAGGCAGGGGCCTAGCCGGGCAACAACTCTCATCTGCACACACTCAACACCACACCCCTCGACCTCCAACAATGTGCAGCAGTGAAGCACACATGCACTGGTGACATTGCACATGCACCCATGACTATTCCAGGGTGGTGGGTGGGAACCAAGGTGCAGAAACACATCACACATGGACACTAAACAAGACTCCTGAATGTCTGACACACTGCACACTACGCCGTACATGGACATGACGGCAATACCACACCAACCAATGGGATCACAGCCACAGTCACACACCAATGAAGAAGCCAAGGTCACCCACAAAGAACACACATAGACAACAACCAACATTGCAGCCCGGAACCTGAGGAGTGCCAGCAGTCACACACACAACGTGTCACAATCACTGAAAGATAACACAAACTGGAAATCACATGACAGGGGCAAACAACAAGTGCCAAGGGGAAACCTGACTGTGACCCAGCTGCGTCTGCACACAAACTCAGCCCTGACAGCAAGCACACCTATGGGTGACACCCTGATGACCAGTAATGTGCCATGCACCCACATCACAGAGAACCCAGGGATAAGACTTTGGGGGAACATAGCTCAACTCAGCTAGCATCACAAACAGGTACAACACTAGGGATCACAGCATGCACAGCTAAACGGAAGTGAACACACAGACATGCACATACAACACACACCTTGGGCGCAGGCAATGTCACAGGAGTACACACTGCCATGAGGGGACTCCACTCCTGTGTGAGGACAGCTGTGCCATATGTTGCCTCAGTAGGGCCCCATCATGTCAGCTGAGCACTTGGTCACACAATCAACAATTAGCACCAAATGAAGGCTCCTGTCACATCAGCCTGGTCATGGAAGTGCCAACGGAATCATCAGCACAGATCCAACACACTTGTATAGCAATGTTGCACTGACAACACAGATGAGTCCTTCCCCATTGATGCCCAAACCTACATGTCCAGTGGAGACGGCCACACGGTCAGGGAAGTAGACGAATAGAACAATGGCAGGCACAACAGATGTGCAGGGGTGGAAGCCACAGATGTGAAATTGCCAATCTAAGTAGGAAATCCCATTGCCAAATACTGAACACATGACACCCTCAGATGCTGCTATGGATGACATGGATACACCACAGGATAGGACACATTCCCCCTGGACCACATGGGTTCCTGCACAGTAACACTTCATTATCATGAGACCAAATGTCACCATCACTGCAGCAAGGGCATGGTTAGCATCATCAACATCATGTACATCAGAAGCAAAAGCACTAGAGAACAGAAAGTTGCTTTATTCAGCATATGTGGCATTAAAAGGAGAAGTCCAGTAGAACATAAACAAAGGCCAATGGCCAGTCCATCAACAAAGTCACAAGTGGGTGACAGTGGCAGATGCCACCCTACACATGCCTGCACAAAACCAGGGACAATCCACTAGGAGGGGCAACCGGGGGGGTAGGCCAGGCACCGCAGGGACAGGATCAGGGCTCACCAGGAGGAAGCAGGGAAGGGGTGGTGGGTGCTGGAGAGCCACTGACAACTGCAGTGGAGGTGTCTGACATGGTGTGTGCCGGCACAACTGGGGGGCATGGCTCAGATGTTGTGGGTGCCGGCACGACTGCAGTGGACCCTGCAGATGGAGTGGACAGGTCCGCCACTGCAGTGCCCAAGTCAGACAGGGTGGTAGTGGACTCCACTGCAGTGCCTACCACCAGGGGAGGAGAATGGGGAACAGGCAAGGTGGGCTGGACAGAGGGGAGGACACCCTCACCACATCAGTGGCACAGACAAGCGCAGCGGGGGTGTTGTTCCGGGAGAGCAAGTGGCAGGGGAGAAGGCCGGAGCCTCTTGGGGATGGTATATCTGTGGGTGGGGGAACCTGGGGCAGGGAGTGGTGGGGGCACCTGTGGAGTGGGGGCCTGAGGGATGGAGGAAGGAGACCTGGTGCTTGAGCTGCAGGGCGGCGGCGGGGTCTTGCTCTTAGCACTCCGGGGGACTTGCGGGTGGTGGCCTCAGTCTGTCTGCGCCTGGGGGAGGGTGTCCGGGGGCGAGGGGCACTCTGCTCCGTGTGGGGGGCTTCCTCTTCCCCCTGGATGCTGGGGCAGCTGGATCGGAGGGGAAGAGGCCGAGGTCACTGAGGAAGAGGCGCTGGGTCTTTGGGGTTGCAGGTGAGGCAAGGGAGGGTGCTTTGGAGGGAGAGGCAACTGAGGACTGCGCAGTGCCCATGGATGCGTGTGTGTGTACCAGGGCCCCATCCCCTGTGAGTCTGGTTTCAGTCCCCTGACTGTGCGTGCGTGTGCGTTTAGTTTGTGGCGTGTGTGTCTGTGTGCTGGACGTGTGTGTGCTGGTGTGTGCCTGTGCCGGTGTGTGTGTGCTTGGGACGGGTAAGGTGCTGGGGAGTGTGGATGGAGCAGAGGCAGGAGGGGTGAGGGACTGTCTGAGGAGGGACACTGCTGCCGTCAGGGAGGAGTCCATGGACCTGTTGCCCCTCTGTAGGTCAGACATGCCCGATGAGATGCCCTCCATGAACGACACCAGCTGAGTCAACAGTGCGGTGTGCGCATGGAGGACACTCAGCATGGCTGTCTGCCCTACATGGAGCTGGCGAAGGAGGTACACAGACTCCTCACTCAGGGCAGCAGGGGACACAGGGGCAGGGGGTGCGGTGCCTGGGCCAAAGGAGACACGCTCCCGAACATGGGAGCCTCCACGGACCTGGGGAATGGGAGCCGATGGGAGGGCGGTGGTGGTGCTGGTGGTGGCGGGGACAGCAACACTAGCTGGCGTGTGGTGGCTGCTGACACCCGCCTCCACAAGGGAGTCATCCTCCGAGTTGCTCTGGTCCTCAGCTGAGGTGGATGGTGCTGAGGACTCCTCGGTGTGGCTCCCCTCGCCCTCCGTGCCACTGGGTCCCTCCGACCACTCCTCGGCTGCTGACCCAGTCTGGCTCTCTGGCTCCTCCTGGTCCGTGGAGCTGTCCCCTTCCGTGGCCGTGGATGTATCTGCAAACAATGGGGAAACAGACAGACATCAGTCACCTGCACCAAACGCACACACCACTGTGAGCACAGCACATTACAGAGCAAGCCCTGGCATCATTAGTTGTACATTGCTAAAAGTGCCCTAACTGAACAGGAGAAGCCAATTGTCAGTCTGATGCCAAGCATGGCACTCACATCCCACATGGCCTTGCACCCATCTGTCTGGTGTCTGTTGGATTGCAACACCCCAGTGTGGACACATGCACCAAGTACACAGTAGTTGGACAGTGCAGAGGACACGGTGTGGCATGTGGACATGCACACATCACAGCTCTTGCCACTGAGTCAGTACAGGTTTCCGGATGAAAGGGATGCCCAGAGTCAAATAGGAAATGCATGTGATGCATACCAGCGACAGACACCATGATGCACCCATGTCCTGATAGCCAGCGCCACTATGGTGTGCATGTAGCACATGTCACTCCCCTGCAGGACCACCAATAAGTTGACACATGCCATGGCAGAGGCATGACTGCTAAGTCATACATCACTGTCTCAGTGATGTATGACTTGGCAGCCAGACAACAACACTATGCACTGTGTCACAATAGTAGGTCATGGGGAATGCAAGTCCTGGAGCTGCACAAGTGCACATGTACATCCACCACACAACACATCATCTTAACCCTCATCTGTCCAGGTCACACCTATTGGACATATGGGAGACCTGTGACACTACCCTTGGAACCTGAGCCCCTCACAATTTGCTGTGAATGGGGAACAGCTGCCTGAACTTCACATTTGCATACCCCAGTCTGCACGGGCAGCTGATCAAACACCTATGTGACACACAAGTATCGTCTCCTATGGTCACATCTCCAGGGGCATGCTGAGCCCCTACCAAGAAACACCCCAGCAGTCCTGGCAACTAATCCACACCACACTGACACAGAGGCAGACACCTGAGGGGTCAAATCACTGTGCACAATGTGTCAGCTGATACACGGGAGTGGGAGTACAGAGTGCATTGCATGGCCTGGAGTAGGCAGGCATGACTGTCCTGCTCCACATGAATGAGGGATGTGCCCTGGACAGTGGATAGCTGGCCATGTATGTGTGACACATGTAATCTGCACACTCCTGGGGCCCAAACATTGTTCCCACCCGCTGCATGGGCGTGTGCCACATACCCCAGGCACATGTGGTGGCTCAGCTCAGCAAGTGGACCGCATATCAAAGCAACACGCAGATCACATGTCCAAACCCAGGCGTTGTGTGAACAATGGACCCACCCATGATGCCCACAACAGAGTTAGGGAAACAGATGCTGTCCCCCACCTTTAGTGAAGCAAACTGCAAGGACACAGTCCCAAGTGACACAATTCCCTGAATGTAAGGGCCACACCTGGGTATCAGATGAGCAGTGGGCAGTGCACAATAGAGGGACATGGCTCCTGGACAACATGACTGCTGCACTGTGGCAGTTGAACCAGGCCAGAGGAGGGCACAAAGCATGTAATACAGAGTTCACAGTGCAGTCTTTGACTCACCCCCTCCTTGCTGCTGTCTGGCCTTCAGCTGCCCATCCAGGTCTGGAAACACCACCGCCAGGATCTGGAGCATGTGGGGGTCAGGGTCCGTGTTCCGCCCCTCCTGCGAGGAGGCGACAGCTTCAGCTGGACCCGTGCAATCCTCCGGGTCCAGCCCCGAAGGTCCTGCCACCTCTTCTGGCAGTTGCGGATCCGGCGCTTGTAGACCCCCACGGACCGGACAGCCCGGACGATGTCCGTCCAGATTTCCTGCTTTTGATGGGCATTAACCTGTCAGGATGACAAAGTGAAAAGGCCATTACCACACATGCAACATATCCGTGCATGACACAGTTGTATATACATGTCTCAATCACAGGGGCACATGATGTACACAGGCAGTGCAAAGCTGACCATGGACAGTTTGCCAGACGTCACTACATGGTATCATTGCATGGGAAGTAAAACCATGTTCAAATGCACTGTCACTGCACCATACCTGTCCAGTGCAAGTCACTACACACTATGGGGGTGACAACTACTCAGTGAGCCTGCTAGCCAGTGGCGTGCAGACTCTCAGCCTTGCTAGTCACACAAAATGCACATTCAGAAAGGCAGTGCACAGAACACTCACCTGCTCCCCTGGTGTCCCATACAGCTTGCTGTACTGTGGAAGTAGGCTGTCCAGCAGGGCCTGGTTCTCTTCAAGGCTGAAGGCTGGGGCTCTCTCCACAGTATGTGCCATTGCAGGGTCCAGAGGGGCAGAGACAGCAGCAGTGCAGTGGCAGATGTCGTCCTGGAGCATGTAGTGCAGGCAAGTGAGCTCTCAGGGGAATAGCCAGCAATATATATGTGCTGGAGAGGCAGATACTGTCCCTTGTGTCCAAAGTGATAGGTCCAAGTCGTTTGCATCTTCTGAATCTGGCCAATCCATGGAATAGCAGCACCAAAACACGCCCACAGCATCCTTCAAATCTTCAACTTCATGACATACATGATTTTGCAACATTGTTGTGGGTGACCAACTGAATTTACAGCAACCGACTCGTTCGAAATTCGAAAACGCGTCCGTTGCCAGGCAAGCCCATTGTCAATGGGTGCGCACCGATCGGTCCATTGCGGTACAACGCGCACAGGGGTACAACGCGTACCCGCACACATTGAATGCAATGGGCCGGACGGAGGCACCGATCGGTCCATTGCAGTTCAACGCGCACAGGGGTACAACGCGTACCCGCACACATTGAATGCAATGGGCCGGCCGGAGGCACCGATCGGTCCATTGCAGTTCAACGCGCACAGGGGTACAACGCGTACCCGCACACATTGAATGCAATGGGCCGGCCGGAGGCACCGATCGGTCCATTGCAGTACAACGCGCACAGGGGTACAACGCGTACCCGCACACATTGAATGCAATGGGCAGGCCGGAGGCACCGATCGGTCCATTGCAGTTCAACGCGCACAGGGGTACAACGCGTACCCGCACACATTGAATGCAATGGGCCGGCCGGAGGCACCGATCGGTCCATTGCAGTACAACGCGCACAGGGGTACAACGTGTACCCGCACACATTGAATGCAATGGGCCGGCCGGAGGCACCGATCGGTCCATTGCAGTTCAACGCGCACAGGGGTACAACGCGTACCCGCACACATTGAATGCAATGGGCCGGCCGGAGGCACCGATCGGTCCATTGCAGTACAACGCGCACAGGGGTACAACGCGTACCCGCACACATTGAATGCAATGGGCCGGCCGGAGGCACCGATCGGTCCATTGCAGTTCAACGCGCACAGGGGTACAACGCGTACCCGCACACATTGAATGCAATGGGCCGGCCGGAGGCACCGATCGGTCCATTGCAGTTCAACGCGCACAGGGGTACAACGCGTACCCGCACACATTGAATGCAATGGGCCGGCCGGAGGCACCGATCGGTCCATTGCAGTACAACGCGCACAGGGGTACAACGCGTACCCGCACACATTGAATGCAATGGGCCGGCCGGAGGCACCGATCGGTCCATTGCAGTACAACGCATCACTGTACATGTGACTGGCATATGTCAGCATGCCTGTCTCAGATGGACATATGCCAGCCACAGATAGCTCCCAGGGAGTGAGGGGCACACCTACATCACGACAGCCTGTCCAAACTTTATCATAAGGCATGTAAGGCTGCATTTCCTATTGTGTGTATGTTGGTGTACATGTTGTCCTGTGGGTGTCACCTGTGGGCAGCCACCCCCAGGCTGTGCACGTGTTCATGGGGACAGGATCCTGGGTGTTACGTGTACATGACCACTGTGATGTGCAACTGTTCATATCTGTGCATGTGCCATGGTCACATTTCACAGTGGTGTATGTGTATGTCATGTCACATACCCCGTGAGTCACATGTGGGACGGTATGTTTGAGCCAGGGTGTCCCAGTGGCACAATAGTGATGGTCCTCCACAGTCTTTGTGCATGTAGTGTTTACAATGTCTCTGATTTCATGTGCACAATGGGAGACAGTCTCCACATCCACGTTGTGTGTGCATGGACTCTGATGTTGTGCGTGTGTGTGTCACAGACGTCCATGTCTGTCCTGCCGTGGCAAGTGGGGCCACTACCTGTGGGGGTCATGGTTGTTTTGCTGTGGTGTATACATGATACTCCATGTAATGCCAGTGTCCATGTGGCATTACAGGGTCCCTGGGAATGTACCTGTCGTTGAGCTGTGGTGCCTGGGGCACAACTGTCCTCACATGTCACTGTGGGGGTTATTGTGACACGGCAGCAGGAGATGGGAACTGTGACACGGCCTCATGATATCCAATGGGCCAACCTGGGACTAATTGATGCCACCTGTTGGACCGTGTTGACAGATGTTGGCCATGTATGTACCATACATGTCCTTCCGGTACTGCACACTTCATGTAGTTGTGCCTCATAATGATGTATGTTGGGATCTTGAGTGTGTTCAATGCCGCATATGTGGGGTGACTGACAATCTTGCTTACTTCTCCTCTGCACTGCAGGGCTCCTGCTGTCCATCGACCATTCCCAGACCTGGCAACGATGGTGGAACGGGACAGCATCCGACGGTACCGCTTCACCAGGCAGCTGATTGAGGATTTGGCAGTGCAGTTGTCCCCACATTTGCAGCCTGGCCGGCCGTATCCTACAGCGCTGACCCCCAAGGTGAAGGTGATGGCAGCCCTACACTTCTTTGCCACCGGTACCTTCCAACATACTGTGGCGACTGCTGGTGGGATGTCACAGACCATGTTCAGCCGTGTGCTCCGCGATGTTTTGGCGGCAATGTTGCTCTTCCTGAACCGGTACATCTATTTCCCTAGACTGCGACGACTCACTGACGTGAAGAGTGACTTTTATGCCCTGGGGAGGATGCCGCATGTCATTGGCTCCATTGATGGGACACATGTGGCTTTGGTACCACCACAGGCCCAGGAGCAGGCCTACAGGAACCGCAAGCACTACCACTCGGTCAATGCACTGGTGGTGTGTCTTGCAGACATGACCATCACACACGTGTGTGCCCGTTTCCCTGGTTCAGCACACGATGCCTTTGTGATGAGGAGTAGTCGCATCCCCAGGATGATGGCACAGATGCAGAACCAGCGTGCCTGGCTTGTCGGTGTGTACTGACTTTGTGCCATTGTGTGTGATCTGATCTGTAGTATTCCGCCCACTTTTCCAAGTCAGCTAATGTGCACTTGTCTGTCCGTAGGTGACTCGGGATACCCCAACATGCCGTGGTTGCTGACACCCCTCAGGAACCCTGTGACACCAGCCCAGATGCGCTACAATGAGGCACATGGTCGGACCAGGAGAGTGATTGAGCGGACCTTTGGTCTCCTGAAGAGCCGCTTCCGCTGCCTGGACAAGACCGGAGGGTCCCTCCCATATGCCCCTGCGAAAGTGTGCAAGATTATCATCGTCTGCTGCATGCTCCACAACCTGGCAGTGCGGAAGGAGTTGCCTCTCATCCAGGATGACAATGACCAATATCCGCCGCCTGTGGAGGATCCTGGCCTGGACCACGATGCCAGTGACGATGATGATGATGATGGTGATGGTGATGTCCGCACACAGCTCATCACCAACTTCTTTAGCTGAATGTGAGTATCCTGAGGTGTCATGTCAATGATGTGAGTTGGCATGATGTGTGGGTGGTGCTCTGGTGCTGTTGGAGTGTGTCCATGGGCTACTTGACTGGATGTGTGTTGCGATGTGTGGTGACAGGTGGGCTGTACTCCCCAACAGTGTTGACATGCTAACTTGGTTCTGGGTGGGTATCTTGTAACATGTATTGTGCATGAGTTTTGCTGTTCTGTCCTGTACTCCATTGCTTTTGACTGTGTGTCATTTCTGTCCTTCACAGGGTACTTTCAGATTCGTTTGGTCAACTGTGTCCACCGACGACGTGATTGCACATCCAGGCTGGTAGCTGTTGTGTCCCTACAGGTGATGTGCGCCACACCCATGGACTTCCTTCCGTCTACAGTTGTTGACTGTGTGCCCGCTGCCAGGTGGGATTACCTTGCATCTGTAGTGGTTACGGCATGTTGCAACTGTGTAATAAACCTGTGCTCCACTTTGTGATGTGCGTTGTCTGTGGTCACACATTTGACTGCCATTTGCTTACTGCACCTGTGGGCTACTTGACTACAACTGGGAATGGGTGTGGTGTCTGTGCATTGCACCGTCTTCCCTGGCAACATCAGTGTAGGCAATGAGTCAGATGGCCTAGGTGTGTATGTGTTGTGTAGCCCTGGTGGTGTGTCTCCCTCATGTGTGTCACGTTGCCTGTACTCACATGCCTGTGTTGTCCTTGCTGTTGCAGTTCGCATACACAGTGTAATTTTGCAGTTCATCATCCCCATAACAGCACCCACGTTGGAATCACGACAGAGGCAAGTATGGTGTATTAGTGTGTTTATTGTGATACATTTGTGTTAATAGTGCATGGGATGGGTAGTGCTGTACATAAATCTTGCAATCCCAAGTTCCTAGGTGAATTGAAAGTCCTGGTAGACAGGATCCCCAGTATCGGGGCCACAGTTGTCTGACACATTGGTCCAACTTGTACTCCCCATGCAATGTGTGGGAGTAGTGTTGCCGTCAACAGGGTGAACAGTCTGTGCACAAAGGCGAACATCCAGAACAGGTTCAGGCTTCCTGGGAGTTGCGCTTGGCCATCGGCCTCTCACTTTTCCCTCCTCGGACGACCCCTCTTCTTGGGGGGGCCCTCAAGTACAGGCTGCTGCGGTGCAGGGGACTCTCCGCCAGAGTCCTCCTCCCTCCCTGTGGCAGTTGCAGTTTGTTCGGCACCAGATGTTGTTGGCACACAGGGAGGTGTGGACTGGTTGCTGTTCATCTGGCGGAGGCATTGTAAAATGTCCCTGTGCACCGCCGTCATCTCATTCAGTGCATCCCACTTGGACTCCACGCGGGACATGTGTGAGTCCACACGGGACATGTGTGACTCGCACGTGGGACATGTGGGAGTCCAAGCGGGCATGATGGGCAGCCTGCTGCTGTTTCATGTCTCTGAGGAGCCCCACTACCTGGCTGAGCTCTCCGGTGCTGGACTGGTACGCATCAGCTATGCGTACCAGTTGTGGGTCATCATGCACACCAGCAACGTCTGCAAGCAGCGACCTCTGTCTCCCACCCCTCCCACCACCCCTGCTGACATGTGCAGTGTGTGCAGTGGCACGCACAGATAACCCTGGTCCACCTTGGGGGTTAGTGGTGGTGGTGGTGTCCATGGCCCCAGGTTGGTCCAGGGTCCCTGTGCTGGTGTTGCTCCTTGTTCTGTCCATGTCGGCAGGGATGGTATTCGTGGTGACAATCGTTGGAGGGGTGGGTGCAGGGGGTGCAGCTGGTGGTCCTGCTGCTGCAGCTGGTGGTCCTGCTGGTGCTGCATGTTGACTTGCACCGGATGTGCCAGGTTGTTCTTCATCGTCCGAGGAGGACAGAGGCTGTACGACGCCAGTGAGCTCGGCATCCTCTTGAGCCTGGGACTGGGACTCCTCAGCGTCTGCTGCTGTGTCCCCATCATCACCTGTTTTTGGGAGATACAAACAATGTGTGTTATGTTTCTGCAGGCATCAATGGTTGACACACATGACAGTTGTGACTGTGCCTCTGGGTGCGGGCCTGTACATTGCATTGTCCTAAGTCGTCACAGTCAGGGGTTGATATTGGTGTGGCACATTGTCCTGCATTATTTGGGCATGTCTATGTATTTTCTGGGGTGTGAACATGGTCTGCATTGGTTGTGTTTGGTTGACAGCCGGCCCTCCTTCCCACCCACCCAGCCAGTCAGTTATCCCACCATGGAACGTGCTTGCATTGCAGGGAGTGTAAGTTGTCTCTCAGGATGTCAGTCAGTGGTGTCCTGCTGTTTGTTGGTGCACAGTTGCCAGCAGGGCCTTGTGCTCCCCACAGCAGTAGCCAGTGTCAGCCATCTTGTGAGTCCTTCTCCACTTCCTGTGATGTGAGCATGGTTCAGGGTGGTATTGATGGGACAGTTGTGGGGGTGACCAATATCAGTGACTACGACTCCCATCATGCCATTGCCTCCACCCCACTTCCCAGCATTCCCATACTTACTTGCTTTTGTGTGGAGTTCAGTGTGTGTGGGTGTGAGAGCAATGGCAAGATGGCTGACAGTGGTGTCCTGCTGTTGGTTGGTGTGCAGTACCCAGCATGCCCTTGTGCTCCCCACGACACAGCAACAGTGTCAGACATCTTTGATGGGCCTTTCCACTCTCTGTGGGATGTGCATGCGTGAGTGTGAGCTTGCTGGGCCATGTGGTGGGGGATGTAGAGCTGTGACTACGACTCCCATCATGCTATTGCCTCCACCCCCTCCCCAGCATGCCCATGCTTCCTTCCTTTTGACTCTGCTTCCCTCTGGGGTGGGCTGGCTGTGCTGACAGGATGGCTGGGAGTGTTGTCCTGACAGTTGTTTGGCTAGAGGTCCCAAGAGTGTCCCTGTGCTTCACACAACATAACCCAGGGTGGTGGTTCTTTGTGGGATCTTGTGTTAGGATGGGGGCATTGCATTCTACCAGGTGGGTTCTGTGGAGTTTGTGTTGGGGGGTGTGAGGGGAGGTGCTTGTGACTATGGTCAGTGCTGCAAGTCCCCCTTCCCACCCAGCTAGCCAGATATCCCACCATGGAACGTGCTTGCATTGCAGGGAGTGTAAGTTGTCTCTCAGGATGTCAGTCAGTGGTGTCCTTCTGTTTGTTGGTGCACAGTTGCCAGCAGGGCCTTGTGCTCCCCACAGCAGTAGCCAGTGTCAGCCATCTTGTGAGTCCTTCTCCACTTCCTGTGATGTGAGCATGGTTCAGGGTGATGTTGATGGGACAGTTTTGGGGGTGACCAATATCAGTGACTACGACTCCCGTCATGCTATTGCCTCCACCCCCCTTCCCAGCATGCCCATGCTTCCTTCCTTTTGACTCTGCTTCCCTGTGGGGTGGGGTGGCTGTGCTGACAGGATGGCTGGGAGTGTTGTCCTGGCAGTTGTTTGGCTAGAAGTCCCAAGAGTGTCCCTGTGCTTCACACAACATAACCCAGGGTGGTGGTTCTTTGTGGGATCTTGTGTTAGGATGGGGGGCATTGCATTCTACCAGGTGGGTTCTGTGGAGTTTGTGTTGGGGGGTGTGAGGGGAGGTGCTTGTGACTATGGTCAGTGCTGCAAGTCCCCCTTCCCACCCAGCTAGCCAGATATCCCACCATGGAACGTGCTTGCATTGCAGGTAGTGTAAGTTGTCTCTCAGGATGTCAGTCAGTGGTGTCCTGCTGTTTGTTGGTGCACAGTTGCCAGCAGGGCCTTGTGCTCCCCACAGCAGTAGCCAGTGTCAGCCATCTTGTGAGTCCTTCTCCACTCCCTGTGATGTGAGCATGGTTCATGGTGGTGTTGATGGGACAGTTGTGGGGGGCAATATGTGTGACTGCGACTCCCATGATGCTATTGGCTACACTGACTTGGCCAGCATACACAGAATTCCTTCCTTTGAGTGGCCTTCACTGTGTGTTGGTGTTGTTGTGGTGGCTACATGTGTGGATGTGTTTGTTAGTTCTATTTGTGCCACTGCCTAGCTGTAGTTGTAGTTGTGTTTGTACATGTGTTGGCACAGTTGGATGTGACTTTTTGGATGGCATGTGTTGTGTTTATCTGACTGACATACACATTTTGGGATGATTCTGTTCTGGTTGCTGTGTAATTGCTATGAGTGCATGGTTTAACTCTCCCCTTGACAGTTATGTGTGTGTTTTGTGGCAGTATATTGTGTACATTTGTTGTGTACTCACCAGGCTCTGGGATGTCCTCTAGTCCATATACGCTCACTGGCGGAAGGATGGCCCGCACCTTCTCCTCCCAGGGCCTGAGGTATATTGGCTTGGCAGGAGGGCCACTGCCGGTGTATTGGCTGTTGATGTAGTCTTTCTTCAGCATGTCCCGTACCCTCCTGCGCACGTCATACCACCTGTTCTGGATGTCGGTCTTTGTGCGCCGACATGGTGATTGTGCGTTCACCCTGTTGATGATCCTCTCCCACATCTTGGTTTTCTGCGACATGGGGGTCTGTTGGACCAGTGTGCCAAACAGCTGTGGCTCCACCCTGAGGATCTCGTCTACCATGACGTCCAATTCACTATCTAGGAACTTGGGATTCTTCTTGGGGGGCATGGTGATGGGTGGTGATGGTGGGTGATGTGTGTGTTGGTGTGCAGGTGAGGGTGTGAGAGTGTGTGTTTTGCTGGGTGTATGTGAGGTAGGTATTTGTTGGTGTACTGATGGTGTGTGGCTTGTGTGAGGGATGAGCTGTGGGTGTGTGGTTGCTTTCTCTTGGGTGCTAGCAGTGGAATGGCATTTGCAAAGGCTCATGGTTGTGATTTGTGTCCTTTATATAGGTGGAGTTGTGGGTGTGTCTTTGTTCTCTGTCCCCACCCCCAGTATTTATTGGCTTGGTAATTGCTTGTTTGGCCTTTTTTTGGGTGATTTTTCCTTTGTGCTGTTTGTGCATGTTGGAAACGTTCTTGTGACCGAGTCGGACCCTGCATTAGTCTCGTACGGTGTTCTCCGTTTCGTTCGCGCTGTGTTTGTGCAGTTTTGTATGCTGCGTACGCGTCGGTCGCGGTGTTTTGTGTTGCTTCGGCTCGGTTTTGTATGCGTGTCGGTCGTACGGCTTGGCCTCCGTCCGACTCGCTCGTGGTTTTCGCGCCTTGCATCGTACTTTGCGGTTTGGAGTTCGCGTGTACGTTTCGGTCGGATTTGTTCCTGGTGCGTGTCGGTCGGTTGGATTCGCCTGTTTTTCCGGCCGGATTGATGTTTTCCGTGCGGCTCGGTCGGTCGACTTGGTTTAGGTACGTGTTGGTCGGATTTTTCGCGCCTTGCATCGTACTTGGCGTGTCGTGCGCCACGGGTACGTGTCGGTCGGAATAAATTCCGGCTCCGAGTCGGTCGGTGCTTTTTCCGGCCCGAATCGGAATCGACCCCTAAACATATAAAATTACTATTCCCAATCCAGTGAAAATTAAGTCAGGGAAGGTGCTGGACATTAAACATATATAAATTACTATTCCCACTCCAGTAAATATTAACTCAGGGAAAGTGCTGGACCTTAAACATATATAAATTACTATTCCCACTCCAGTCAGTATTAAGTCTGGGAAGGTGCTGGTCATTAAACACATAAAAATTACTATTCCCACTCCAGTCAGTATTAAGTCAGGGAAGATGCTGGACATTAAACATATAAAATTACTATTCCCACTCCAGTCAAAATTAAGTCAGGGAAGGTGCTGGACATTAAACATATATAAATTACTATTCCCACTCCAGTCAGTATTAAGTCTGGGAAGGTGCTGGACATTAAACACATAAAAATTACTATTCCCACTCCATTCAGTATTAAGTCAGGGAAGATGCTGGACACTAAACATATAAAATTACTATTCCCACTCCAGTCAGTATTAACTCAGGGAAGATGCTGGACACTAAACATATAAAATTACTATTCCCACTCCAGTCAGTATTAAGTCAGGGAAGATGCTGGACACTAAACATATAAAATTACTATTCCCAATACAGTGAAAATTAAGTCAGGGAAGGTGCTGGACATTAAACATATATAAATTACTATTCCCACTCCAGTAAATATTAACTCAGGGAAGGTGTTGGACATTAAACATATATAAATTACTATTCCCACTCCAGTCAGTATTAAGTCTGGGAAGGTGCTGGTCATTAAACACATAAAAATTACTATTCCCACTCCAGTCAGTATTAAGTCAGGAAGATGCTGGACACTAAGGGGCCGATTCCGATTCCGGCCGGAAATCTCTCCGACCGAGCCGGACCCGGAGAGAATTCCGACCGAATCGGACCCTAGCAGTCCGAACGGACGAGTACGATGCATTCGCATGCTATCGGACTCGAGTCGGTCGGACTCCCATTGAAGTCAATGGGAGCCGGTCGTACAACACGTACGCGGGCTCCCATTGCCTCAATGGGTGCGAGGCGAACAAGGGCGCCCCCTACAGCGGGTACGCGTCCATGCGCATCGCGGCGTACATGCACAGGTAGGGGGGACCCATGGGTCCCCCCTGTGTGCGACTCGCGCGCCTACACATATAGGGGGGTCCGACGCGGACCCCCAAAGTCCGGCTCCGACAGCTTTTTCGAGCCGGACGGCGCGAGTCGGTCGGACTGCTCGCGGCGCGCATCGTACTTACCCGGCCGGGAAACGTCTCCATAGCGCGGTGCGAGTCGTGTCCATGCGAGTCGGTCGGAGCGTGTTGAAGCCGCGTTCGAGTCGGTCGGCGATTTCGCGGGTGCTTGCATTGTACTCGCTCGGCCGGACCCGCGTACGATTCGGTCGGGAAACAGGGCTCCGAATCGGATCCGGTGAATCCGAATCCGATTCGGAGCACTACCGGCCGAGATCGGAATCGGCCCCTAAATATATATTTTTTACAATGTTAACAACCTCACCATTTTCCCCTAATAACCCAACATCCCAGTACTAAAAACAACCTATAATTTCTATTTTTAATTAACTTTATTTCTTCAAATTAATTTCAATTTTTTAAATTTCAATTTAATAATTAATTTTAAAATAATATTTAAATAACACTCCCCACCCTTATCCGCTAATAACACAACATCATACTTCTAAAATAAAAAAATATTTCCTTTTATAATTTCACTTTCTAATTTTTTTAAATTTTCTATTTTAAGTTTTGTATTTAAATATATCAATTCATATAACTAATTTTAAAACACTGCCCAACTTTCTCCCCTAATAACACAATATCCCACTGTAAAAACAAAAAATAATTTAAAAATTTTAAATTTAAATTTCATATTTTAAATTATTTCCAAAATTCGAAATATTCATTTCATATATCAATTTTATACTTATATTTTTAAAATACTACCCACCTTTATCCCCTATTAACGCAACATCCCACTCCTAAAAGAAAACATACTTTTTATATTTTTATTCTAAATTTCGTTTTTGTAAATAATTTCTAATTTTAAATGAATTTAATTAATATGTAAATTTTATCCTAGTATTTTTAATACACTACCCACCCTTATCCCCTAATAACCCAACATCCCGCTCCTAAAAAAAAATTATTTCATATTTTTTATATAATTTCTTTTTTCAAATTAATTTCTAATTTACAAAATATTAAATTATTAGCTAAATTTAAACTAATATTTTTAAAAACTCCCCACCCTTATCCCCTAATAACCCAACATCCCGCTCCTAAAACAAAACATATATTTTATATTTTTAATATAAATTTATTTTTTTAAAAATTTCTAATTTCAATTTTTTAAAAATAATATCTAAATTTACACTAATATTTTTAAAATACTCCCCACCCTTATCCCCTAATAACCCAACATCCTGCTCCTAAAACAAAACATATATTTTATATTTTTAATATAAATTTCGTTTTTTAAAATAATTTCTAATTTCAAATTTTTTAAAATTAATATCTAAATTTACACTAATATTTTTAAAATACTCCCCACCCTTATCCCCTAATAACCCAACATCCCGCTCCTAAAACAAAACATATATTTTATATTTTTAATATAAATTTCGTTTTTTTAAAAATTCTAATTTCAAATTTTTTAAAATTAATATCTAAATTGACACTAATATTTTTAAAATACTCCCCACCCTTATCCCCTAATAACCAAACATCCCGTTCCTAAAACATATGTTACAAAAATGTTTTTTATACAATTTCAAACTAATATTAAAACAATTAAAATAATACAAAATTAATAGCAATACAAAATATTTAAATATTAACTAAAAAATGATATTTCACACTTTCTATATTTTTTGGTCGATATTTTTTACAACACTAACAATTCGATATTGTCTACTGATGATATTATTTATTCGATATTTTATACTTTGATATTTTTTAAAGAAAAAAAACCCGATATTTTTGATTACGATATTCATGTATTCGATATTATGTGACATTCGATATTACAACTTCGATATTACTGCAATTCGATATTTACAATTCGATATTATGTCTATTCACCCATTTAGATAGCTCACTCTTTTTCACTAGAGCGATAACATCCTTGAGTGATGAGTCCCCACTTACCCAAAGTCTTTCTTGTACATTGGTATCATTAGTATACATGATGACTTTGGGGTCGATTCCGATTCGGGCCGGAAAAAGCACCGACCGACTCGGAGCCGGAATTTATTCCGACCGACACGTACCTGTGGCGCCCGACCCGCCAAGTACGATGCAAGGCGTGCAAAATCCGACCGACACGTACGGAACCCAAGCCGAATGACCGAGCCACACGGAAAACAGCAATCCGGCCGGAAAAACACGCGAATCGTACCGACCGACACGCACCCGGAACAAATCCGACCGAAACGTACACGCGAACTCCAAACCGCAAAGTACGATGCAAGGCGCGAAAACCACGACCGAGTCGTACGGAGGACAAGCCGTACGACCGACACGCATACAAAACCGAGCCGAAGTAACACAAAACACCGCGACCGACGCGTACGCAGCATAGAAAACTGCACAAACACAGCGTGAACGAAACGAAGAAGACCGTACGAGACAACTGCAGGGTCCGACTCGGTCACAAGAACGTTTCCAACATGCACAGACAGTACAAAGGAAAAATTACACAAAAAAGGCCAAACAAGCAATTACAAAGCCAATAAATCCTGGGGTGGGTGGGGACAGAGAACAAAGACACACCCACAACTCCACCCATATAAAGGACACAAATCCCAACCATGATCCTTTGCAAATGCCATTCTACTGCCAGCACCCAACAGACAGCAACCACACACCCACAGCTCATCCCTCACACAAGCCACACACCATCAGCACACCAACAAATACCTACTTCACATACACCCAGCAAAACACACACTCACACACCCTCACCTGCACACCAACACACACATCATTCACCATCACCACCCATCACCATGCCCCCAAGAAGAATCACAAGTTCCTAGATTGTGAATTGGAAGTCATGGTAGACGAGATCCTCAGGGTAGAGCCACAGCTGTTTGGCACACTGGTCCAACAGACCCCCATCTCCCAGAAAACCAAGATGTGGGAGAGGATCATCGACAGGGTGAACGCACAATCACCATGTCTGCGCACAAAGACCGACATCCAGAACAGGTGGTATGACGTGCGCAGGAGGGTCAGGGAGCTGCTCAAGAAAGACTACCTCCTGAGCCAATACACCGGCAGTGGCCCTCCTGCCAAGCCAGTATACCTCAGGCCCTGGGAGGAGAAGGTGCGGGCCATCCTTCTGCCAGTGAGCGTCTATGGACTAGAGAACATCCCAGAGCCTGGTGAGTACACATCAAATGTACACAATATTCTGCCACAATACACACACACATCACTGTCAAGGGGAGAGTCAAACCATGCACTCATAGCAATTACACAGCAACCAGAACAGAATCATCCCAAAATGTGTATGTCAGCCAGATAAACACAACACATGCCATCTCAAAGTTACATTTAACCGTGTCATCACATGTACAAATACAACTACAACTACAGCTAGGCAGTGGCACAAATAGAACTAACAAACACATCCAGACATGTAGCCACCACTACAACACCAACACACAGTGAAGACCACTGAAAGAAAGGAATTCTGTGTATGCTGGGCAAGTCAGTGTAGCCAATAGCATCATGGGAGTCGTAGTCACACATATTGCCCCCCACAACTGTCCCATCAACACCACCATGAACCATGCGCACATCACAGGGAGTGGAAAAGGACTCACAAGATGGCTGACACTGGCTACTGCTGTGGGGAGCACAAGGCCCTGCTGGCAACTGTGCAACAACCAACAGCAGGACACCACTGACTGACATCCTGAGAGACAACTTCCACTCCCTGCAATGGAAGCACGTTCCATGGTGGGACATCTGACTGGGTGGGAAGGAGGACTCGCAGCACTGACCATAGTCACAAGCACCTCCCCTCACACACACCCTCAACACATACTCCACATAACCCACCTGGGAGAATGCAATGCCACACATCCTAACTCAAGATCCCACAAAGAACCTCCACCCTGGGTTATGTCGTGTGAAGCACAGGGACACTCTTGGGACTTTCAGCCAAACAACTGCCAGGACAACACTCCCAGCCATCCTGTCAGCACAGGCAGCCCACCCCACAGGGAAGCAGAGTCAAAAGGAAGGAAGGATGGGCATGCTGGGAAGGGGGTGGAGGCAATAGCATGATGGGAGTCGTAGTCACAGCTCTACATCCCCCACCACATGGCCCAGCAAGCTCACACTCACGCATGCACATCCCACAGAGAGTGGAAAGGCCCATCAAAGATGTCTGACACTGTTGCTGTGTCGTGGGGATCACAAGGGCATGCTGGGAACTGCACACCAACCAACAGCAGGACACCACTGTCAGCCATCTTGCCATTGCTCTCACACCCACACACACTGAGCTCCCCACAAAAGCAAGTAAGTATGGGAATGCTGGGAAGTGGGGTGGAGGCAATAGCATGATGGGAGTCATAGTCACAGACATAGCTCACCCCCACAACTGTCCCATCACCACCACCCTGAACCATGCTCACATCACAGGGAGTGGAAAACGACTGACAAGATGGCTGACACTGGCTACTGCTGTGGGGAGCACAAGGCCCTTCTGGGAACTGTGCACCAACAAACAGCAGGACACCACTGACTCACATCCTGAAAGACAACTTCCACTCCCTGCAATGGAAGCACGTTCCATGGTGGGATATCTGGCTGGGTGGGAAGGAGGACTTGCAGCACTGACCATAGTCACAAGCACCTCCCCTCACACCCCCTCAACACAAACTCCACAGAACCCACCTGGGAGAATGCAATGCCTCACATCCTAACTCAAGATCCCACAAAGAACCACCACCCTGGGTTATGTTGTGTGAAGCACAGGGACACTCTTGGGACTATTAGCCAAACAACTGCCAGGACAACACTCCCAGCCATCCTGTCAGCACAGCCAGCCCACCGAACAGGGAAGCAGAGTCAAAAGGAAGGAAGCATGGGCATGCTGGGAAAGGGGGTGGAGGCAATAGCATGATGGGAGTAGTAGGCACAGATATTGCTCAGCCTCACAACTGGCCCATCAACACCACCCTGAACCATGCTCACATCACAGGGAGTGGATAAGGACTCACAAGATGGCTGACACTGGCTACTGCTGTGGGGAGCACAAGGGCATGCTGGGAACTGCACACCAACCAACAGCAGGACACCACTGTCAGCCATCTTGCCATTGCTCTCACACCCACACACACTGAACTCCCCACAAAAGCAAGTAAGTATGGGAATGCTGGGAAGTGGGGTGGAGGCAATAGCATGATGGGAGTCATAGTCACAGACACAGCTCACCCCCACAACTGTCCCATCAACACCACCCTGAACCATGCTCACATCACAGGGAGTGGAGAAGGACTCACAAGACGGCTGACACTGGCTACTGCTGTGGGGAGCACAAGGCCCTGCTGGGAACTGTGCACCAACAAACAGCAGGACACCACTGACTGACATCCTGAAAGACAACTTCCACTCCCTGCAATGGAAGCACGTTTCATGGTGGGATATCTGGCTGGGTGGGAAGGAGGACTTGCAGCACTGACCATAGTCACAAGCACCTCCCCTCACACCCCCCTCAACACAAACTCCACAGAACCCACCTGGGAGAATGCAATGCCTCACATCCTAACTCAAGATCCCACAAAGAACCACCACCCTGGGTTATGTTGTGTGAATCACAGGGACACTCTTGGGACTTTTAGCCAAACAACTGCCAGGACAACACTCCCAGCCATCCTGTCAGCACAGCCAGCCCACCCCACAGGGAAGCAGAGCCAAAAGGAAGGAAGCATGGGCATGCTGGGAAGGGGGTGGAGGCAATAGCATGATGGGAGTAGTAGGCACAGATATTGCTCAGCCTCACAACTGGCCCATCAACACCACCCTGAACCATGCTCACATCACAGGGAGTGGAGAAGGACTCACAAGATGGCTGACACTGGCTACTGCTGTGGGGAGCACAAGGGCATGCTGGGAACTGCACACCAACCAACAGCAGGACACCACTGTCAGCCATCTTGCCATTGCTCTCACACCCACACACACTGAACTCCCCACAAAAGCAAGTAAGTATGGGAATGCTGGGAAGTGGGGTGGAGGCAATAGCATGATGGGAGTCATAGTCACAGACATAGCTCACCCCCACAACTGTCCCATCAACACCACCCTGAACCATGCTCACATCACAGGGAGTGGAGAAGGACTCACAAGATGGCTGACACTGGCTACTGCTGTGGGGAGCACAAGGGCATGCTGGGAACTGCACACCAACCAACAGCAGGACACCACTGTCAGCCATCTTGCCATTGCTCTCACACCCACACACACTGAACTCCCCACAAAAGCAAGTAAGTATGGGAATGCTGGGAAGTGGGGTGGAGGCAATAGCATGATGGGAGTCATAGTCACAGACATAGCTCACCCCCACAACTGTCCCATCAACACCACCCTGAACCATGCTCACATCACAGGGAGTGGAGAAGGACTCACAAGATGGCTGACACTGGCTACTGCTGTGGGGAGCACAAGGCCCTGCTGGGAACTGTGCACCAACAAACAGCAGGACACCACTGACTGACATCCTGAGAGACAACTTCCACTCCCTGCAATGGAAGCACGTTCCATGGTGGGATATCTGGCTGGGTGGGTGGGAAGGAGGGCCGGCTGTCAACCAAATACAACCAATGTAGACCATGTTCACACCCCAACAAATACATAGAAATGCCCAAATAATGCAGGACAATGTGCTACACCAATATCAATCCCTGACTGTGACGACTTAGGACAATGCAATGTACAGGCCCGCACCCAGAGGCACAGTCACAACTGTCAGGTGTGTCAACCATTGATGCCTGCAGAAACATAACATACATTGTGTGTGTCTCCCAAAAACAGGTGATGATGGGGACACAGCAGCAGACGCTGAGGAGTCCCAGTCCCAGGCTCAAGAGGATGCGGAGCTCACTGGTGTCGTACAGCCTCTGCCCTCCTCGGACGAAGAAGACCAACCTGGCACATCCGGTGCAAGTCAACATGCAGCACCAGCAGGACCACCAGCTGCAGCACCAGCAGGACCACCAGCTGCACCCCCTGCACCCACCCCTCCAACGACTGTCACCACAAATACCATCCCTGCCGACATGGACAGAACAAGGAGCAACACCAGCACAGGGACCCTGGACCAACGTGGGGCCATGGCCACCACCAACTCCCAAGGGGGACCAGGGTCATCTGTGCGTGCCACTGCACGCACTGCACATGTCGGCAGGGGTGGTGGGAGGGGTGGGAGACAGAGGTCGCTGCTTGCAGAGGTTGCTGGTGTGCATGATGACCCACAACTGGTACGCATAGCCGATGCGTACCAGTCCAGCACCGGAGATCTCAGCCAGGTAGTGGGGCTCCTCAGAGACATGAAACAGCAGCAGGCTGCCCATCATGCCCGCTTGGACTCACACATGTCCCGCGTGGAGTCCAAGTGGGACGCACTGCAAGAGATGACGGCGGTGCACAGGGACATTTTACAATGCCTCCGCCAGATGAACAGCAACCAGTCCACACCTCCCTGTGTGCCAACAACATCTGGTGCTGAACAAACTGCAACTGCCACAGAGAGGGAGGATGACTCTGGCGGAGAGTCCCCTGCACCGCAGCAGCCTGTACTTGAGGGGCCCCCCAAAGAAGAGGGGTCGTCCGAGGAGGGGCAAGTGAGAGGCCGATGGCCAAGCGCAACTCCCAGGAAGCCTGAACCTGTTCTGGATGTTCACCTTTGTGCACAGACTGTTCACCCTGTTGACGGCAACACAACTCCCACACATTACATGGGGAGTACAAGTTGGACCAATGTCTCAGACAACTGTGGCCCCTATACTGGGGATTTTGTCTACCAGGACTTTCAATTCACCTAGGAACTTCTGATTGCAAGATATATGTACAGCACTACCCATCCTATGCACTATTCACACAAATGTATCACGATAAACACACTAATACACCATACTTGCCTCTGTTGTGATTCCAACGTGGGTGCTGTTATGGGGATGATGAACTGCAAAATTACACTGTGTATGCGAACTGCAACAGCAAGTACAACACAGGCATGTGAGTAAAGGCAACGTGACACATATGAGGGAGACACACCACCAGGGCTACACAACACATACACACCTAGGCCATCTGACTCATTGCCTACACTGATGTTGCCAGGGAAGACGGTGCAATGCACAGACACCACACCTATTCCCAGTTGTAGTCAAGTAGCCCACAGGTGCAGTAAGCAAATGGCAGTCAAATGTGTGACCACAGACAACGCACATCACAAAGTGAAGCACAGGTTTATTACACAGTTGCAACATGTCGTAACCACTACAGATGCAAGGTAATCCCACCTGGCAGCGGGCACACAGTCAACAACTGTAGAAGGAAGGAAGTCCATGGGTGTGGCGCACATCACCTGTAGAGACACAACAGCTACCACCCTGGAAGTACAATCACGTCGTCGGTGGACACAGTTGACCAAACGAATCTGAAAGTACCCTGTGAAGGACAGAAATGACACACAGTCAAAAGCAATGGAGAACAGGACAGAACAGCAAAACTCATGCACAATACATGTTACAAGATACCCACCCAGAACCAAGTTAGCATGTCAACACTGTTGGGGAGTACAGACCACCTGTAAGCACACATCGCTACACACATCCAGTCAAGTAGCCCATGGACACACTCCAACAGCACCAGAGCACCACCTACACATATCATGCCAACTCACATCATTGACATGACACCTCAGGATACTCACATTCAGCTAAAGAAGTTGGTGATGAGCTGTGTGCGGACATCACCCTCATCATCATCATCATCACTGGCATCGTGGTCCAGGCCAGGATCCTCCACAGGTGGCGGATGTTGGTCATTGTCATCCTGGATGAGAGGCAACTCCTTCCGCACTGCCAGGTTGTGGAGCATGCAGCAGACGATGATAATCTTGCACACCTTCGCTGGGGCATATGGGAGGGACCCTCCTGTCTTGTCCAGGCAGCGGAAGCGGCTCTTCAGGAGACCAAATTTCCGCTCAATCACTCTCCTGGTCCGACCATGTGCCTCATTGTAGCGCATCTGGGCTGGTGTCACAGGGTTCCTGAGGGGTGTCAGCAACCACGGCATGTTGGGGTATCCCGAGTCACCTACGGACAGACAAGTGCACATTAGCTGACTTGGATAAGTGGGCGGAATACTACAGATCAGATCACACACAATGGCACAAAGTCAGTACACACCGACAAGCCAGGCACGCTGGTTCTGCATCTGTGCCATCATCCTGGGGATGCGACTACTCCTCATCACAAAGGCATCGTGTGCTGAACCAGGGAAACGGGCACACACGTGTGTGATGGTCATATCTGCAAGACACACCACCAGTGCATTGACCGAGTGGTAGTGCTTGCGGTTACGGTAGGCCTGCTCCTGGGCCAAAGCCACATGTGTCCCATCAATGGAGCCAATTACATGCGGCATCCTCCCCAGGGCATAGAAGTCACTCTTCAAGTCAGTGAGTCGTTGCAGTCTAGGGAAATAGATGTACCGGTTCAGGAATAGCAACATTGCCACCAAAACATCGCGGAGCACACGGCTCAACATGGTCTGTGACATCCCATCAGCAGTCGCCACAGTATGTTGGAAGGTACTGGTGGCAAAGAAGTGTAGGGCTGCCATCACCTTCACCTTGGGGGTCAGCGCTGTAGGATACGGCCGGCCAGGCTGCAAATGTGGGGCCAACTGCACTGCCAAATCCTCAATCAGCTGCCTGGTGAAGCGGTACCGTCGGATGCTGTCCCGTTCCACCATCGTTGCCAGGTCTGGGAATGGTCGATGGACAGCAGGAGCCCTGCAGTGCAGATGAGAAGAAAGCAAGATTGTCAGTCAGCCCACATATGCGGCATTGAACACACTCAATATCCCAACATACATCATTATGAGGCACAACAACATGAAGTGTGCAGTTCCGTAAGGACATGTATGGTACATACATGGCCAACATCTGTCATCACGGTTCAACAAGTGGCATCAATAAGTCCCAGGTTGGCCCATTGGATATCATGAGGCCGTGTCACAGTTCCCATCTCCTGCTGCCGTGTCACAATCACCCCCCACAGTGACATGTGAGGACAGATGTGCCCCAGGCATCACAGCTCAACGACAGGTACATTCCCAGGGACCCTGTATTGCCACATGGACACTGGCATTACATGGAGTATCATGTATACACCACAGCAAAACAACCATGACCCCCACAGGTAGTGGTCCCACTTGCCACTGCAGGACAGACATGGACGTCTGTGACACACTCACGCACAACATCAAAGTCCATGCACACACAACGTGGATGTGGAGACTGTCTCCCATTGTGCACATGAAATCAGAGACATTGTAAACACTACATGCACACAGACTGTGGAGGACCATCACTATTGTGCCACTGGGACACCCTGGCTCAAACATACCGTCCCACATGGGACTCACGGGGTATGTGACATGACATACACATACACCACCGTGAAATGTGACCATGGCACATGCACAGATATGAACAGTTGCACATCACAGTGGTCATGTACACGTAACACCCAGGATCCTGTCCCCATGAACACGTGCACAGCCTGGGGGTGGCTGCCCCCAGGTGACACCCACAGGACAACATGTACACCAACATACACACAATAGGAAATGCAGCCTCACATGCCTTATTATACAGTTTGGACAGGCTGTCGTGTTGTAGGTGTGCCCCTCACTCCCTGGGAGCTATCTGTGGCTGGCATATGTTCATCTGAGACAGGCATGGTGACATATGCCAGTCACTTGTACAGGGATGCGTTGAACAGCAATGGACCGATCGGTGCACCCGGCCGGCCCATTGCATTCAATGTGTGCGGGTACGCGTTGTACCCCTGTACGCGTTGTACCGCAATGGACCGATCGGTGCCCCGGCCGGCCCATTGCATTCAATGTGTGCGGGTACGCGTTGTACACCTGTACGCGTTGTACCGCAATGGACTGATCGGTGCCCCCGGCCGGCCCATTGCATTCAATGTGTGCGGGTACGCGTTGTACCTCTGTACGCGTTGATCAGCAATGGACCGATCGGTGCCCCCGGCCGGCCCATTGCATTCAATGTGTGCGGGTACGCGTTGTACCCCTGTACGCGTTGATCAGCAATGGACCGATCGGTGCCCCGGCCGGCCCATTGCATTCAATGTGTGCGGGTACGCGTTGTACCCTGTACGCGTTGTACCGCAATGGACCGATCGGTGCCCCGGCCGGCCCATTGCATTCAATGTGTGCGGGTACGCGTTGTACCCCTGTACGCGTTGATCAGCAATGGACCGATCGGTGCCCCGGCCGGCCCATTGCATTCAATGTGTGCGGGTACGCGTTGTACCCCTGTACGCGTTGTACCGCAATGGACCGATCGGTGCGCACCCATTGACAATGGCCTAGCCTGGCAACGGACGCGTTTTCGAAATTCGAACGAGTCGGTTGCTGGAAATTCAGTTGGTCACCCACAACAATGTTGCAAAATCATGTATGTCATGAAGTTGAAGATTTGAAGGATGCTGTGGGCGTGTATTGGTGCTGCTATTCCATGGATTGGCCAGATTCAGAAGATGCAAACGACTTGGACCTATCACTTTGGACACAAGGGACAGTATCTGCCTCTCCAGCACATATATATTGCTGGCTGTTCCCCTGAGAGCTCACTTGCCTGCACTACATGCTCCAGGACGACATCTGCCACTGCACTGCTGCTGTCTCTGCCCCCTCTGGACCCTGCAATGGCACGTACTGTGGAGAGAGCCCCAGCCTTCAGCCTTGAGGAGAACCAGGCCCTGCTGGACAGCCTACTTCCACAGTACAGCAAGCTGTATGGGACACCAGGGGAGCAGGTGAGTGTTCTGTGCACTGCCTTTCTGAATGTGCATTTTGTCTGACTAGCAAGGCTGAAAGTCTGCACGCCACTTGCTAGCAGGCTCACTGAGTAGTTGTCACCCCCATAGTGTGTAGTGACATGCACTGGACAGGTATGGTGCAGTGACAGTGCATTTGAACAAGGTTTTACTTCCCATGCAATGATACCATGTAGTGACGTCTGGCAAACTGTCCATGGGCAGCGTTGCACTGCCTGTGTACATCATGTGCCCCTGTGATTGAGACATGTATATACAACTGTGTCATGCACGGATATGTTGCATGTGTAGTAATGGCCTTTTCACTTTGTCATCCTGACAGGTTAATGCCCATCGGAAGCAGGAGATCTGGAAGGACATCATCCGGGCTGTCCGGTCCGTGGGGGTCTACAAGTGCCGGATCCGCAACTGCCAGAAGAGGTGGCAGGACCTTCGGGGCTGGACCCGGAGGATTGCACGGGTCCAGCTGAAGCTGTCGCCTCCTCGCAGGAGGGGCGGAACACGGACCCTGACCCCCCACATGCTCCAGATCCTGGCGGTGGTGTTTCCAGACCTGGATGGGCAGCTGAAGGCCAGACAGCAGCAAGGAGGGGGTGAGTCAAAGACTGCACTGTGAACTCTGTATTACATGCTATGTGCCCTCCTCTGGCCTGGTTAAACTGCCACAGTACAGCAGTCATGTTGTCCAGGAGCCATGTCCCTCTATTGTGCACTGCCCACTCCTCATCTGACACCCAGGTGTGGCCCTTACATTCAGGGAATTGTGTCACTTGGGACTGTGTCCTTGCAGTTTGCTTCACTAAAGGTGGGGGACAGCATCTGTTTCCCTAACTCTGTTGTGGGCATCATGGGTGGGTCCATTGTTCACACAACGCCTGTGTTCGGACTTGTAATCTGCGTGTTGCTTTGATATGTGGTCCACTTGCTGAGCTGAGCCACCACATGTGCCTGGGGTATGTGGCACACACCCATGCAGCGGGTGGGAACAATGTTTGGGCCCCAGGAGTGTGCAGATTACGTGTGTCACACATACATAGCCAGCTATCCACTGTCCAGGGCTCATCCCTCATTCATGTGGGGCAGGACAGTCATGCCTACTCCAGGCCATGCATTGCACTCTGTACTCCCACTCCCGTGTATCAGCTGACACATTGTGCGCAGTGATTTGACCCCTCAGGTGTCTGCCTCTGTGTCAGTGTGCTGTGGATTTGTTGCCAGGACTGCTGGGGTGTTTCTCGGTAGGGGCTCAGCATGCCACTGGAGATGTGACCATAGGAGACGATACTTGTGTGTCACATAGGTGTTTGATCGGCTGACCGTGCAGACTGGGGTATGCGAATGTGAAGTTCAGGCAGCTGTTCCCCATTCACAGCAGATTGTGAGGGGTTCAGGTTCAGAGGGTAGTGTCACAGGTCTCCCATATGTCCAATCGGTATGACCTGGACAGATGAGGGTTAAGATGATGTGTTGTGTGGGGGATGTACATGTGCACTTGTGCAGCTCCAGGACTTGCATTCCCCATGACCTACTATTGTGACACAGTGCAGAGTGTTGTTGTCTGGCTGCCAAGTCATACATCACTGAGACAGTGATGTATGACTTAGCAGTCATGCCTCCGCCATGGCATGTGTCTACTTATTGGTGATCCTGCAGGGGAGTGACATGTGCTAGATGCACACCATTGTGGCGATGGCTATCAGGACATGGGTGCATCATGGTGTCTGTCGCTGGTATGCATCACATGCATTTCCTATTTGACTCTGGGCGTCCCTTTCATCCGGAAACCTGTACTGACTCAGTGGCAAGAGTTGTGATGTGTGCATGTCCACATGCTACACCGTGTCCTCTGCACTGTCCAACTACTGTGTAGGTGGTGCATGTGTCCACACTGGGGTGTTGCTATCCAACAGATACCAGACAGATGGATGCAAGGCCATGTGGGATGTGAGTGCCATGGTTGGCATCAGACTGACAATTGCCTTCTCCTGTTCAGTTAGGGCACTTTTAGCAATGTTCAACTAATGATGCCAGGGCTTGCTCTGTAATGTGCTGTGCTCACAGTGGTGTGTGCGTTTGGTGCAGGTGACTGATGTCTGTCTGTTTTCCCATTGTTTGCAGATACATCCATGGCCACGGAAGGGAACAGCTCCACGGACCAGGAGGAGCCGGAGAGCCAGACTGGGTCAGCAGCCGAGGAGTGGTCGGAGGGACCCAGTGGCACGGAGGGCGAGGGGAGCCACACCGAGGAGTCCTCAGCACCATCCACCTCAGCTGAGGACCAGAGCAACTCGGAGGATGACTCCCTTATGGAGGCGGGTGTCAGCAGCCACCACACCCCAGCTAGTGTTGCTGTCCCCGCCACCACCAGCACCACCACCGCCCTCCCATCGGCTCCCATTCCCCAGGTCCGTGGAGGCTCCCATGTTCGGGAGCATGTCTCCGTTGGGCCAGGCACCGCACCCCCTGCCCCTGTGTCCCCTGCTGCCCTGAGTGAGGAGTCTGTGTACCTCCTTCGCCAGCTCCATGTAGGGCAGACAGCCATGCTGAGTGTCCTCCATGCGCACACCGCTCTGTTGACTCAGCTAGTGTCGTTCATGGAGGGCATCTCATTGGGCATGTCTGACCTACAGAGGGGCAATAGGTCCATGGACTCCTCCCTGACGGCAGCAGTGTCCCTCCTCAGACAGTCCCTCACCCCTCCTGCCTCTGCTCCATCCACACTCCCCAGCACCTTACCCGTCCCAAGCACACACACACCGGCACAGGCACACACCAGCTCACACACGTCCAGCACACAGACACACACGCCACAAACAAAACGCACACGCACGCACAGTCAGGGGACTGAAACCAGACTCACAGGGGATGGGGCCCTAGAACACACACACGCATCCACGAGCACTGTGCAGTCCTCAGTTGCCTCTCCCTCCAAAGCACCCTCCCTTACCTCACCTGCAACCCCAAAGACCCAGCGGCTCTTCCTCAGTGACCTCGGCCTCTTCCCCTCCGATCCAGCTGATACAGCATTCAGGGGAAGAGGAAGCCCACCCACACGGAGCAGAGTGCCCCTCGCCCCGGACACCCTCCCCCAGGCGCAGACAGACTGAGGCCCCCACCCGCAAGTCCCCCGGAGTCGTAAGAGCAAGACCCCGCCGCCGCCCTGCAGCTCAGGCACCAGGTCTCCTTCCTCCATCCCTCAGGCCCCCACTCCACAGATGCCCCCACCACACCCTGCCCCAGGTTCCCCCACCCACAGATATACCATCCCCAAGAGGATCCGGCCTTCTCCCCCTGCCACTTGCTCTCCCGGCACCACACCCCTGCTGCGCTTGTCTGTGCCACTGATGTGGTGAGGGTGTCCTCCCCCTCTGTCCAGCCCACCTTGCCTGTTCCCCATTCTCCTCCCCTGGTGGTAGGCACTGCAGTGGAGTCCACTACCACCCTGTCTGACTTGGGCACTGCAGTGGCGGACCTGTCCACTCCATCTGCAGGGTCCACTGCAGTTGTGCCGGCACCCACAACATCTGAGTCATGCCCCCCAGTTGTGCCGGCACACACCATGTCAGACACCTCCACTGCAGTTGTCAGTGGCTCACCAGCACCCACCACCCCTTCCCTGCTTCCTCCTGGTGAGCCCTGATCCTGTCCCTGCGGTGCCTGGCCTGCCCCCGGTTGCCCCTCCTAGTGGATTGTCCCTGGTTTTGTGCAGTGCAGGCATGCGTAGGGTGACATCTGCCACTGTCACCCTGTTTGGACTTTGACAATGGACTGGCCATTGGCCTTTGTGTTTATTCTGGACTTTCAGTTATCATTACACACATATGCTGAATAAAGCAACTTTCTGTTCTCTAGTGCTTATGCTTCTGATGTACATGTTGTTGATGATGCTAACCATGCCCTTGCTGCAGTGATGGTGATATTTGGTCTCATGATAATGAAGTGTTACTGTGCAGGAACCCATGTGGTCCAGGGGGAATGTGTCCTATCCTGTGGTGTATCCATGTCATCCATAGCAGCATCTGAGGGTGTCATGTGTTCAGTATTTGGCAATGGGATTTCCTACTTACATTAGCAATTTCACATCTGTGGCTTCCACCCCTGCACATCTGTTGTGCCTGCCATTGTTCAATTCGTCTACTTCCCTGACCGTGTGGCCATCTCCACTGGACATGCAGGTTTGGGCATCAATGGGGAAGGACTCATCTGTGTTGTCAGTGCAACATTGCTATACAAGTGTGTTGGATCTGTGCTGATGATTTCGTTGGCACTTCCATGACCAGGCTGATGTGACGGGAGCCTTCATTTGGTGCTAATTGTTGATTGTGTGACCAAGTGCTCAGCTGACATGATGGGGCCCTACTGAGGCAACATATGGCACAGCTTTCCTCACACAGGAGTGGAGTCCCCTCATGGCAGTGTGTACTCCTGTGACATTGCCTGCGCCCAAGGTGTGTGTTGTATGAGCATGTCTGTGTGTTCACTTCCGTTTAGCTGTGCATGCTGTGATCCCTAGTGTTGTACCTGTTTGTGATGCTTGCTGAGTTGACCTATGTTCCCCCAAAGTCTTCTCCCTGGGTTCTCTGTGATGTGGGTGCATAGCACATTACTGGTCATCAGGGTGTCACCCATAGGTGTGTTTTCTGTCAGGGCTGAGTTTGTGTGCAGACGCAGATGGGTCACAGTCAGGTTTCCCCTTGGCACTTGTTGTTTGCCCCTATCATGTGATTTCCAGTTTGTGTTATCTTTCAGTGATTGTGACCCGTTGTGTGTGTGACTGCTGGCACTCCTCAGGGTCCGGGCTGCAATGTTGGTTGTTGTCTATGTGTGTTCTTTGTGGGTGAACTTGGCTTCTTCATTGGTGTGTGACTGTGGCTGGTATCCCATTGGTTGGTGTGGTATTGCCGTCATGTCCATGTACAGCGTAGTGTGCAGTGTGTCAGACATTCAGGAGTCTTGTTGAGTGGCCATGTGTGATGTGTTTCTGCACCTTGGTTCCCACCCACCACCCTGGAATAGTCATGGGTGCATGTGCAATGTCACCAGTGCATGTGTGCTTCACTGCTGCACATTGTTGGAGGTCGAGTTGTGTGGTGTTGAGTGTGTGCAGATGAGAGTTGTTGCATGACTAGACCCCTGCCTCCATGTTGGCCTTGACTTACTGGCCGTGCTGATTGATTTGTGCTTGTGTAGGTGTGATGGTAGTTTGTTGCTCAGGACACATGACTGTGGTTCACAGTGTGAACGACATTTGGCTTTGTCATCACAGTGGGATTGTAATGCAGCCCAGGGTCACCACATTGTGGGGGACCTGGGGGTAGTGCTGTGGTGTGTCTGTGTCTTGCTGTGTCAGTTGCTGTTCCTACGTGCCTGTGTGACATGTGTGATTTGTGCTCCCTCTCATCTGACAATGCCTGCTTGCCCACATAGGGGATTTGGATCCATGAGTTACCTTTGTGTGGCACTGTATGCACATCTGTATGATTGGTATTCAGGTCTCCTCATGTGTTGTGTGTTTGCCTGGGGACACTGGCACCCCCTCACCTGTTGTGTATGATGTGCAGTGTGGGTCTGCCTGTTTGTGTTTGTGCATCTGCACCACTGCATTGGCATATCTTGGGTGTGCCATTGGCTGTATGTAGTTTGGTGGGTTTCCCCTGCTGTCCCTGGGACTCCTAGGTCATGGGTCAGCACAATGATCATTGTTTGTGTGTCCCATTGCTGCCATGGTATGGTATCTGTTCACCTCACATCTACAGTCTCCACAGGGTATCTGCATTTGTGTGCCCATTGGTGCAAATATGTGGGTCTGCATTCTGATGGTCACTTCTGTCATTGTGTCATTGATGAATGTTGACAGTGTCAGCCCCCATGGGTGTTGTTTGTCTGCACATGGCCAAAGGTATGTCTTATTTGCACTGCAGTATTTGCCTCCCCCAATTTATGTTGCAATGGGACACATGCACTACTTTGCCACTGATGTGTTTTATGTTCTGTGACCAGGAATCATCCATGCAGTTTGGCAGTTGCAGCTTTTCTTTGTCAACACTTACATTTTGGTCACTGTGATGATGGGGGTTTGGACCCCATTGCCACAATGTTCAAAATGTGCTTCAGCTATGGACCCCACACTTACATTTTGGTCACTGTGATGATGGGGGTTTGGACCCCATTGCCACAATGTTCAAAATATGCTTCAGCTATGGACCCCACACTTACATTTTGGTCACTGTGATGATGGGGGTTTGGACCCCATTGCCACACTGTTCAAAATGTGCTTCAGCTATGGACCCCACACTTACATTTTGGTCACTGTGATGATGGGGGTTTGGACCCCATTGCCACACTGTTCAAAATGTGCTTCAGCTATGGCCCCCACACTTACCTTTTGGTCACTGTGATGATGGGGGTTTGGACCCCATTGCCACACTGTTCAAAATGTGCTTCAGCTATGGCCCCCACACTTACATTTTGATCACTGTGATGATGGGGGTTTGGACCCCATTGCCACAATGGTCATGGCCTGCTTGCATTGTGGGGGCCACACACATATATGTGTGGCACATGTGATAGGGGGTCACATTGTATGTTCAAAGTCATGTTCAGTGTTGTAGGCATTTGACACAGTCTACACACGCTTGTCATGGTGTTGGGGGATGTCTTTTTCTTGCATTCCCTAGGTTGTGGTGTGCTGGTTGTGTCATGCATTGTCCATCCTATGAGTGGGGGTGGTGTTGGTGGTAGGCATCCAGCCCCCCCTGGGTAAGGGTGGTAGTAGTGGTAGGCATCTGGCACCCCCCTGGCGAAGGGTGGTAGTAGTGGTGGGCATCCAGCCCCCCTGGGTAAGGGTGGTAGTAGTGGTAGGCATCTGGCACCCCCTGGCTAAGGGTGGTAGTAGTGTTAGGCATCTGGCACCCCCTGGCTAAGGGTGGTAGTAGTGGTAGGCATCTGGCACCCCCTGGCTAAGGGTGGTAGTAGTGGTAGGCATCTGGCACCCCCTGGCTAAGGGTGGTAGTAGTGGTAGGCATCTGGCACCCCCATGGCTAAGGGTGGTAGTAGTGGTAGGCATCCAGCCCCCCCTGGGTAAGGGTGGTAGTGGTGGTAGGCATCTGGCACCCCCATGGCTAAGGGTGGTAGTAGTGGTGGGCATCCAGCCCCCCTGGGTAAGGGTGGTAGTGGTGGTGGGCATCTGGCACCCCCTGGCTAAGGGTGGTAGTAGTGGTAGGCATCCAGCCCCCCCTGGGTAAGGGTGGTAGTAGTGGTAGGCATATGGCACCCCCATGGCTAAGGGTGGTAGTAGTGGTGGGCATCCAGCCCCCTGGGTAAGGGTGGTAGTAGTGGTAGGCATCTGGCACCCCCATGGCTAAGGGTGGTAGTAGTGGTGGGCATCCAGCCCCCCTGGGTAAGGGTGGTAGTAGTGGTAGGCATCTGGCACCCCCATGGCTAAGGGTGGTAGTAGTGGTGGGCATCCAGCCCCCTGGGTAAGGGTGGTAGTGGTGGTGGGCATCTGGCACCCCCTGGCTAAGGGTGGTAGTAGTGGTAGGCATCCAGCCCCCTGGGTAAGGGTGGTAGCGGTGGTGGGCATCTGGCACCCCCATGGCTAAGGGTGGTAGTAGTGGGAGGCATCCAGCCCCCCCTGGGTAAGGGTGGTAGTAGTGGTAGGCATCTGGCACCCCCATGGCTAAGGGTGGTAGTAGTGGTGGGCATCCAGCCCCCCTGGGTAAGGGTGGTAGTAGTGGTAGGCATCTGGCACCCCCTGGCTAAGGGTGGTAGTAGTGGTAGGCATCCAGCCCCCTGGGTAAGGGTGGTAGTAGTGGTAGGCATCTGGCACCCCCTGGGTAAGGGTGGTAGTAGTGGTAGGCATCTGGCACCCCCTGGCTAAGGGTGGTAGTAGTGTTAGGCATCTGGCACCCCCCTGGGTAAGGGTGGTAGTAGTTATAGGCATCTGGCACCCCCCTGGCTAAGGGTGGTAGTAGTGGTAGGCATCTGGCACCCCCCTGGCTAAGGGTGGTAGTAGTGGTAGGCATCTGGCACCCCCATGGCTAAGGGTGGTAGTAGTGGTAGGCATCCAGCCCCCCCTGGGTAAGGGTGGTAGTGGTGGTAGGCATCCGGCCCCCCCTGGGTAGGGGTGGTGGTGCGCATTCAGGCCCCTGTGTGCATATGTGGCATTGGTGATGGGCATCCCGCCCCTATGGTGCTGCTGTTGCTGGTGTAAGTAAATTCTGCATCCCTCTGTGTGTGTGTGATGTGTCGTGTACGTGTTGTATGTGTTTTGTGGTTGGTGTCTGACTTACCTTCTGCGCCGTACGCGTCCGTGCCTGTTCCGGTAGTAAATGTAGAATATTGGTATGATCGGGACGAAGGGATTCATGGTTGGTTCGTGTCGTTCGTCTTTCTCGTCGCTTCGCGTCGTCCTCGTCGCTGGCGTGTTCGCCTCGTAGCGGTGGATCGTGTTGTGGCGGGAATCGGAGCTTATGTGCGCCTTTCCCGGATGCTTTGACGTGCCGTGCGTAGCGACGGGTTCGGCGCGTACGGAAAGCGCATCGTACTTGTTCGGCCGGACGGGGCTGCATTTTCCCTTCCGTGCGACTCGATTCGGCGTTTCCGGATTCGCCTCGGTCGGAGAACAGGACCTGGATTGGGTGAGTACGACTCGGCCGTATTCTGTGCTGTTGTGCGCATCGTACTTACTCGTTCGGTGTGCTGTACGGATCGGTCGGGAAACAGGCATTCGCATGGCTTTTTCCCGACCGAATGGTATTGGGTGCGCCTCCGACCGAGATCGGAATCGACCCCAAAGGGGTCAATTCCGATTCGGGCCGGAAAAAGCACCAACCGACTCGGAGCCGGAATTTATTCCGACCGACACGTACCTGTGGCGCCCGACCCGCCAAGTACGATGCAAGGCGTGCAAAATCCGACCGACACGTACGGAACCCAAGCCAAACGACCGAGCCGCACGGAAAACAGCAATCCGTCCGGAAAAACACGCGAATCGAACCGACCGACACGCACCCGGAACAAATCCGACCGAAACGTACACGCGAACTCCAAACCGCAAAGTACGATGCAAGGGCCGAAAACCACGACCGAGTCGTACGGAGGACAAGCCGTACGACCGACACGCATACAAAACCGAGCCGAATTAACACAAAACACCGCGACCGACGCGTACGCAGCATAGAAAACTGCACAAACACAGCGTGAACGAAACGAAGAAGACCGTACGAGACAACTGCAGGGTCCGACTCGGTCACAAGAACGTTTCCAACATGCACATACAGTACAAAGGAAAAATTACACAAAAAAAGGCCAAACAAGCAATTACAAAGCCAATAAATACTGGGGTGGGTGGGGACAGAGAACAAAGACACACCCACAACTCCACCCATATAAAGGACACAAATCCCAACCATGATCCTTTGCAAATGCCATTCTACTGCCAGCACCCAACAGACAGCAACCACACCCACAGCTCATCCCTCACACAAGCCACACACCATCAGCACACCAACAAATACCTACCTCACATACACCCAGCAAAACACACACTCACACACCCTCACCTGCACACCAACACACACATCACTCACCATCACCACCCATCACCATGCCCCCCAAGAAGAATCACAAGTTCCTAGATTGTGAATTGGAAGTCATGATAGACGAGATCCTCAGGGTAGAGCCACAGCTGTTTGGCACACTGGTCCAACAGACCCCCATCTCCCAGAAAACCAAGATGTGGGAGAGGATCATCAACAGGGTGAATGCACAATCACCATGTCTGCGCACAAAGACCGACATCCAGAACAGGTGGTATGACGTGCGCAGGAGGGTCAGGGAGCTGCTCAAGAAAGACTACCTCCTGAGCCAATACACCGGCAGTGGCCCTCCTGCCAAGCCAGTATACCTCAGGCCCTGGGAGGAGAAGGTGCGGGCCATCCTTCCGCCAGTGAGCGTCTATGGACTAGAGAACATCCCAGAGCCTGGTGAGTACACAACAAATGTACACAATATTCTGCCACAATACACACACACTGTCAAGGGGAGAGTCAAACCATGCACTCATAGCAATTACACAGCAACCAGAACAGAATCATCCCAAAATGTGTATGTCAGTCAGATAAACACAACACATGCCATCTCAAAGTTACATTTAACCGTGTCATCACATGTACAAACACAACTACAACTACAGCTAGGCAGTGGCACAAATAGAACTAACAAACACATCCAGACATGTAGCCACCACTACAACACCAACACACAGTGAAGACCACTGAAAGAAAGGAATTCTGTGTATGCTGGGCAAGTCAGTGTAGCCAATAGCATCATGGGAGTCGTAGTCACACATATTGCCCCCCACAACTGTCCCATCAACACCACCATGAACCATGCACACATCACAGGGAGTGGAAAAGGACTCACAAGATGGCTGACACTGGCTACTGCTGTGGGGAGCACAAGGCCCTGCTGGCAACTGTGCAACAACCAACAGCAGGACACGACTGACTGACATCCTGAGAGACAACTTCCACTCCCTGCAATGGAAGCATCGTTCCATGGTGGGACATCTGACTGGGTGGGAAGGAGGACTCGCAGCACTGACCATAGTCACAAGCACCTCCCCTCACACACACCCTCAACACATACTCCACATAACCCACCTGGGAGAATGCAATGCCACACATCCTAACTCAAGATCCCACAAAGAACCTCCACCCTGGGTTATGTCGTGTGAAGCACAGGGACACTCTTGGGACTTTCAGCCAAACAACTGCCAGGACAACACTCCCAGCCATCCTGTCAGCACAGGCAGCCCACCCCACAGGGAAGCAGAGTCAAAAGGAAGGAAGGATGGGCATGCTGGGAAGGGGGTGGAGGCAATAGCATGATGGGAGTCGTAGTCACAGCTCTACATCCCCCACCACATGGCCCAGCAAGCTCACACTCACGCATGCACATCCCACAGAGAGTGGAAAGGCCCATCAAAGATGTCTGACACTGTTGCTGTGTCGTGGGGATCACAAGGGCATGCTGGGAACTGCACACCAACCAACAGCAGGACACCACTGTCAGCCATCTTGCCATTGCTCTCACACCCACACACACTGAACTCCCCACAAAAGCAAGTAAGTATGGGAATGCTGGGATGTGGGGTGGAGGCAATAGCATGATGGGAGTCATAGTCACAGACATAGCTCACCCCCACAACTGTCCCATCACCACCACCCTGAACCATGCTCACATCACAGGGAGTGGAAAACGACTGACAAGATGGCTGACACTGGCTACTGCTGTGGGGAGCACAAGGCCCTGCTGGGAACTGTGCACCAACAAACAGCAGGACACCACTGACTGACATCCTGAAAGACAACTTCCACTCCCTGCAATGGAAGCACGTTCCATGGTGGGATATCTGGCTGGGTGGGAAGGAGGACTTGCAGCACTGACCATAGTCACAAGCACCTCCCCTCACACCCCCCCTCAACACAAACTCCACAGAACCCACCTGGGAGAATGCAATGTCTCACATCCTAACTCAAGATCCCACAAAGAACCACCACCCTGGGTTATGTTGTGTGAAGCACAGGGACACTCTTGGGACTTTTAGCTAAACAACTGCCAGGACAACACTCCCAGCCATCCTGTCAGCACAGCCAGCCCACCCCACAGGGAAGCAGAGTCAAAAGGAAGGAAGCATGGGCATGCTGGGAAGGGGGGTGGAGGCAATAGCATGATGGGAGTCGTAGTCACTGATATTGGTCACCCCCACAACTGTCCCATCAACACCACCCTGAACCATGCTCACATCACAGGGAGTGGATAAGGACTCACAAGATGGCTGACACTGGCTACTGCTGTGGGGAGCACAAGGGCATGCTGGGAACTGCACACCAACCAACAGCAGGACACCACTGTCAGCCATCTTGCCATTGCTCTCACACCCACACACACTGAACTCCCCACAAAAGCAAGTAAGTATGGGAATGCTGGGAAGTGGGGTGGAGGCAATAGCATGATGGGAGTCATAGTCACAGACATAGCTCACCCCCACAACTGTCCCATCAACACCACCCTGAACCATGCTCACATCACAGGGAGTGGAGAAGGACTCACAAGATGGCTGACACTGGCTACTGCTGTGGGGAGCACAAGGGCATGCTGGGAACTGCACACCAACCAACAGCAGGACACCACTGTCAGCCATCTTGCCATTGCTCTCACACCCACACACACTGAACTCCCCACAAAAGCAAGTAAGTATGGGAATGCTGGGAAGTGGGGTGGAGGCAATAGCATGATGGGAGTCATAGTCACAGACATAGCTCACCCCCACAACTGTCCCATCAACACCACCCTGAACCATGCTCACATCACAGGGAGTGGAGAAGGACTCACAAGATGGCTGACACTGGCTACTGCTGTGGGGAGCACAAGGGCATGCTGGGAAATGCACACCAACCAACAGCAGGACACCACTGTCAGCCATCTTGCCATTGCTCTCACACCCACACACACTGAACTCCCCACAAAAGCAAGTAAGTATGGGAATGCTGGGAAGTGGGGTGGAGGCAATAGCATGATGGGAGTCATAGTCACAGACATAGCTCACCCCCACAACTGTCCCATCAACACCACCCTGAACCATGCTCACATCACAGGGAGTGGAGAAGGACTCACAAGATGGCTGACACTGGCTACTGCTGTGGGGAGCACAAGAACCCTGCTGGGAACTGTGCACCAACAAACAGCAGGACACCACTGACTGACATCCTGAGAGACAACTTCCACTCCCTGCAATGGAAGCACGTTACATGGTGGGATATCTGGCTGGGTGGGTGGGAAGGAGGGCCGGCTGTCAACCAAATACAACCAATGCAGACCATGTTCACACCCCAACAAATACATAGAAATGCCCAAATAATGCAGGACAATGTGCTACACCAATATCAACCCCTGACTGTGACGACTTAGGACAATGCAATGTACAGGCCCGCACCCAGAGGCACAGTCACAACTGTCAGGTGTGTCAACCATTGATGCCTGCAGAAACATAACATGTCTCCCAAAAACAGGTGATGATGGGGACACAGCAGCAGACGCTGAGGAGTCCCAGTCCCAGGCTCAAGAGGATGCGGAGCTCACTGGTGTCGTACAGCCTCTGCCCTCCTCGGACGAAGAAGACCAACCTGGCACATCCGGTGCAAGTCAACATGCAGCACCAGCAGGACCACCAGCTGCAGCACCAGCAGGACCACCAGCTGCACCCCTGCACCCACCCCTCCAACGACTGTCACCACAAATACCATCTGTTGGAACCGGGGTTACCGAGTCCGACACGGTAGCATGGCGTGAAGCGGGGAAGGCACGCGAAGGCAATGTGTAAGGCAGATGTGCAGCACACTCTTACTCTGACTCAGAAATGCGAACGCAATAACATGACACCACACCAGGCTTTTGTATTTAAAATCAAGGGGGCATATTAGCAAGACCGGCGATAAAATTATCGCCATTTTAGCGGCAGGAAACTGCCGCTAAAACGGCGATAATGGGCTTGCTAATATGCGTTAGTAGAATTCCAATAGAAGCCCAGGTTAGATGTGCAGGACATCTAACCTGGGCTTCTATTGGAATTCATAACGCATATTAGCAAGCCCATTATCGCCGCTTTAGCGGCAGTTTCCTGCCGCTAAAACGGCGATAATTTTATCGCCGGTCTTGCTAATATGCCCCAAGTTCTTTTATAAATAAATTAAGTTGGCATCAGATGAGGCAGATTAATTCAGATCTACATTCAAATTCATTGCATTACTCAACTGGTGCACATTTTAAATAAAGCATCATAGCTCATCAACATTGTAGGCCACTAAGAGGCCGCAGGAATTATCTCCTACACGTAGCACTTAATAATGATCTCAAGGTACGTTAATAAAACAGGGGCCTAGACATGCAGTTCACTTTAGCATATTCAATTACTTAAAAGAAGGCTTTTCACTTTACATTTAAATAGGCCTGCATTAATCTAGGCGCGCCCACATTCAGTACAGTGGGCGTCGCAATTCCAGTACACCTGTAACATAAAACACTTCAACTCAATTCAATTAAATACTTTCCCCTGTGGTAAAAGACTTCGCAGTTAAAAGCATGGCCTAGGCAGTAATTACAATAGGCATCTGCAATAAGTTATTAAATACTGTAGGGAACCCTCGACATGTCCAGTATCCTGGGGCTTCTATGACTCTTAGGGGTTAACTCTAGGCTAGGCCCACTCCTCTCCGGGGCCTCGCCTCATGGGGAAAGTTATACCATTACTTATGGGGTTAATGGTGGCCCCCGGCCACCAGTGGCGTTTTGTGGGCCCTAGGGGCCTCCTGGGCTCACCTGTGGTGTTGGTCGTTGGTCGCGCTTCAGGGCGACTGGCACTCCCCCAGGCCCGGCCTGTGTTCTGGAGGGCGGGGCCCGGTAGGGGTACCTCGGCCTTCAGGCCGGACTAGCTGGATGTTGCGGGGGCCGGTATCACCTTACTCCGGCCCCCGGGATCAGGATATGCCTGGACGGCACGGTGCGGCTTCAGGGACTGACTCACGGCGCGTTGCGGGGGCCGGGATCACCCTCCTCCGGCCCCCGGGATCAAGGTAAGTGAAGTTGGCGGGCTCAGGGTTGCCGGGGAAGGGAGCGGGAGCCGGCAGTCCTCTCCGGCCGGCTCCCCGTCTCCCTCTGCACTGCCGGGGCTCTTCCCGGGCTTCCGTCGGCGCTGGGGGCGTGACCGGGGCCGGCGCCCAATCGATGCGCGGCCTTCCTGGGTCACGCCCGGCGACCCCTGGTTGCTCGGCAACGGCGTCCTGCGGGGCCTGGAGGCCTCGCCGTAGATCGCGCTGGCGATTTCTTGGGCCGCGACGGCGGCGGTGGCAACTCTTTGGCCGCGACGGCGGCGGGGCATCTTTGGCCGCGACGGCGGCGATGAGGCAATTCTTTGGCCGCGACGGCGGCGGTGGCACTTCTTCGGCCGCGACGGCGGCGGTGGCACTTCTTCGGCCGCGACGGCGGCGGTGGCACTTCTTCGGCCGCGACGGCGGCGGGGGCAATTCTTTGGCCGCTTCGGTGAGGGCGCGGACGGCGCACCTCACCACACACACCTGAGGGGCTTCCCTCACCTCAGCGCTTCCTCCGGTGAGGGCGCGACGGCGCACCTCACCACACGGTGCCTCTTCTCAGGCGGCGGCGGCGGCGGCCGCGATCTCCTCACAAGGTCAGTGACCTGAGGGGTGACAGAACGCAGGGGGCACCAGCAGCCTGTGGGCAGGGCTGACTGGCAAAGTACTTGGGGGCAGCCCAGCAACAGGCAAAAATGAATAGGGGGTGAAGGTCTAGCGCTTCAGGGTACGGCGCTTTACCTGGTGATCCCCAGTTGGGCAGTTTTAGGCTTTAGGCCTTGCTGGACGGTCAGGCCTCCTCAAGTTAAGGTGTCTTGCGACTGCTTCAGCTTGGTTGCTTCTTAGGCGCTTCTGGTTGTAAGTTTCTTGTCAGAAGTTCCTTATTATAAGTTTCTTGTCAAAGTTTCCTGTCAGAAGTTTCTTCTTATGAGGGGGGGGATGAGTTGGTGGTCTGGGAGTGCTTGATGTTCCTCCCCGCCCGCTGAAGGTGGTTCCCTGGGTCCCCTCACACTGGGCAAGGTCAGTGGGTGGAGGGCGTTCCTCAGCTATCTTACTCCAGCAGGGCCTCAGCCCTGTCAGCAGCAGTAGTGTAGGTCTCCCCCCTAGGCCCTAAAGCCTATACTCCGGTGGAGGTTGTCCCAGGTTCAGTGGTGCCTCATCAACTGACTAGAAAGTTTTCCCTCCAAGCCTTTTATACTCCTAGGTCAGGTGACCCTCTCAAAGGCGGCAAAACCTAACTCCTCCCACAGCCCGGAAGGTTCTGGAACCTTCTACATGCCTGGCTATGTGGCCCAGAGGCGGGGATGGAATGGATACTGTATCCCTATGCCCCAGCCTGACCCTGGCTACTAGTGTGTATGCGTGTAAGGCCCCTCTGCAGTAGCAGGGGCCTGTGGCAGCCATCTTGAGTGAGAGAGAGCACCTCCACCTCAGCACTGGCTAGCAGTGGCAAGGTGCCCAGAGACCTAGGTCCAGTAAAAATATGGTGGCAAAAAGGAGGCAAAAAAGGAAAAAAAATAGGGAAAGACCACCCTAGGGCTGACAGGTCTAACACGCGTCCCCCCCAGCCGAAAGAGGGGAGAGCTTCCCAACCTCTAGGGAGTTCTCTCCGCTAAGGTGGAAATACCGGGAGAGACCGTCAGCGTTGGCGTGGTCTACACCGGGTCGATGTTCCACCCGAAAGTCCATCCCCTGGAGGGAAATGGACCACCTCAACAATTTGGGGTTTTCGCCTCTCATCTGCATGAGCCAGCGAAGGGGTCTGTGGTCGGTCTAGATCAGGAAGTGACAACCAAAAAGGTATGGCCTCAACTTCTTGACAGCCCAAACCACCGCAAAGGCTTCTCGTTCGATGGTACTCCACCGCTGTTCCCGGGGAGTAGTCTTCGAGAAATGAAGGCCACTGGCTGGTCTTGGCCATCGTCATTCAGCTGCGAGAGCACAGCTCCTATGCCATGCTCAGAAGCGTCTGTCTGTACAATAAATTCCCGTCCAAAGTCTGGAGTCCTGAGCACCGGTGCGGTGCACATTGCACGTTTGAGGGTCTCAAAGGCTTCCTGGCAGGCAGCCGTCCAGATGACTCTGCGTGGCTGCTTCTTTGAAGTCAATTCCGTCAATGGGCCCACGATGGTTCCATAACCCTTGACGAACCGGCGGTAATACCCCGTGAGGCCGAGAAAAGCCCGGACCTCTGTTTGGGTCTTGGGGGGCTCCCAGGCCAAGATGGTCTCAATCTTGGCTTGGAGGGGTTGCACCTTACCTCCGCCCACCAGATGTCCCAGGTACACGACAGATCCCTGTCCAATCTGGCACTTGCTTGCCTTGATGGTTAAACCAGCCCGTTGCAAAGCCCGTAGCACCTCCTGGAGATGCTCCAGATGGTCCTCCCAGCTGCTACTGAAGACAGCTATGTCATCCAGGTAGGCAGCAGAGAAGGCCTCTAGGCCAGACAGCACCTGGTTCACCAACCGCTGGAAAGTGGCTGGAGCATTTTTCAACCCGAAGGGCATCACCCGAAAGTGAAAGTGGCCCTCGGGGTGGAGAACACAGTCTTCTCCCTTGCTCCTTCCGCCATGGCTATCTGCCAATAGCCTGACGTCAAATCAATGGTACTCAAATACCGGGCTGCTCCCAGCCGGTCAATGAGCTCATCCGCCCGAGGGATCGGGTGAGCGTCGGTCTTAGTGACTGAGTTGAGTCCACGGTAATCCACACAGAACCGAGTTCTGGTGTGGTGCCCGGTGGGGCCGCTTTCGGCACCAACACCACCGGACTAGCCCAAGGGCTACTGGAAGGCTCAATCACTCCCAGTTCTAGCATCTTGGTAACCTCACCCTGGATACTAGCCTTGACTTTATCGGACAGCCGGTAAGACTTGGTTTTTACTGGCGGACTGTCCCCTGTGTCCACATTATGGGTACACAGGTGCGTGATTCCAGGCGTGAGGGAGAAGAACGAGGCGTACTGCCCCAAGACCTGGCGGCAGTCCCTCTGTTGCTCTGGGGTCAAGGATGGGGCGAGGACCACTCCCTCTACCGAACCATCCTTCTCATGGGCCGCCAGAAGGTCTGGAAGAGGCTCACTCTCCTCCTCCTCACTTCCATCTGTTATCATTAGGAGAGTGAGTTCTGAACGCTCCTGGTGGGGCTTCAGGCGGTTGACGTGGAACACCCTGTGGGGTTGACGTGGGGTCTTCACATCGACGACATATGTGGTCTGGCCTCTCCTTTCCAAGATCTCAAACGGCCCAGTCCACCGGTCCTGGAGGGCGCTAAGCTCTCCTGGCTCCATGACCCACACCTTCTGTCCAGCGTCTAACTCTACCGTCCGCGCGTTCCGGTCATACCATTTCTTCATGACGGCTTGACTTGCCTCTAGATTGTCCGAGGCCTCCTTCCACAGCTTGGCCACTTGGCTGCGGAATGCCAGCATATAGCTGACCACATCACAGGGAAGCTTCGAGGAAGACTTCTCCCACCCCTCCTTGACAAGACTGAGGGGCCCCCGAACGGGGTGGCTATAGAGCAGCTCAAAGGGGCTGAAACCGACCCCCTTCTGCGGCACCTCTCGGTAGGAGAAGAGCAGACAGGGTAAGAGGACGTCCCACTTTCTTCTCAAGTCCTCGGGTAGGCTCCTGATCATCCCCTTCAAGGTTTTGTTAAAGCGCTCCACGAGTCCGTTCGTCTGGGGGTGGTAAGGAGTGGAGAACCGGTAGGTCACTCCACACTCCTTCCACATGGCCTGCATGTAGGCCGACATGAAATTCGTGCCCCTATCTGACACCACGACCTTGGGGAATCCCACTCGGGTAAAAATCCCCATCAGGGCCCGCGCCACCACCGGTGCAGTGATGGTCCTCAGAGGGATTGCCTCCGGGTACCGGGTGGCGTGGTCTACCAGCACCAAAATGAACCTATGTCCTGCAGAAGTCGGCGGGTCCAATGGCCCGACGATGTCAATCCCTACCTGCTCAAAGGGGTATCGACAACTGGGAGAGGTTCTAGAGGGACCTTCACTTTCGTCCCTGTCTTGCCGCTCGCTTGGCAAGTGGTGCAAGTCTTGCAAAAAGTGTCAGAAGTGACGCGCATCCTGGGCCAGTAAAAATGTGGGACCAGACGCGCAAACGTCTTGTCTTGGCCCAGGTGTCCTGCTAGTGGTATTTCGTGTGCCAACTCTAGCAGAAAGGCTCGGTAGCATTGGGGGACCACCACGGCCCTTGAGGACCCATGCACCGGAGCCTTAGGCTCACTGTAGAGGAGACCATCCTCCCAGTAGACATGGTAGTTACCAGTCTCTGTTCCAGCTGCTTGGGCTTCGGCCTGTTGCCGCATGCCTTCAAGCGTAGGGCACTCCTTCTGCGCCCGGCAAAATTCCTCCCGGGTAGGCCCTCCTTCCACCTGCCACTCTGCAGGGGTCGGCAGGTCCCCCACGGGAACACCAACCAACTCAGGGGACTCCGGGGTCACCTCCGCGGGCTCCCCATCCATCTCACCGGGTGTCTCCTCCTGGACATCTCCTCGTCCAGCAGTGGGCTGGGCCATTATTTCAGGCTCCAACCCCAGCTGAGTTCCTTGTCGGGCAGCCATGGACCGCGTGACAAGGCAAGTCCATCCTGGTAATCCCAACATCTCAGCATTGGCATTGAACACTACCTCCCTCCAGGCAGTATGTTCCAAGTCGTTGCCCAGCAGACAGTCAACTGGCATGGCAGGGCTCACCGCAACCTTCAACAGACCTGATACTCCTCCCCACTCAAAGGGAACTTGGGCCACGGGGTAATGACCCAGGCTATTATCAGCCATAACAACCGGGTGGAATTCCTCAGGAATTACCTGCTCTGGGGACACCAGCTGACGTCTCACCATCGTCATGCTGGCACCTGTGTCCCTCAGAGCCTCTACCTCCTCCCCGTTCACCAGGACCCTCTGCCGATACTTGGCAGTGTTCGCGGGTACCTGAACCCGTGGGATGATCTTTCTATCCCCCAGGGAAACTAAGGTCAAGCCTGTCCACTCACCTCCCCTACCTAGGGACAACTCCTCCCCAAGCGCTACACTGGCCACCCCGGGGCTCTTACCTCCTGTGGGGGCTGGGGTTCTCTTGCGACACTGGGGATCCCCCTTGTAATGTCCAACCTCCCCGCACTCATAGCACCGGACAGTTCTGGGCTGCTGACTCCTGTCAGGATAAGTGGGTTTCTGGGATCCAGATTTGGATGGGGAACCTGCCCCTCTCCCAGGCGGTCTATTTTGGGAACCTTTAAAGAACTCCCTCTTTTTATCTCCCCCCTCTTTCTTCTGGGGGAGCCCCTGTCCACCTTTCGGGGGGTCCGCCCCGGCTCCCTTGTGGGACACCCGAGTGCTGACCCACGTGTCTGCCTCCTCCGCAAGACCCTAGGATTGGTCAGCTTGCGGTCCACCAAGTACTGGCGCAGCTCCGGAAAACATTTCTCTAGGAGGTGCTCTCTCAAGAGTAGGTCGTACAGCCCTTTGTAATTGTCAACGTTGCTGCCACGCACCCAACCCTCCAATGCCTTCCGGGCATAGTCAAAAAAATCCACCCAGTTTTGTGTGTGAAGCTTGTGGCTGTTGCGGAACTTTTGGCGGTACTTCTCTGGGGTGAGGCCAAACTTCTTGAGCAGGGCCTCCTTCATGATAGGGTAGTTAGTCTGCTCCCCTTATCCAAAGTTAAAAGTGTGTCCCTTACTAGTGGAGGTATGTACCTATAAAGACCTCCCCCCAGTAGCTCTCAGGAACTCTATGGGCCACCAGAGCCACCTCGTAGGCCGCCAACCACTTGTCGATGTCATCACCTACACTAAAACTGGCCATCACCTCTCTGGGTAAATAGAATTTGGGCTCCTGTGGAACCCCAGCAGGTACGCTGCCACCATTCATTTTGCCCTGCATCTCCATCTGCAAGGTCCGGAGCTCTAGCTCCTTCAGGCTAAGCTCATGTACAAGCTTCCTTTCCTCCATGGCTAGCCTTGCCTGTTCTCCGTCTCTTTCCATCCTAGCAAGTTCTAATGTTAATTGCCTTTGCTCCCTTCTGTCCTCAAATTCCTCTGGCGACAAACTTCCCCTGACGCACTACTGCCTGCCCTGGAACGTCTTCCTGGCAACATATTCTCGCTAACATCAATGCGCAGTAGGTCCAGTTCTCCTGGGTTGTCTGCCTCCCCTGCTCCTCGTCCCCTCTTCCCTCCGGGTGGGCCATTACCCATGCCCTCAAAGCTTTCTGAAGCACCTCCTTTCTGGCGCCTCGCTTGACGGCCACCCCCTCTCTAGGCAGAACTCCTTGAGCTGTGTCACCGTATACCTTTCTAGGTTGGCTAACTCAAACTCCATCCTCCTAGATGGGGTCCCAGACAATTTAAGGAAGGGGTTCTAAACTGTAGGTAGCAGGTCTAACACAGGAATGTACACAATCGGCAATTACCATAGAATTCCTAGCACTTTCATTACAATAGGTGTCTAATTGCGGCGCACACTGAGTCACCGTAGGGTGCTGCACAAGCACCAGTCCTTATCCAACCGCTGAACACCAAGGGGTCGATTCCGATTCGGGCCGGATAAAGCACCGACCGACTCGGATCCGGAAATAATACCGACCGACACGTACCTGTGGCGTCCGACACGCCAAGTACGATGCAAGGCGTGCAAAATCCGACCGACACGTACGGAACCCAAGTCGACCGACCGAGCCGCACGGAAAACAGCAATCCGGTCGGAAAAACACGCGAATCCAACCGACCGACACGCACCCGGAACAAATCCGACCGAAACGTACACGCGAACTCCAAACTGCAAAGTACGATGCAAGGCGCGAAAACCACGAGCGAGTCGGACGGAGGCTAAGCCGCACGACCGACACGCATACAAAACCGAGCCGAAGCAACACAAAACACCGCGACCGACGCGTAGGCAGCATAGAAAACTGCACATACACAGCGTGAACGAAAAGGAGAAGACCGTACGAGACAAATGCAGGGTCCGACTCGGTCACAAGAACGTTTCCAACATACACAGACAGTACAAAGGAAAAATCACCCAAAAAAAGGCCAAACAAGCAATTACCAAGCCAATAAATACTGGGGGGGTGGGGACAGAGAACAAAGACACACCCACAACTCCACCCATATAAAGGACACAAATCACAACCATGAGCCTTTGCAAATGCCATTCCACTGCCAGCACCCAAGAGAAAGCAACCACACACCCACAGCTCATCCCTCACACAAGCCACACACCATCAGCACACCAACAAATACCTACCTCACATACACCCAGCAAAACACACACTCACACACCCTCACCTGCACACCAACACACACATCACTCACCATCACCACCCATCACCATGCCCCCAAGAAGAATCCCAAGTTCCTAGATAGTGAATTGGAAGTCATGGTAGACGAGATCCTCAGGGTAGAGCCACAGCTGTTTGGCACACTGGTCCAACAGACCCCCATCTCCCAGAAAACCAAGATGTGGGAGAGGATCATCAACAGGGTGAACGCACAATCACCATGTCGGCGCACAAAGAGCGACATCCAGAACAGGTGGTATGACGTGCGCAGGAGGGTACGGGACCTGCTCAAAAAGACTACATCAACAGCCAACACACCGGCAGTGGCCCTCCTGCCAAGCCAATATACCTCAGGCCCTGGGAGGAGAAGGTGCGGGCCATCCTTCCGCCAGTGAGCGTATATGGACTAGAGGCCATCCCAGAGCCTGGTGAGTACACAACAAATGTACACAATATACTGCCACAAAACACACACACATCACTGTCAAGGGAGAGTCAAACCATGCACTCATAGCAATTACACAGCAACCAGAACAGAATCATCCCAAAATGTGTATGTCAGTCAGATAAACACAACACATGCCATCAAAAAAGTCACATCCAACTGTGCCATCACATGTACAAACACAACTACAACTACAGCTAGGCAGTGGCACAAATAGAACTAACAAACACATCCAGACATGTAGCCACCACAACAACACCAACACACAGTGAAGAACACTCAAAGGAAGGAATTCTGTGTATGCTGGCCAAGTCAGTGTAGCCAATAGCATCATGGGAGTCGCAGTCACACATATTGCCCCCCCCACAACTGCCCCATCAACACCACCATGAACCATGCGCACATCACAGGGAGTGGAGAAGGACTCACAAGATGGCTGACACTGGCAACTGCTGTGGGGAGCACAAGGCCCTGCTGGCAACTGTGCACCAACAAACAGCAGGACACTACTGACTGACATCCTGAGAGACAACTTCCACTCCCTGCAATGCAAGCACGTTCCATGGTGGGATAACTGGCTGGCTGGCTGGGTGGGAAGGAGGACTTGCAGCACTAACCATAGTCACAAGCACCTCCCCTCACACACCCCCAACACAAACTCCACAGAACCCACCTGGTAGAATGCAATGCCCCCATCCTAACACAAGATCCCACAAAGAACCACCACCCTGGGTAATGTTGTGTGAAGCACAGGGCCACTCTTGGGACTTTTAGCCAAACAACTGCCAGGACAACACTCCCAGCCATCCTGTCAGCACAGCCAGCCCACCCCACAGGGAAGCAGAGTCAAAAGGAAGGAAGCATGGGCATGCTGGGAAGGGGGTGGAGGCAATAGCATGATGGGAGTCGTAGTCACTGATATTGGTCACCCCCACAACTGTCCCATCAACACCACCCTGAACCATGCTCACATCACAGGGAGTGGAGAAGGACTCACAAGATGGCTGACACTGGCTACTGCTGTGGGGAGCACAAGGCCCTGCTGGCAACTGTGCACCAACAAACAGCAGGACACCACTGACTGACATCCTGAGAGACAACTTCCACTCCCTGCAATGCAAGCACGTTCCATGGTGGGATATCTGGCTGGCTGGGTGGGAAGGAGGACTTGCAGCACTGACCATAGTCACAAGCACCTCCCCTCACACCCCCCAACACAAACTCCACAGAACCCACCTGGTAGAATGCAATGCCCCCCATCCTAACACAAGATCCCACAAAGAACCACCACCCTGGGTTATGTTGTGTGAAGGACAGGGACACTCTTGGGACTTTTAGACAAACAACTGCCAGGACAACACTCCCAGCCATCCTGTCAGCACAGCCAGCCCACCCCACAGGAAGCAGAGTCAAAAGGAAGGAAGCATGGGCATGCTGGGAAGGGGGGTGGAGGCAATAGCATGATGGGAGTCGTAGTCACTGATATTGGTCACCCCACAACTGTCCCATCAACACCACCCTGAACCATGCTCACATCACAGGGAGTGGAGAAGGACTCACAAGATGGCTGACACTGGCTACTGCTGTGGGGAGCACAAGGCCCTGCTGGCAACTGTCCACCAACAAACAGCAGGACACCACTGACTGACATCCTGAGAGACAACTTCCACTCCCTGCAATGCAAGCACGTTCCATGGTGGGATATCTGGCTGGCTGGGTGGGAAGGAGGACTTGCAGCACTGACCATAGTCACAAGCACCTCCCCTCACACCCCCCCAACACAAACTCCACAGAACCCACCTGGTAGAATGCAATGCCCCCCATTCTAACACAAGATCCACAAAGAACCACCACCCTGGGTTATGTTGTGTGAAGCACAGGGACACTCTTGGGACTTTTAGCCAAACAACTGCCAGGACAACACTCCCAGCCATCCTGTCAGCACAGCCAGCCCACCCCACAGGGAAGCAGAGTCAAAAGGAAGGAAGCATGGGCATGCTGGGAAGGGGGGTGGAGGCAATAGCATGATGGGAGTCGTAGTCACAGCTCTACATCCCCCACCACATGGCCCAGCAAGCTCACACTCACGCATGCACATCCCACAGAGAGTGGAAAGGCCCATCAAAGATGTCTGACACTGTTGCTGTGTCGTGGGGAGCACAAGGGCATGCTGGGTACTGCACACCAACCAACAGCAGGACACCACTGTCAGCCATCTTGCCATTGCTCTCACACCCACACACACTGAACTCCCCACAAAAGCAAGTAAGTATGGGAATGCTGGGAAGTGGGGTAGAGGCAATAGCATGATGGGAGTCGTAGTCACAGACATAGCTCACCCCCACAACTGTCCCATCAACACCACCCTGAACCATGCTCACATCACAGGGAGTGGAGAAGGTTGACAAGATGGCTGACACTGGCTACTGCTGTGGGGAGCACAAGGCCCTGCTGGCAACTGTGCACCAACAAACAGCAGGACACCACTGACTGACATCCTGAGAGACAACTTCCACTCCCTGCAATGCAAGCACGTTCCATGGTGGGATAACTGACTGGCTGGGTGGGTGGGAAGGAGGGCCGGCTGTCAACCAAACACAACCAATGCAGACCATGTTCACACCCCAAAAAATACATAGAAATGCCCAAATAATGCAGGACAATGTGCCACACCAATATCAACCCCTGACTGTGACGACTTAGGACAATGCAATGTACAGGCCCGCACCCAGAGGCACAGTCACAACTGTCAGGTGTGTCAACCATTGATGCCTGCAGAAACATAACATACATTGTGTGTGTCTCCCAAAAACAGGTGATGATGGGGACACAGCAGCAGACGCTGAGGAGTCCCAGTCCCAGGCTCAAGAGGATGCAGAGCTCACTGGTGTCGTACAGCCTCTGCCCTCCTCGGACGAAGAAGACCAACCTGGCACATCCGGTGCAAGTCAACATGCAGCACCAGCAGGACCACCAGCTGCAGCACCAGCAGGACCACCAGCTGCACCCCCTGCACCCACCCCTCCAACGACTGTCACCACAAATACCATCTGTTGGAACCGGGGTTACCGAGTCCGACACGGTAGCATGGCGTGAAGCGGGGAAGGCACGCGAAGGCAATGTGTAAGGCAGTTGTGCAGCACACTCTTACTCTGACTCAGAAATGCGAACGCAATAACATGACACCACACCAGGCTTTTGTATTTAAAATCAAGATCTTTTATAAATAAATTAAGTTGGCATCAGATGAGGCAGATTAATTCAGATCTACATTCAAATTCATTGCATTACTCAACTGGTGCACATTTTAAATAAAGCATCATAGCTCATCAACATTGTAGGCCACTAAGAGGCCGCAGGAATTATCTCCTACACGTAGCACTTAATAATGATCTCAAGGTACGTTAATAAAACAGGGGCCTAGACATGCAGTTCACTTTAGCATATTCAATTACTTAAAAGAAGGCTTTTCACTTTACATTTAAATAGGCCTGCATTAATCTAGGCGCGCCCACATTCAGTACAGTGGGCGTCGCAATTCCAGTACACCTGTAACATAAAACACTTCAACTCAATTCAATTAAATACTTTCCCCCTGTGGTAAAAGACTTCGCAGTTAAAAGCATGGCCTAGGCCGTAATTACAATAGGCATCTGCAATAAGTTATTAAATACTGTAGGGAACCCCTCGACATGTCCAGTATCCTGGGGCTTCTATGACCCTTAGGGGTTAACTCTAGGCTAGGCCCACTCCTCTCCGGGGCCTCGCCTCATGGGGAAAGTTATACCATTACTTATGGGGTTAATGGTGGCCCCCGGCCCCAGTGGCATTTTGTGGGCCCTAGGGGCCTCCTGGGCTCACCTGTGGTGTTGGTCGTTGGTCGCGCTTCAGGGCGACTGGCACTCCCCCAGGCCCGGCCTGTGTTCTGGAGGGCGGGGCCCGGTAGGGGTACCTCACCTTCAGGCCGGACTAGCTGGATGTTGCGGGGGCCGGTATCACCTTACTCCGGCTTCCGGGATCAGGATATGCCTGGACGGCACGGTGCGGCTTCAGGGACTGACTCACGGCGCGTTGCGGGGGCCGGGATCGCCCTCCTCCGGCCCCCGGGATCAAGGTAAGTGAAGTTGGCGGGCTCAGGGTTGCCGGGAAAGGGAGCGGGAGCCGGCAGTCCTCTCCGGCCGGCTCCCCGTCTCCCTCTGCACTGCCGGGGCTCTTCCCGGGCTTCCGTCGGCGCTGGGGGCGTGACCGGGGGCCGGCGCCCAATCGATGCGCAGCCTTCCTGGGTCACGCCCGGCGACCCCTGGTTGCTCGGCAACGGCGTCTGCGGGGCCTGGAGGCCTCGCCGTAGATCGCGCTGGCGATTTCTTGGGCCGCGACGGCGGCGGTGGCAACTCTTTGGCAGCGACGGAGGCGGGGGCAATTCTTTGGCCGCGACGGCGGCGATGAGGCAATTCTTCGGCCGCGGCGGTGGCTCTTCTTCGGCCGCGACGGCGGCGGTGGCACTTCTTCGGCCGCGACGGCGGCGGGGGCAATTCTTTGGCCGCTTCGGTGAGGGCGCGGACGGCGCACCTCACCACACACACCTGAGGGGCTTCCCTCACCTCAGCGCTTCCTCCGGTGAGGGCGCGACGGCGCACCTCACCACACGGTGCCTCTTCTCCAGGCGGCGGCGGCCGCGATCTCCTCACAAGGTCAGTGACCTGAGGGGCGACAGAACGCAGGGGCACCAGCAGCCTGTGGGCAGGGCTGACTGGCAAAGTACTTGGGGCAGCCCAGCAACAGGCAAAAATGAATAGGGGTGAAGGTCTAGCGCTTCAGGGTACGGCGCTTTACCTGGTGATCCCCAGTTGGGCAGTTTTAGGCTTTAGGCCTTGCTGGACGGTCAGGCCTCCTCAAGTTAAGGTGTCTTGCGACTGCTTCAGCTTGGTTGCTTCTGGTTGTAAGTTTCTTGTCAGAAGTTCCTTATTATAAGTTTCTTGTCAAAGTTTCCTGTCAGAAGTTTCTTCTTATGAGGGGGGGGGATGAGTTGGTGGTCTGGGAGTGCTTGATGTTCCTCCCCGCACGCTGAAGGTGGTTCCCTGGGTCCCCTCACACTGGGCAAGGTCAGTGGGTGGTGGGCGTTCCTCAGCTATCTTACTCCAGCAGGGCCTCAGCCCTGTCAGCAGCAGTAGTGTAGGTCTCCCCCCTAGGCCCTAAAGCCTATACTCCGGCGGAGGTTCTTCCAGGTTCAGTGGTGCCTCATCAACTGACTAGAAAGTTTTCCCTCCAAGCCTTTTATACTCCTAGGTCAGGTGACCCTCTCAAAGGCGGCAAAACCTAACTCCTCCCACAGCCCGGAAGGTTCTGGAACCTTCTACATGCCTGGCTATGTGGCCCAGAGGCGGGGATGGAATGGATACTGTATCCCTATGCCCCAGGCTGACCCTGGCTACTAGTGTGTATGCGTGTAAGGCCCCTCTGCAGTAGCAGGGGCCTGTGGCAGCCATCTTGAGTGAGAGAGAGCACCTGCACCTCAGCACTGGCTAGCAGTGGCAAGGTGCCCAGAGACCTAGGTCCAGTAAAAATATGGTGGCAAAAAGGAGGCGAAAAAGGAAAAAAAAAAGGGAAAGACCACCCTAGGGCTGACAGGTCTAACACCATCCCTGCCGACATGGACAGAACAAGGAGCAACACCAGCACAGGGACCCTGGACCAACGTGGGGCCATGGCCACCACCACCACCACCAACCCCCAAGGGGGACCAGGGTCATCTGTGCGTGCCACTGCACGCACTGCACATGTCGGCAGGGGTGGTGGGAGGGGTGGGAGACAGAGGTCGCTGCTTGCAGAGGTTGCTGGTGTGCATGATGACCCACAACTGGTACGCATAGCCGATGTGTACCAGTCCAGCACCGGAGATCTCAGCCAGGTAGTGGGGCTCCTCAGAGACATGAAACAGCAGCAGGCTGCCCATCATGCCCGCTTGGACTCACACATGTCCCGCGTGGAGTCCAAGTGGGACAGCACTGCAAGAGATGACGGCGGTGCACAGGGACATTTTACAATGCCTCCGCCAGATGAACAGCAACCAGTCCACACCTCCCTGTGTGCCAACAACATCTGGTGCTGAACAAACTGCAACTGCCACAGGGAGGGAGGATGACTCTGGCGGAGAGTCCCCTGCACCGCAGCAGCCTGTACTTGAGGGGCCCCCCAAAGAAGAGGGGTCGTCCGAGGAGGGGCAAGTGAGAGGCCGATGGCCAAGCGCAACTCCCAGGAAGCCTGAACCTGTTCTGGATGTTCACCTTTGTGCACAGACTGTTCACCCTGTTGACGGCAACACAACTCCCACACATTACATGGGGAGTACAAGTTGGACCAATGTCTCAGACAACTGTGGCCCCGATACTGGAGATTTTGTCTACCAGGACTTTCAATTCACCTAGGAACTTCTGATTGCAAGATATATGTACAGCACTACCCATCCTATGCACTATTCACACAAATGTATCACAATAAACACACTAATACACCATACTTGCCTCTGTTGTGATTCCAACGTGGGTGCTGTTATGGGGATGATGAACTGCAAAATTACACTGTGTATGCGAACTGCAACAGCAAGTACAACACAGGCATGTGAGTAAAGGCAACGTGACACATATGAGGGAGACACACCACCAGGGCTACACAACACTTACACACCTAGGCCATCTGATGCATTGCCTACACTGATGTTGCCAGGGAAGACGGTGCAATGCACAGACACCACACCTATTCCCAGTTGTAGTCAAGTAGCCCACAGGTGCAGTAAGCAAATGGCAGTCAAATGTGTGACCACAGACAACGCACATCACAAAGTGAAGCACAGGTTTATTACACAGTTGCAACATGTCGTAACCACTACAGATGCAAGGTAATCCCACCTGGCAGCGGGCACACAGTCAACAACTGTAGAAGGAAGGAAGTCCATGGGTGTGGCGCACATCACCTGTAGGGACACAACAGCTACCACCCTGGAAGTACAATCACGTCGTCGGTGGACACAGTTGACCAAACGAATCTGAAAGTACCCTGTGAAGGACAGAAATGACACACAGTCAAAAGCAATGGAGAACAGGACAGAACAGCAAAACTCATGCACAATACATGTTACAAGATACCCACCCAGAACCAAGTTAGCATGTCAACACTGTTGGGGAGTACAGACCACCTGTAAGCACACATCGCTACACACATCCAGTCAAGTAGCCCATGGACACACTCCAACAGCACCAGAGCACCACCTACACATATCATGCCAACTCACATCATTGACATGACACCTCAGGATACTCACATTCAGCTAAAGAAGTTGGTGATGAGCTGTGTGCGGACATCACCTCATCATCATCATCATCACTGGCATTGTGGTCCAGGCCAGGATCCTCCACAGGTGGCGGATGTTGGTCATTGTCATCCTGGATGAGAGGCAACTCCTTCCGCACTGCCAGGTTGTGGAGCATGCAGCAGACGATGATAATCTTGCACACCTTCGCTGGGGCATATGGGAGGGACCCTCCTGTCTTGTCCAGGCAGCGGAAGCGGCTCTTCAGGAGACCAAATGTCCGCTCAATCACTCTCCTGGTCCAACCATGTGCCTCATTGTAGCGCATCTGGGCTGGTGTCACAGGGTTCCTGAGAGGTGTCAGCAACCACGGCATGTTGGGGTATCCCGAGTCACCTACGGACAGACAAGTGCACATTAGCTGACTTGGAAAAGTGGGCGGAATACTACAGATCAGATCACACACAATGGCACAAAGTCAGTACACACCGACAAGCCAGGTACGATGGTTCTGCATCTGTGCCATCATCCTGGGGATGCGACTACTCCTCATCACAAAGGCATCGTGTGCTGAACCAGGGAAACGGGCACACACGTGTGTGATGGTCATATCTGCAAGACACACCACCAGTGCATTGACCGAGTGGTAGTGCTTGCGGTTACGGTAGGCCTGCTCCTGGGCCTGTGGTGGTACCAAAGCCACATGTGTCCCATCAATGGAGCCAATGACATGCGGCATCCTCCCCAGGGCATAGAAGTCACTCTTCACGTCAGTGAGTCGTTGCAGTCTAGGGAAATAGATGTACCGGTTCAGGAATAGCAACATTGCCACCAAAACATCGCGGAGCACACGGCTCAACATGGTCTGTGACATCCCACCAGCAGTCGCCACAGTATGTTGGAAGGTACCGGTGGCAAAGAAGTGTAGGGCTGCCATCACCTTCACCTTGGGGGTCAGCGCTGTAGGATACGGCCGGCCAGGCTGCAAATGTGGGGCCAACTGCACTGCCAAATCCTCAATCAGCTGCCTGGTGAAGCGGTACCGTCGGATGCTGTCCCGTTCCACCATCGTTGCCAGGTCTGGGAATGGTCGATGGACAGCAGGAGCCCTGCAGTGCAGAGGAGAAGAAAGCAAGATTGTCAGTCAGCCCACATATGCGGCATTGAACACACTCAATATCCCAACATACATCATTATGAGGCACAACAACATGAAGTGTGCAGTTCCGTAAGGACATGTATGGTACATACATGGCCAACATCTGTCATCACGGTTCAACAAGTGGCATCAATAAGTCCCAGGTTGGCCCATTGGATATCATGAGGCCGTGTCACAGTTCCCATCTCCTGCTGCCGTGTCACAATCATCCCCCACAGTGACATGTGAGGACAGATGTGCCCCAGGCATCACAGCTCAACGACAGGTACATTCCCAGGGACCCTGTATTGCCACATGGACACTGGCATTACATGGAGTATCATGTATACACCACAGCAAAACAACCATGACCCCCACAGGTAGTGGTCCCACTTGCCACTGCAGGACAGACATGGACGTCTGTGACACACACACGCACAACATCAAAGTCCATGCACACACAACGTGGATGTGGAGACTGTCTCCCATTGTGCACATGAAATCAGAGACATTGTAAACACTACATGCACACAGACTGTGGAGGACCATCACTATTGTGCCACTGGGACACCCTGGCTCAAACATACCGTCCCACATGGGACTCACGGGGTATGTGACATGACATACACATACACCACCGTGAAATGTGACCATGGCACATGCACAGATATGAACAGTTGCACATCACAGTGGTCATGTACACGTAACACCCAGGATCCTGTCCCCATGAACACGTGCACAGCCTGGGGGTGGCTGCCCCCAGGTGACACCCACAGGACAACATGTACACCAACATACACACAATAGGAAATGCAGCCTCACATGCCTTATTATACAGTTTGGACAGGCTGTCGTGTTGTAGGTGTGCCCCTCACTCCCTGGGAGCTATCTGTGGCTGGCATATGTTCATCTGAGACAGGCATGGTGACATATGCCAGTCACTTGTACAGGGATGCGTTGAACAGCAATGGACCGATCGGTGCCCCCGGCCGCCCCATTGCATTCAATGTGTGCGGGTACGCGTTGTACCCCTGTATGCGTTGTACCGTAATGGACCGATCGGTGCCCCGGCTGGCCCATTGCATTCAATGTGTGCGGGTACGCGTTGTACCCCTGTACGCGTTGTACCGCAATGGACCGATCGGTGCCCCGGCCGGCCCATTGCATTCAATGTGTGCGGGTACGCGTTGTACCCCTGTACGCGTTGATCAGCAATGGACCGATCGGTGCCCCGGCCGGCCCATTGCATTCAATGTGTGCGGGTACGCGTTGTACCCCTGTGCGCGTTGATCAGCAATGGACCGATCGGTGCCCCGGCCGGCCCATTGCATTCAATGTGTGCGGGTACGCGTTGTACCCCTGTACGCGTTGGACCGCAATGGACCGATCGGTGTGCCCGGCCGGCCCATTGCATTCAATGTGTGCGGGTACGCGTTGTACCCCTGTACGCGTTGATCAGCAATGGACCGATCGGTGTCCCCGGCCGGCCCATTGCATTCAATGTGTGCGGGTACGCGTTGTACCCCTGTACGCGTTGAACAGCAATGGACCGATCGGTGCGCACCCATTGACAATGGCCTAGCCTGGCAACGGACGCGTTTTCGAAATTCGAACGAGTCGGTTGCTGGAAATTCAGTTGGTCACCCACAACAATGTTGCAAAATCATGTATGTCATGAAGTTGAAGATTTGAAGGATGCTGTGGGCGTGTATTGGTGCTGCTATTCCATGGATTGGCCAGATTCAGAAGATGCAAACGACTTGGACCTATCACTTTGGACACAAGGGACAGTATCTGCCTCTCCAGCACATATATATTGCTGGCTGTTCCCCTGAGAGCTCACTTGCCTGCACTACATGCTCCAGGACGACATCTGCCACTGCACTGCTGCTGTCTCTGCCCCCTCTGGACCCTGCAATGGCACGTACTGTGGAGAGAGCCCCAGCCTTCAGCCTTGAGGAGAACCAGGCCCTGCTGGACAGCCTACTTCCACAGTACAGCAAGCTGTATGGGACACCAGGTGAGCAGGTGAGTGTTCTGTGCACTGCCTTTCTGAATGTGCATTTTGTCTGACTAGCAAGGCTGAAAGTCTGCACGCCACTGGCTAGCAGGCTCACTGAGTAGTTGTCACCCCCCATAGTGTGTAGTGACATGCACTGGACAGGTATGGTGCAGTGACAGTGCATTTGAACAAGGTTTTACTTCCCATGCAATGATACCATGTAGTGACGTCTGGCAAACTGTCCATGGGCAGCGTTGCACTGCCTGTGTACATCATGTGCCCCTGTGATTGAGACATGTATATACAACTGTGTCATGCACGGATATGTTGCATGTGTAGTAATGGCCTTTTCACTTTGTCATCCTGACAGGTTAATGCCCATCGGAAGCAGGAGATCTGGAAGGACATCGTCCGGGCTGTCCGGTCCGTGGGGGTCTACAAGCGCCGGATCCGCAACTGCCAGAAGAGGTGGCAGGACCTTCGGGGCTGGACCCGGAGGATTGCACGGGTCCAGCTGAAGCTGTCGCCTCCTCGCAGGAGGGGCGGAACACGGACCCTGACCCCCACATGCTCCAGATCCTGGCGGTGGTGTTTCCAGACCTGGATGGGCAGCTGAAGGCCAGACAGCAGCAAGGAGGGGGTGAGTCAAAGACTGCACTGTGAACTCTGTATTACATGCTATGTGCCCTCCTCTGGCCTGGTTAAACTGCCACAGTACAGCAGTCATGTTGTCCAGGAGCCATGTCCCTCTATTGTGCACTGCCCACTCCTCATCTGATACCCAGGTGTGGCCCTTACATTCAGGGAATTGTGTCACTTGGGACTGTGTCCTTGCAGTTTGCTTCACTCAAGGTGGGGGACAGCATCTGTTTCCCTAACTCTGTTGTGGGCATCATGGGTGGGTCCATTGTTCACACAATGCCTGTGTTCGGACATGTAATCTGCGTGTTGCTTTGATATGCGGTCCACTTGCTGAGCTGAGCCACCACATGTGCCTGGGGTATCTGGCACACACCCATGCAGCGGGTGGGAACAATGTTTGGGCCCCAGGAGTGTGCAGATTACGTGTGTCACACATACATAGCCAGCTATCCACTGTCCAGGGCTCATCCCTCATTCATGTGGGGCAGGACAGTCATGCCTACTCCAGGCCATGCAATGCACTCTGTACTCCCACTCCCGTGTATCAGCTGACACATTGTGCGCAGTGATTTGACCCCTCAGGTGTCTGCCTCTGTGTCAGTGTGCTGTGGATTTGTTGCCAGGACTGCTGGGGTGTTTCTCGGTAGGGGCTCAGCATGCCACTGGAGATGTGACCATAGGAGACGATACTTGTGTGTCACATAGGTGTTTGATCAGCTGCCCGTGCAGACTGGGGTATGCGAATGTGAAGTTCAGGCAGCTGTTCCCCATTCACAGCAGATTGTGAGGGGCTCAGGTTCAGAGGGTAGTGTCACAGGTCTCCCATATGTCCAATCGGTATGACCTGGACAGATGAGGGTTAAGATGATGTGTTGTGTGGGGGATGTACATGTGCACTTGTACAGCTCCAGGACTTGCATTCCCCATGACCTACTATTGTGACACAGTGCAGAGTGTTGTTGTCTGGCTGCCAAGTCATACATCACTGAGACAGTGATGTATGACTTAGCAGTCATGCCTCCGCCATGGCATGTGTCTACTTATTGGTGATCCTGCAGGGGAGTGACATGTGCTACATGCACACCATTGTGGCGATGGCTATCAGGACATGGGTGCATCATGGTGTCTGTCGCTGGTATGCATCACATGCATTTCCTATTTGACTCTGGGCAGTCCCTTTCATCCGGAAACCTGTACTGACTCAGTGGCAAGAGTTGTGATGTGTGCATGTCCACATGCTACACCGTGTCCTCTGCACTGTCCAACTACTGTGTAGGTGGTGCATGTGTCCACACTGGGGTGTTGCTATCCAACAGATACCAGACAGATGGGTGCAAGGCCATGTGGGATGTGAGTGCCATAGTTGGCATCAGACTGACAATTGGCTTCTCCTGTTCAGTTAGGGCACTTTTAGCAATGTTCAACTAATGATGCCAGGGCTTGCTCTGTAATGTGCTGTGCTCACAGTGGTGTGTGCGTTTGGTGCAGGTGACTGATGTCTGTCTGTTTCCCCATTGTTTGCAGATACATCCACGGCCATGGAAGGGGACAGCTCCACGGACCAGGAGGAGCCGGAGAGCCAGACTGGGTCAGCAGCCGAGGAGTGGTCGGAGGGACCCAGTGGCATGGAGGGCGAGGGGAGCCACACCGAGTAGTCCTCAGCACCATCCACCTCAGCTGAGGACCAGAGCAGCTCGGAGGATGACTCCCTTATGGAGGCGGGTGTCAGCAGCCACCACACCCCAGCTAGTGTTGCTGTCCCCGCCACCACCAGCACCACCACCGCCCTCCCATCGGCTCCCATTCCCCAGGTCCGTGGAGGCTCCCATGTTCGGGAGCGTGTCTCCTTCGGGCCAGGCACCGCACCCCTGCCCATGTGTCCCCTGCTGCCCTGAGTGAGGAGTCTGTGTACCTCCTTCGCCAGCTCCATGTAGGGCAGACAGCCATGCTGAGTGTCCTCCATGCGCACACCGCTCTGTTGACTCAGCTGGTGTCGTTCATGGAGGGCATCTCATCGGGCATGTCTGACCTACAGAGGGGCAATAGGTCCATGGACTCCTCCCTGACGGCAGCAGTGTCCCTCCTCAGACAGTCCCTCACCCCTCCTGCCTCTGCTCCATCCACACTCCCCAGCACCTTACCCGTCCCAAGCACACACACCGGCACAGGCACACCCAGCACACACACGTCCAGCACACAGACACACATGCCACAAACAAAACGCACACGTACGCACAGTCAGGGGACTGAAACCAGACTCACAGGGGATTGGGCCCTGGAACACACACACGCATCCACGAGCACTGCGCAGTCCTCAGTTGCCTCTCCCTCCAAAGCACCCTCCCTTGCCTCACCTGCAACCCCAAAGTCACAGCGGCTCTTCCTCAGTGACCTCGGCCTCTTCCCCTACGATCCAGCTGCTCCAGCATTCAGGGGGAAGAGGAAGCCCACCCACACGGACCAGAGTGCCCCTCGCCTCCGGACACCCTCCCCCAGGCGCAGACAGACTGAGGCCCCCACCCGCAAGTCCCCCCGGAGTCGTAAGAGCAAGACCCCGCCACCGCCCTGCAGCTCAGGCACCAGGTCTCCTTCCTCCATCCCTCAGGCCCCCACTCCACAGGTGCCCCACCACACCCTGCCCCAGGTTCCCCCACCCACAGATATACCATCCCCAAGAGGATCCGGCCTTCTCCCCCTGCCACTTGCTCTCCCGGCACCACACCCCCGCTGCGCTTGTCTGTGCCACTGATGTGGTGAGGGTGTCCTCCCCTCTGTCCAGCCCACCTTGCCTGTTCCCCATTCTCCTCCCCTGGAGGTAGGCACTGCAGTGGAGTCCACTACCACCCTGTCTGACTTGGGCACTGCAGTGGCGGACCTGTCCACTCCATCTGCAGGGTCCACTGCAGTCGTGCCGGCACCCACAACATCTGAGTCATGCCCCCAGTTGTGCCGGCACACACCATGTCAGACACCTCCACTGCAGTTGTCAGTGGCTCTCCAGCACCCACCACCCCTTCCCTGCCTCCTCCTGGTGAGCCCTGATCCTGTCCCTGCGGTGCCTGGCCTGCCCCCCGGTTGCCCCTCCTAGTGGATTGTTCCTGGTTTTGTGCAGTGCAGGCATGCGTAGGGTGACATCTGCCACTGTCACCCTGTATTGGACTTTGACTTGATGGACTGGCCATTGGCCTTTGTTGAGCATTACTGGTCTCTGAGTTATCATTGGACACACAAATGCTGAATAAAGCAACTTTCTGTTCTCTAGTGCTTATGCTTCTGATGTACATGTTGTTGATGATGCTAACCATGCCCTTGCTGCAGTGATGGTGATATTTGGTCTCATGATAATGAAGTGTTACTGTGCAGGAACACATGTGGTCCAGGGGGAATGTGTCCTATCCTGTGGTGTATCCATGTCATCCTTAGCAGCATCTGAGGGTGTCATGTGTTCAGTATTTGGCAATGGGATTTCCTACTTACATTAGCAATTTCACATCTGTGGCTTCCACCCCTGCACATCTGTTGTGCCTGCCATTGTTCAATTCGTCTACTTCCCTGACCGTGTGGCCATCTCCACTGGACATGCCTGTTTGGGCATCAATGGGGAAGGACTCATCTGTGTTGTCAGTGCAACATTGCTATACAAGTGTGTTGGATCTGTGCTGATGATTTCGTTGGCACTCCCATGACCAGGCTGATGTGACGGGAGCCTTCATTTGGTGCTAATTGTTGATTGTGTGACCAAGTGCTCAGCTGACATGATGGGGCCCTACTGAGGCAACATATGGCACAGCTTTCCTCACACAGGAGTGGAGTCCCCTCATGGCAGTGTGTACTCCTGTGACATTGCCTGCGCCCAAGGTGTGTGTTGTATGAGCATGTCTGTGTGTTCACTTCCGTTTTGCTGTGCATGCTGGGATCCCTAGTGTTGTACCTGTTTGTGATGCTTGCTGAGTTGACCTATGTTCCCCCAAAGTCTTCTCCCTGGGTTCTCTGTGATGTGGGTGCATGGCACATTACTGGTCATCAGGGTGTCACCCATAGGTGTTTTTTCTGTCAGGGCTGAGTTTGTGTGCAGACGCAGATGGGTCACAGTCAGGTTTCCCCTTGGCACTTGTTGTTTTCACCTGTCATGTGATTTCCAGTTTGTGTTATCTTTCAGTGATTGTGACACGTTGTGTGTGTGACTGCTGGCACTCCTCAGGGTCCGGGCTGCAATGTTGGTTGTTGTCTATGTGTGTTCTTTGTGGGTGACCTTGGCTTCTTCATTGGTGTGTGACTGTGGCTGGGATCCCATTGGTTGGTGTGGTATTGCCGTCATGTCCATGTACAGCGTAGTGTGCAGTGTGTCAGACATTCAGGAGTCTTGTTGAGTGGCCATGTGTGATGTGTTTCTGCACCTTGGTTCCCACCCACCACCCTGGGATTGTCATGGGTGCATGTGCAATGTCACCAGTGCATGTGTGCTTCACTGCTGCACATTGTTGGAGGTCGAGGTGTGTGGTGTTGAGTGTGTGCAGATGAGAGTTGTTGCGTGTTAGACCTGTCAGCCCTAGGGTGGTCTTGCCCTGTTTTTTTCCCTTTTGCGCCTCATTTTTGCCACCCTATTTTTACTGGACCTAGGTCTCCGGGCGCCTTGCCACTGCTGGTCAGTGCTGAGGTGCAGGTGCTCTCTCACTAAAGATGGCTGCCACAGGCCCCTGCTACTGCAGAAGGGCCTTCCACACATACACGCTAGTAGCCAGAGTCAGGCTGGGACATAGGGATACAGTATCCATCCCGTCCCCGCCTCTGGGCCACCATAGCTAGGTAGGTGGAAGGTTCCAGAACCTTCCGGGCTGTGGGAGGAGTTACGTTTTGCCGCCTTTAGGAGGGTCACCTGACCTAGGGGTATAAGAGGCTTGGAGGGAAAACCTTTTAGTCAGTTAGGTTGAGGCACCGCTGAACCTGGGAGAACCTGCGCCGGAGTATAGGCTTTAGGGCCTAGGGGGAGACCTACACTACTGCTGCTGACAGGGCTCAAGGCCCTGCTGACGTAAGATAGCTGAGGAACGCCCACCACCCACTGACCTTGCCCAGTGTGAGGGGACCCAGGGAACCACCTCCAGCGTGCTGGGAGGAACATCAAGCACTCCCAGAACCACCAACTCACAACCCCCCTCAGAAGCAGGAACTTTTCTGACAAGAAACATTGATCACGGACATGTACCCTAAGCCACTTCTGACAAGAAGCTCATCGCAGGAACTTGAAACCAAGAGTAACTGGAACCCAAGCTGAATCGTCGAATGGGGATCACGAGGCGAAGCGCTGTGTCCTAAGCGCTAGACCTTCACCCCCTATCTATCCAGACTGACAGCTGGACTGTCCCCCAAGAACCCTTCCCACACAGCCCGGTGACTAAGGCTGTCAGCGCGCCCCGCGCTGCAACTCCACGTGGGAGAACTTGACACCCCCAGTCACTGACCTTGTGACTGGATCGCCGCCGCGGCCGCCGCGTGAAGAGGGGTGCTGAGGTGAGGAAGACCTCTCCCCCTGCGTGAGTGTGGTGAGGTGCGCCGTCCGCGCCCTCACCGAAGCCCACAGAGATCACCGCCGGGCCCGAGACCCCTGCCGCTGCAATCGCGGCCAAGAAGGACACCGCCGCAGCCCAGGAGGGCCGCGTGAACAGAGCTGAGGCCCACCGCGGCCTCCAGGCCCGTGGACGCCGTTGCCGTGGGGCCGGGGACGCCGACCGCGTCATAGGTCGCGCCCCCGAAAAGGCCGCGACGTGATTGGCCCCGCCGGAGCCAGCAGCCGAGGAGCAGGAGGCGGGAGGCGTCGCCCAGCAACAGGAGAAGGCCGCGACGCGATTGGACCCAGCCCGGAGCCGAGCAGGAAGACGTCGGAGGGGCTCCACTGCCAACGGGAGCCCCCGGAAGAACGCCAGGGCCGCGCTGGGATTGGGCGCCGTCGAGAGCCCGCCCCCCCAGCACGTACGGAGGAGGAAGAACTCCGTGTGCATCACGCAGGAAGCCGGGAGCCGTCTGGAAGGACTGCCGGCTCCCGCTCCTTGTCCCCTCACTCACCGCTGACTCCACGGGGGCCGGAGGAGTGCGATACCGGCCCCCCCAACGACCCGGATAGGAAGCAGAGAGGCTCCACAGCCTCGCGGAAGCTGGGCAGCGCCGGCCAGAGGGCCGTGAGACTCGCACCGGCCCCGCCCGTCCAATAGAGGGCTGGCCCGGGAGAGAATCCGCCGACGAGGCACCACGACAGCTACATCACCGCAGGTGAGCCCAGGAGGCCCCTAGGGCTCTAGATTAAGCCCCTGGGGGCCGGGGGCCACGATTCAGCAGGGGATTAACGAGGGAGGAGCCCTCCACTGACATTTTGTACCAGGCGAGGCACCTGGTGAGAAGGGGGCCAAGCCTAAGTTAACCCTCACCTCCCCTGAGAGGCAGAGGAATTCCCCATCATAGGGAAGCCCCAGGTTGCTGGACATGTTGAGGGGTTCCCTCTAGGATTCCCTCCTGCCTATTGTACCCGCATGCTGTACTGATTATCTAGGCCTGATGTATGTGCCTAGTTGCAAGGGATTTTAATATGCCTGAACAGTGTTTTGCATGTTCTAGGCCCTAATTTAGTTAGTGCACCCGGTAATCATTATTGGTGCTGTGTTTTTAGGAACTGATTCCTGCGGCCTTTTAGTGGCCAGAACTGTTGAGGGTCTTTTTAGACAGAATGCGCACCAGTTAAAGAAATGTAATGTATCATCTGCATAATCTAATGCAATCTTGATTGACATAAAAGAACTTGATTTTTAATTACGCAAGCCTGGTGTGGTGTCCGGTTATTGCTCCGCATATGCTGAGTTGAAGTAAGAGTGTGCTGCACAACTGCCTTACACATTGCCTTCGCGTGCCTTCCCCGCTTTGCGCCATGCTACCGTAACGGACTCGGTAACTCCGTTTCCAACATTGGTGTTCAGCGGTGGGATAAGGACTGGTATTTGTGCAGCACCCTACAGTGACTCAGTGTGCGCCGCAATTAGACACCTAGTGAAATGTAAGTAGGAGGAATTCTATTGTGATTGCCGATTGTATTAGTCCTGCGTTAAGACCTGCTACCTACCATTTAGAACCCCTTCCTTAAATTGTCTGGGACCCCACCTAGGAGGATGGAGTTTGAGTTAGCCGACCTAGAGAGGTACACGGTGACACAGCTCAAGGAGTTCTGCCTAGAGAGGGGGTGGCCGTCAAGCGAGGTGCCAGGAAGGAGGTGCTTCAGAAAGCTTTGAGGGCATGGGTAATGGCCCACCCGGAGGGAAGAGGGGATGAGGAGCAGAGGGAGGCAGACGACCCAGGAGAACTGAGCCTACTGAACATTGACGTCAGCGAGAATGTGTTGCCAGGAAGACGTTCCAGGGCAGGCAGTAGTGCGTCAGGGGGAGTTTGTCAGCAGAGGAATTCAAGGACAGGAGGGAGCAGAGGCAATTGACATTAGAGTTGGCTAGGATGGAAAGGGAGCGAGAACAGGCAAGGCTAGCCATGGAGGAAAGGAAGGCTTGTACATGAGCTTAGCCTGAAAGAACTGGAGCTCCGAGCCTTGCAGATGGAAATGGAAGGCAAAGGAAATGGTGGCAGCGTACCTGCTGTGGTTCCACAGGAGCCCAAATTCTATCTACCCAGGGAGGTGATAGCCAGCTTTAGTGTGGGTGATGACATCGACAAGTGGTTGGCGGCGTACGAGGTAGCTTTGGTGGCCCATAGAGTTCCTGAGAGCTACTGGGGCGGAGGTCTCTACAGGTACATACCTCCACCAGTAAGGGACACACTTTTAACTTTAGATAAGGGGGAGCAGACCAACTACCCTATCATGAAGGAGGCCCTGCTCAGGAAGTTTGGCCTCACCCCAGAGAAGTACCGCCAAAAGTTCCGCAACAGCCACAAGCTCACCACACAAAACTGGGTGGATTTTTATGATTATGCCCGGAAGGCATTGGAGGGGTGGGTACGTGGCAGCAACATTGACAATTACACTGGGCTGTACGACCTGTTTTTGAGAGAGCACCTCCTCGAGAAATGTTTTCCGGAGCTGCGCCAGTACTTGGTGGACCGCAAGCTGACCAACCCAAGGGAGCTTGCAGAGGAGGCAGACACGTGGGTCAGCACTCGGGTGTCCCACAAGGGAGCCGGGGCGGATCCCCCGAAAGGTGGACAGGGGTTCCCCCAGAAGAAAGAGGGGGAGATAAAAAGAGGGAGTTCTTTAAAGGTCCCCAAAATAGACCGCCTGGGAGAGGGGTAGGTTTCCCATCCCAATCTGGATTCCAGAAACCCACTTACCCTGACAGGAGTCAGCAGCCCAGAACTGTCCGGTGCTACGAGTGCGGGGAGGTTGGACACTACAAGGGGGATGCCCAGTGTCGCAAGAGAACCCCAGCCCCCACAGGAGGTAAGAGCCCCGGGGTGGCCAGTGTAGCGCTTGGGGAGGAGTTGTCCCTAGGTAGGGGAGGTGAGTGGACAGGCTTGACCTTAGTTTCCCTGGGGGATAGAGAGATCATCCCAAGGGTTCAGGTACCCGAGAACACTGCCAAGTATCGGCAGAGGGTCCTGGTGAACGGGGAGGAGGTGGAGGCTCTGAGGGACACAGGTGCCAGCATGACGATGGTGAGACGTCAGCTGGTGTCCCCAGAGCAGGTGATTCCTGAGGAGTTCCACCCAGTTGTGATGGCTGATAATAGCCTGGGTCATTACCCCGTGGCCCAAGTTCCCTTTGAGTGGGGAGGAGTGTCAGGTCTGATGAAGGTTGCGGTGAGCCCTGCCATGCCAGTTGACTGTCTGCTGGGCAACGACCTGGAACATACTGCCTGGAGAGAGGTAGAGTTCAATGCCCATGCTGAGATGTTGGGGTTACCAGGATGGACTTGCGTTATCACGCGGTCCATGGCTGCCCGACAAGGAACTCAGCCCGGGTTGGAGCCTGAAATAATGGCCCAGCCCACTGCTGGACGAGGAGATGTCCGGGAGGAGACACCCGGTGAGATGGATGGGGAGCCCGCGGAGGTGACCCCGGAGTCCGCTGAGGTGGTTGGTTTTCCCGTGGGGGACCTGCCGACCCCTGCAGAGTGGCAGGTGGAAGGAGGGCCTACCCGGGAAGAATTTTGCCGGGCACAGAGGGAGTGCCCTACGCTTGATGGCATACGGCAACAGGCCGAAGCCCAAGCAGCTGGAACAGAGACTGGTAATTACCATGTCTACTGGGAGGATGGTCTCCTCTACAGTGAGCCTAAGGCTCCGGTGCATGGGTCCTCAAGGGCCGTGGTGGTCCCCCAATGCTACCGAGCCTTTCTGCTAGAGTTGGCACATGAGATACCACTAGCAGGACACCTGGGCCAGGACAAGACGTTTGCACGTTTGGTCCCACATTTTTACTGGCCCAGGATGCGCGTCACTTCTGACACGTATTGCAAGACCTGCACCACTTGCCAAGCGAGCGGCAAGACAGGGACTAAGGTGAAGGTCCCTCTAGAACCTCTCCCAGTGGTCGATACCCCTTTTGAGCGAGTAGGGATTGACATTGTCGGGCCGTTGGATCCGCCGACTTCTGCTGGGCATAGGTTCATTTTGGTGCTAGTAGACCACGCCACCCGGTACCCAGAGGCAATCCCTCTGAGGACCATCACAGCACCGGTGGTGGCGCGGGCCCTCATGGGGATGGACTTTCGGGTGGAACATCGACCCAGTGTAGACCACGCCAACGCTGACGGTCTCTCCCGGTTTTCCGCCTTAGCGAAGAGAACTCCCTAGAGGTTGGGAAGCTCTCCCCTCTTTCGGCTGGGGGGACGCGTGTTAGACCTGTCAGCCCTAGGGTGGTCTTGCCCTGGTTTTTTCCCTTTTGCGCCTCATTTTTGCCACCATATTTTTACTAGACCTAGGTCTCCGGGCGCCTTGCCACTGCCGGTCAGTGCTGAGGTGCAGGTGCTCTCTCACTAAAGATGGCTGCCACAGGCCCCTGCTACTGCAGAAGGGCCTTACACACATACACGCTAGTAGCCAGAGTCAGGCTGGGACATAGGGATACAGTATCCATCCCGTCCCCGCCTCTGGGCCCCATAGCTAGGTAGGTGGAAGGTTCCAGAACCTTCCGGGCTGTGGGAGGAGTTACGTTTTGCCGCCTTTAGGAGGGTCACCTGACCTAGGGGTATAAGAGGCTTGGAGGGAAAACCTTTTAGTCAGTTAGGTTGAGGCACCGCTGAACCTGGGAGAACCTACGCCGGAGAATAGGCTTTAGGGCCTGGGGGAGACCTACACTACTGCTGCTGACAGGGCTAAGGCCCTGCTGAAGTAAGATAGCTGAGGAACGCCCACCACCCACTGACCTTGCCCAGTGTGAGGGGACCCAGGGAACCACCTTCAGCGTGCTGGGAGGAACATCAAGCACTCCCAGAACCACCAACTCACAACCCCCCTCAGAAGCAGGAACTTTTCTGACAAGAAACATTGGTCACAGACATTACCCTAAGCCACTTCTGACAAGAAGCTCCTCGCAGGAGCCTGAAACCAAGAGTAACAGGAACCCAAGCTGAATCGTCGAATGGGGATCACGAGACGAAGCGCGGTGTCCTAAGCGCTAGACCTTCACCCCCCTATCTACCCAGACCGACAGCTGGACTGTGCCCCACGAACCCTTCCCACACAGCCCTGTGAATAGGCTGTCAGCGCGCCCCGCGCTTCAACTCCACGTGGGAGAAATTGACACCCCAGTCACTGACCTTGTGACTGGATCACCGCCGCGGCCGCCGCGTGAAGAGAGGTGCTGAGGTGAGGGAGACCTCTCCCCCTTTCGTGAGTGTGGTGAGGTGCGCCGTCCGCGCCCTCACCGAAGCCCCCAGAGATCACCGCCGGGCCCGAGACCCCTACCGCTGCAATCGCGGCCAAGAAAGACACCGCCGCAGCCCAGGAGGGCCGCGTAAAGAGAGCTGAGGCCCACCGCGGCCTCCAGGCCCGCGGACGCCGTTGCCGTGGGACCGGGGACGCTGACCGCGTCATAGGTCGCGCCCCCGAAAAGGCCGTGACGTGATTGGCCCCGCCAGCAGCAGAGGAGCAGGAGGCGGGAGGCGTTGCCCGGCAACAAGAGAAGGCCGCGACGCGATTGGACCCCGCCCGGAGCCGAGAAGGAAGATGTCGGAGGGGCTCCACTGCCAACGGGAGCCCCCAGAAGAACTCCAGGGCCGCGCTGGGATTGGGCGGCGTCGAGAGCCCGCCCCCCCCAGCACGTACGGAGGAGAACGAACTCCGTGTGCATCAGAGGGAAGCGGGGAGCCGTCTGGAAGGACTGCCGGCTCCCGCTCCCTTTACCCTCACTCACCGCTGACTCCGCGGGGCCGGAGGAGTGCAATACCGGCCCCCAACGACCCGAAAAGGGAGAGAGAGGCTCCACAGCCTCGGCGGAGGCCAGCCACTCACCGCAATCGCCACGAGGCCAGCCACTCACCGCAATCGCCACGAGGCCAGCCACATCACCGCAGGTGAGCCCGGGAGGCCCCTAGGGCTCTAGATCAAGCCCCTGGGGGCCGGGGCCACAATTCACCGGGGATTAACGAGGAAGCCCCCACTGACATTTTGTACCAGGCGAGGCACCTGGAGAGAAGGGGCCAAGCCTAATTTAACCCTCACCTCCCCTGAGAGACAGAGGAATTCCCCATCATAGGGAAACCCCAGGTTGCTGGACATGTTGAGGGGTTCCCTCTAGGATTCCCTCCCGCATATTGTCCCGCATGCTGTACTGATTATCTAGGCCTGATGTATGTGCCTATTTGCCAGGGATGTTAATATGCCTGAAGTGTTTTGCATGTTCTAGGCCCTGATTTAGTAGTGCACCCGGTAATCATTATTGGTGCTGTGTTTTTAGGAGCTGATTCCTGCGGCCTTTTAGTGGCCAGAACTGTTGAGGGTCTTTTTAGAAGAATGTGCACCAGTTAAAGAAATGCAATGTATCATCTGCCTAATCTAATGCAACCTTGATTGACATAAAAGAACTTGATTTTTAATTACGCAAGCCTGGTGTGGTGTCCGGTTATTGCTTCGCATTGCTGAGTCAAAGTAAGAGTGTGCTGCACAACTGCCTTACACATTGCCTTCGCGTGCCTTCCCCGCTTTGCGCCATGCTACCGTAACGGACTCGGTAACCCCGTTTCCAACACATCTGCACCACTGCATTGGCATATCTTGGGTGTGCCATTGGCTGTATGTAGTTTGGTGGGTTTCCCCTGGGACTCCTAGGTCATGGGTCAGCACAATGATCATGTTTTGTGTGTCCCATTGCTGCCATGGTATGGTATCTGTTCACCTCACATCTACAGTCTCCACAGGGTATCTGCATTTGTGTGCCCATTGGTGCAAATATGTGGGTCTGCATTCTGATGGTCACTTCTGTCATTGTGTCATTGATGAATGTTGACAGTGTCAGCCCCCATGGGTGTTGTTTGTCTGCACATGGCCAAAGGTATGTCTTATTTGCACTGCAGTATTTGCCTCCCCCAATTTATGTTGCAATGGGACACATGCACTACTTTGCCACTGATTTGTTTTATGTTCTGTGACCAGGAATCATCCATGCAGTTTGGCAGTTGCAGCTTTTTCTTTGTCAACACTTACATTTTGGTCACTGTGATGATGGGGGTTTGGACCCCATTGCCACAATGTTCAAAATGTGCTTCAGCTATGGACCCCACACTTACATTTTGGTCACTGTGATGATGGGGGTTTGGACCCCATTGCCACAATGTTCAAAATATGCTTCAGCTATGGACCCCACACTTACATTTTGGTCACTGTGATGATGGGGTTTGGACCCCATTGCCACACTGTTCAAAATGTGCTTCAGCTATGGACCCCACACTTACATTTTGGTCACTGTGATGATGGGGGTTTGGACCCCATTGCCACACTGTTCAAAATGTGCTTCAGCTATGGCCCCCACACTTACCTTTTGGTCACTGTGATGATGGGGTTTGGACCCCATTGCCACACTGTTCAAAATGTGCTTCAGCTATGGCCCCCACACTTACATTTTGATCACTGTGATGATGGGGGTTTGGACCCCATTGCCACAATGGTCATGGACTGCTTGCATTGTGGGGGCCACACACATATTTGTGTGGCACTTGTGATAGGGGGTCACATTGTATGTTGAAAGTCATGTTCAGTGTTGTAGGCATTTGACACAGTCTACACATGCTTGTCATGGTGTTGGGGGATGTCTTTTCTTGCATTCCCTAGGTTGTGGTGTGCTGGTTGTGTCATGCATTGTCCATCCTATGAGTGGGGGTGGTGTTGGTGGTAGGCATCCAGCCCCCTGGGTAAGGGTGGTAGTAGTGGTAGGCATCTGGCACCCCCTGGGTAAGGGTGGTAGTAGTGGTAGGCATCTGGCACCCCCTGGCTAAGGGTGGTAGTAGTGTTAGGCATCTGGCACCCCCTGGGTAAGGGTGGTAGTAGTGGTAGGCATCTGGCACCCCCTGGCTAAGGGTGGTAGTAGTGGTAGGCATCTGGCACCCCCTGGCTAAGGGTGGTAGTAGTGGTAGGCATCTGGCACCCCCATGGCTAAGGGTGGTAGTAGTGGTAGGCATCCAGCCCCCTGGGTAAGGGTGGTAGTGGTGGTAGGCATCTGGCACCCCCATGGCTACGGGTGGTAGTAGTGGTGGGCATCCAGCCCCCTGGGTAAGGGTGGTAGTGGTGGTGGGCATCTGGCACCCCCTGGCTAAGGGTGGTAGTAGTGGTAGGCATCCAGCCCCCTGGGTAAGGGTGGTAGTAGTGGTAGGCATCTGGCACCCCCTGGGTAAGGGTGGTAGTAGTGGTAGGCATCTGGCACCCCCTGGCTAAGGGTGGTAGTAGTGTTAGGCATCTGGCACCCCCTGGGTAAGGGTGGTAGTAGTTATAGGCATCTGGCACCCCCTGGCTAAGGGTGGTAGTAGTGGTAGGCATCTGGCACCCCTGGCTAAGGGTGGTAGTAGTGGTAGGCATCTGGCACCCCCATGGCTAAGGGTGGTAGTAGTGGTAGGCATCCAGCCCCCCCTGGGTAAGGGTGGTAGTGGTGGTAGGCATCCGGCCCCCCCTGGGTAGGGGTGGTGGTGCGCATTCAGGCCCCTGTGTGCATATGCGGCATTGGTGATGGGCATCCCGCCCCTATGGTGCTGCTGTTGCTGGTGTAAGTAAATTCTGCATCCCTCTGTGTGTGTGTGATGTGTCGTGTACGTGTTGTATGTGTTTTGTGGTTGGTGTCTGACTTACCTTCTGCGCCGTACGCGTCCGTGCCTGTTCCGGTAGTAAATGTAGAATATTGGTATGATCGGGACGAAGGGATTCATGGTTGGTTCGTGTCGTTCGTCTTTCTCGTCGCTTCGTGTCGTCCTCGTCGCTGGCGTGTTCGCCTCGTAGCCATGGATCGTGTTGTGGCGGGAATCGGAGCTTATGTGCGCCTCTCCCGGATGCTTTGACGTGCCGTGCGTAGCGGCGGGTTCGGCGCGTACGGAAGCGCATCGTACTTGTTCGGCCGGACGGGGCTGCATTTTCCCTTCCGTGCAACTCGATTCTGGCGTTTCCGGATTCGCCTCGGTCGGAGAACAGGACCTGGATTGGGTGAGTACGACTCGGCCGTATTCTGTGCTGTTGTGCGCATCGTACTTACTCGTTCGGTGTGCTGTACGGATCGGTCGGGAAACAGGCATTCGCATGGCTTTTTTCCCGACCGAATGGTATTGGGTGCGCCTCCGACCGAGATCGGAATCGGCCCCTATGTCTCTAATTAGGTCATCATGTAAATTACCAAATTTCCATGTAATTGCTAACCTTTTCAAGGCCGATATATAGTCTTTTACAGGTTCAGACTTGCCTTGCTTCCTTTGGAAGAAGTTAAACCTATCAATGGCCACACAAACTGTGGGTAAATAATAGTGGTCCAAGTCATCAAGTGCATTCACAAAAACATCCCCCTCTTCTGCTGTTCTGGTCTTCTTTTCCATTTGGAGGTAGATACGTATTCCTTCGGGACCTAAACTAAGCAGTAACATGTTCTTTTTGCGTGAGGAAGTAAATTCTTCAGAACCCTCCTCTTCAATTGCTGATAAGTAGTTCACGAAATAGTCCTTCCATTCTGGCCATTTTATCTGTGGTTCACCTGGGCCAGGTAGAAATGGTAAAGGAGGGGTAAGCGAAAAAATTTGGGGGCACATGGTTGAATCACGAATACTTGAAAGGGACTACTTTTAAAAGATGGGAGGTGCGTATAACTGTACTTACGTTATTGTATGTAATGTGCTTAGGACTAACTTGAAAAACCAAAAGTATGCGCATCACTGAAACCTTTGGCAAAGTGTAGAAAATAACTTCCTCCCAACAAGGTGTGCGTACCACCGTGACACGCAAGGTCAGCACAATGAATTTTGGTACCGGATGAAATTCCAATAAAGGTGTGCATATCACTATGAACGCCAAATTAGAAGGAAAGCTAGAAAAGCAAAAAAAGTGTGTGCATCACTGAAACTTTTGTCAAGGTGTAGAAAATAGCTTCCTCCCAATAAGGTGTGCTTGCCACCGTGACACGCAAAGCAAACGTAAGGAATTTGGCAAAAGGAGTGAAATTCCACTAAAGGTGTGCGTACCACAGTGACACGCCAAATTATGAAGGAATATAGTTGAAATACACCATAAAATGGAAGAGAAAGAAATCCCCTTAGAAGATGTGCATATCACCGTGACACGCAATAGAATACATGGAGATTACACCTTCAAGTGTGCGTGTCACTGAAATACTCGATGATATGAAGAAATAAAATCTCTTCAGGCGGTGTATATGTCACCATGTTCCACAAGATTTCAGTGAAAGCCTTGGAAACATCTGCCGGTGCACACGTAACGATGTGCAGCCAAATCACCTCAGCTTTGAAGTCGGTCTCAGTGCACATTAGTAGATTCCACAACACAGCACTCCAGTAACAAGTGGGGTGCGGAAAGCCCATCCTCTGTAATTCCTCCCCACTTAAGTTTGGACTAAACAAAAGTACCTGAAAGGATGTCCGCTTTCCCTCAGCACAGCAGTGGGTGTATGGAGGATGAAGAATTGGCTTACTCACAGTACGAAGCCGCCGGAACACAGAAGTCACCTCGTTGCAACGTGGCACTGCCGCACTGCACCAACAACTAAGGCAGTTGCACGCGTGGCTCGTAGGTCCAGTCAGGTTGTCGCCAAATTGTGGTAAGTACGACTCAACATAATGTATGGTTCAACAAAGTTTATTTTTCTGTGAAGGAGACCGTCAGGAGCACGACCAAACAGCCCATGATCAACTTTCAGAATCACACCACTGGCCGCTCACCTTAGAACGTTCCAACCTTGGTATTCAACCCCGCGCGCTCAGTAACAACATCGTTCGACGGGAAGAATGCCAACATGACAGCAGAGATGCTCTCAAGCTTTGGTGAGATGACCTTGATTCCCAGGCTTGCTCCGATGAAAAAGTACAACCGTTCTCTGCTATCAGCATCAATGCTTAATGTATCCTCTTCTCCCTAAGCCTAACTCCTAAAATAAAGACAACATTCTAACTAAAAAGGATGATTCTTCCACCTGCAACAGAAACGTGAGCAAGAACAAACCTAACATGCACATGAAATTCAACTATTAAATCTAATGCGAGAGCTTTCAGGAAAATGCATCTCAGGCCTACAGAAATCAGCCAACATAAGAAATAGCACACAGGCTTTATGAAATTACAAGTAACATGAACACTAGTTACTGAGCACTTCTATATTAACACGTTACATAATCACATCAAATACGTAAATGATTGTCAGCAGCAAGTACAAATTCTGCATGTTAATGTTTTCAACTAAACACGTGAATTCAACGTTAATCCCGTTTACATTGAAATACTCCTAATACACCACAATACACATTACTACAGTTCACATTCTACTGTTCAGGTCACGACAACCAAGGAATATATGCGGGGGCGGACTACTCGGTATTGTGATGCACCCCTACAAATGAAAAATTAATTTTGCGCTACATCAGCTAATAAACAAATCTGGGCGGGACAAGTTAAAATTTCATAGGTTTATTCAAAAATATAATCACCACAGAAAGCAAAAAGTAATTAGTTAGTTAATTATGAATCAGCATCAATAAAATTGTCACAGCATAATTCTGAAGGAGGAAAAGCATAAGTTCAGCCTCTAAAGGAAACTCAAGGAGAGAACTAAGTATAAAGCAAATAAATAGACTGACATAGGCAGCCGCGGTCCGTGCAGGTAACAGCGGTGGGGCCGGGTAAAGGGGGATTTCGAGGGACGATGCAGAGGGAAAATGAAATAAATAATTAATTTTCCCTCGGCATCGTCCCTCGAAATCCCCCCTTCCACAGCCCCACCGCCCCACCGCTGTTACCTGCAGAGACCGCGGCTGGGCATAGGGTCTGTTCAGTCAAAAGGTCAAGAAACTCTAAGTATAAAGCAGTAAACACACTAGCGCAGAGTCTGTCTTCTAAGGAAACCCAGAAAAAACTGTCTCTTCTCCAAAATAAAGCACCTTTCATAAGGTTTCAGAAGACAGAAGCCACATGCATTTAATAACCTGATATGACATTGTTGAACTAGCAATGTTACAAATGAATAAACCAATTAATATTGTAGTAAACACAATATTTTTAGAGACAACTATTACAAAATGCATCTCATTGGTTAGACTATACAAAATAATTAAGGAAACAAACTGACATTTTATGTAACACGGCATTGCAAATGTTTGTTCAGGTAATGAACGACATACACAGAACATTGGCAGGAACTTGAAAAGTTTCAAAATAAAGGAACACCCTGAACATTGCTTACATTACAAACACCACAGTTCAAGCTTCTTTTTCAATGATTTTCCTGAAATGGAAAAACACACAAGCATATAGAGAGAGAAAAACCTTTCTCAGATAAAATAAATGCACACTAATTCACACGATGCGGTCCTACTGGCTCTCACCCCCAACACTTTTTTCATGCTAGTGGATCGCTTTGCTCTCTTTATGAGTTACCTTGCCCTGACTACTAACTATGGCAAGCCACAAATAATGGCTTGCGGGCCCAGTAAAAAGTTTTTAAATAAACTTATCACTAAAGGCCAGTCATTGGTCGGTGTCAGAGAATTAGCTACTTGGGAATTCCCTAAGTACTTTGGACCCCCAGGTGACCTCTTGCCTCCCGCAGCATAGTCGATCTGCAGGAACAGTTTTTAGGTCTCGCCTACGCAGCGCGCATGCGCTGATGCGCTGCATAGGAGACCTTTAGCCGTCATTCAGCTCTTTTTCGAAGCACATACTCGTGCTTGTTATGGCATACACCTTGCGGGAGCGCGCAGGGGCGCGCCACAAGCATGAGTATGTGCTTCAAAAAAGAGCAGACTGCGCGTGCACGCACACTCGCACGCACCACTCCCGGGCTTGATAAGATAAGAGTTTAACGTGTTTTCTCAGGTGCATTGTAATCCTTACCTGATGTGCTGTCTCTCTATCTTAATTGAATTACTTTAAAATGAAATCGATTAATATAAATTAGCAATGACGAGCACAAGCACGAGTGCTTTAAAACAGCTGCTGCTTGTGCTCTTTTGAAAGATAGAAAATTACAGGTTTTCAGAACATGCGGATTCAAGTCTTCACTATAATTGTTTCTTTTATTTGTTCTGCATGTATTTATTTGCATATAATAATGTAGTATCCTCAGAGCATTAGGAATAGCCACAAATTGTTAAACTCTGCAAACATGTACGGGTTTTCTATTCGAACCATTGTCACAATGAAAGTTGAGCTTTAGAGTACTCACCCTAACTGCAAATGCCTTGCATTAATGGCTGACTCACTCTCACTGATTATCACACTCTCACTGATACTCTCACAGACTCTCACTCTCTCACAATCTCACTGACACTCTCACTGACACTCTCACTCACACTCACACTCTCACTCACACTGACTCTCTCACTCACACAGACTCTCTCACTCTCACTGGCTCTCTCACTCACACTGACTCTCACTCTCACTGACAGACTCTCCCACTCTCAGTCTCTCACTGACTGACTCTCCCACTCTCTCACTCACTCACTCTCTCTCACTGACAGACTCACTGACAGACTCTCACTGACAGACTGACTCACTCACTCCCACTGACAGACTCTCACTGACTCACTCTCACTGACAGACTCTCACTGACTGACTCTCCCACTCTCTCACTAACTGATTCTCCCACTCTCTCTCACTAAATGACTGACTCACTCACTCTCACTGACAGACTCTCACTGATAGACTCTCACTGACAGACTCTCCTACTCTCACTCACTGACTGACTCTCCCACTCTCACTCACTGACTGACTGACTCACTCTCACTCACTGACTGACTCACTCACTCGCACTCACTGACTGACTCACTCACTCTCACTGACTGACTGACTCACTCTCACTGACTCACTCTCACTGACTCACTCTCACTGACAGACTCTCACTGACTCTCACCCTCTCTCACTGACTGACTCACTCTCTCTCACTGACAGACTCACTGACAGACTCTCACTGACAGACTCTCACTGACAGACTCTCACTGACAGACTGACTCACTCACTCTCACTGACAGACTCTCACTGACTGACTCTCAATGACAGACTCTCACTGACTGACTCTCCCATTCACTCTCACTCACTGCCTCTCCCACTCACTAACTGATTCACTCACTCTCACTCACTGACTCACTCAGTCTCACTGACTGACTGACTGACTCACTCTCACTGACTCACTCTCACTGACTCACTCTCACTGACTCACTCTCACTGACTCACTCTCACTGACAGACTCTCACTGACACTCTCTCACTGACTGACTCTCTCACTGACTGACTGACCCACTCACTCTCACTGACTGACTCACTCTCACTAACAGACTCTCACTGACTGACTCACTCTCACTGACAGACTCTCTCACTGACTGACTCTCCCACTCACTGACTGACTGACTGACTCACTCTCACTGACAGACTCTCACCGACTGACTCACTCTCACTGACAGACTCTCTCACTGACAGACTCTCCCACTCACTGACTGACTGACTCACTCACTCTCACTGACAGACTCTCACCGACTGACTCACTCTCACTGACAGACTCTCTCACTGACAGACTCTCTCACTGACAGACTCTCCCACGCTCTCTCACTGACTGACTCACTCACTCACTGACTGACAGACTCTCTCTCACTGACTGACAGAATCTCTCACTGACTGACTCACACTGATTGACTCACTCACTCTCACTGACTGACAGACTCTCTCTCACTGACTGACAGAATCTGTCTCACTGACTGACTGACTCACTCTCACTGACTCACTCACTGACTGACAGACTCTCACTGACAGACTCTCTCTCACTGACTGACTCACTCACTCTCACTAACTGACTAACTGAGTGACTGACCTTCACCCTCCTGTTATTTATGCCCCCCCATAACAAAACAAGCATTGGCATAGCCAATAGGTCTCGCCTTTGGGACCTTATAAGTGTTTAGCCATGCAACAGTTGATGCTGTTGTACCAATGATATTGTGCTGCATAACTAAATACTTATAAGGTCCCAAAGGCGAGACCTATTGGCTATGCCAATGCTTGTTAACCTTTCCAGTCGCATACTCAAAGGTAATATTTCACCTTTGTTAAAAATATATATTGCTCAATGTATCCCGGGGGTAGTGTATGGAGCAGGGGTTACCAAAATGTTTCCTTACCCCAGTCTGAGGAAAACCGCATTTGCTGGTGGTTTTTATATATCCCTCCAACAGCTTCAAGTTATATTGCTCATGCGGAGCTAAACAAGCTATACATTGAGGATGGAGTTCATTTGGCACCCCTGTTGATCTGGGTTAGCGTTTGAACTATTCCTCATGCCAAGCTCTGCAGAGACATCATCTTGGACTTTCTTGGCTTGGACAATGAATGCACAATACCGTGGCTGAGTTACATATCAAGTTCACTAAAGGCCCTGGGGCTATCCTCTCTCTTTTCCTCTGCTACTAATATAAAGAAAGAAGATAAATTGTGGGTTAAGCAATTATATTTGCAGTCCTGTTAAGACACCAGACTCGCAGTTGAGATCAAGAAATGCACAGTGCTCTTTCACTAAAGCGCACTTGTCTCTCCTGAGCCCGACTTTTATCTCTCGCTTGAATTAAAGCACTGGGAGAGATCTCTGCTCTTCCGATTTAGATCCAGTACTTTATGGCGGCTTTTGTCCTTTGCTGGATCGTATGCCACCATGGGGAATTCTGCTCCATCCTGTCCATGTGATGGCATCCTGGAACAGTCCTTGTTGCATTATATTGTTATTGTACCTGTTTTAATTATGCACAAAAGCACTTTCTTAAACCACTGTTAAGAACCCTTGGCCATCGCAGGTGTAAAGAAGCTCTATATCACCTGCAATTGCTGAATACCTCGAATATCTGCTTCAACATATGTTCTTTTTTAAAAGCTGCTATTAGAGCTTGGAGAACCAGGGAGGGTTAATATTTCTCCCTGGGCCTGGAGGGAGTTTTCCCTTACTGTCCTTATATTAGCTTGGTGTGGTCTTAATCTCCTATTATTGTGTAAACTAGAATCTTAGAGCTCTCATGTTTATGATCTGCACTTCTGCTGTTTTATGATTTTTGCCCATTGATGATGTTCTAATTGTGGAATTTTAAGAATGATGGACTATTATGCGTGGTATGTTGTTTCTCTATGCCTTTTACGGCCTGGCCGGATGAATAAAGATCTCTTGAATTGAATTGATTTGAAATGCACACTATTACTCTTCAAATGTGAATAGCTGACAATTCCCCTGTAGCCTTTCTCAAAATCCGAAAGAGTGGAGTCACTTAGGTGTCCATTACGATACCGGGCGGAATAAAATCCGCCAACTCACATAGCGGTAAAAATCCGCCCGCCTACACCGTGTGAAAACCGACCGAGCAATCACGATGCCGCGACTCGAAAACCGCCCGCGGCGGAAAAAACACAAAAAATACCGCCCGTCCATGTCCGAAACTAAGTCCATCCGTCCGCCACGGACGCAAATACGCACGACAACCCAAAACCGCCCGCCCTGACGACCGAGACACCGGCCGTGAAATTAGGATCGCACCGACATGAGCGCGGCAAATCCACAAATACACCGCCCGCCAGCGTAAACAACAGTGATGAAAATGGACACGGCGGAAGCCCTGGCGGCCACGTCCCTGCACAGAAACCATCCGCGGACCCAAACAAACACACACAACATGGCCAACAAGTCCACACAGCAACCCACGCACAAATACCCAAACACAGTACACATCCCGAAAACACCCCCCCTGGACAAACAAATAAACTACAAATCCCAGAACACCAGCCACAACACACCTGAAAACAACAGACCATCATGACACACCCACATAGGTAAGTACAAAAGCAGCCCCTTCACAGACCACAACCCCTTGCAACATTACAAACTGAGGACGAGAGCACACAACACAGCGAGACAGAAAGGACAGCAGCACACCACAGACATGCACCCATCACACCCATCACCACCACCACCACCACCACCAAACACCGGCCCCACAAACCCCCTGCACATCACACACCACACACCGCACCAGCACCACAAACACCAAAACACACACCATGGCATCACACAGAATGCCCAAGTTCACTTCCACTGAGCTGACGGTCATGGTCGACGAGATCGTCAAGGTGCACCCACAAATCTATGGGAACCAGGTCCAACAGACACCACTAGCCACCAGAAACCGGTTGTGGAGCAGGATCGTAGACCAGGTCAATGCAGTCGGCAATGTGCCACGCAACAGAGGCGAAATCACCAAGAGGTGGCACGACATGAAAAGAGTGGTCAAAAAGAAGGAGGCCAAGAATCGGCAGCTGGCTGACAGGACTGGCGGAGGTAATCCCGCGCTATTCAAGACCTTCAAGGCGTGGGAGGAGAAGGTGCGAGTCATCCTACATCCGGAGAGTCTCACCGGAATACCAGGGGAGTGGAGGCTGGTAAGTACAAACAAATGTATACCAGCACACCGCTATGTACTCACATGCACTACCACTATGCCATAGCTCCGAGGGACAAACACCCCCATGTCCAGTACACAATACACAAGACATCACTCACACATGCAACAGACACTCACACACACTCAGCCCAAACCTACCAACTAACAAAACCATGGGGGCATGTGTACAGTCAGCCAGCACCGCAACTCCCACCAGGTCCCCTTGTACTCCAGAAGCGCCAGAAGGAGCACTCACCCACACCCATGTGTCAGCCATAGCTGCACTAACCGACAAGTAACAGGTAAGTAGCCGGAACACAAAGTCAGTGGGTCGGAGGGGGACAGCTGAAGTACAACACCCACCAGGCCCCTAGTCCTACAGCGCAGCAAGGTGGAGCACTCCCACACCCACACCCATGTGTCAGCCATAGCTGCACTAACCGACAAGTAACAGGTAAGTAGCCGCAACACAAAGGCAGTGGGTGGGAGGGGGGACAGCTGAAGTACAACACACACCAGGCCCCTAGTCCTACAGCGCAGCAAGGTGGAGCACTCCCCACACCCATGTGTCAGCCATAGCTGCACTAACCGACAAGTAACAGGTAAGTAGCCGCAACACAAAGGCAGTGGGTGGGAGGGGGACAGCTGAAGTACAACACACACCAGGCCCCTAGTCCTACAGCGCAGCAAGGTGGAGCACACCACACACCCATGTGTCAGCCACTGCAGTGCACACCTTCAGCCGACAGGTAGAAATCTCACCCTACATGGAGGGGTTTCTGTGGGTGGTAAGCCAGCACCACAACACACAACACCGCCCCCACTCCCATAGACCAGCAACATGGAGCACCCCTCCCTCCATAACCATGTGGCATCCATTGCATTGCACACTCAAAAACAACCTGTAGGTGGCAAACTGTACAGGGCGGGGTGTCTGTAGGCATGAGGACTGTATTACGACTAACACATGGGACATGTCACGTAGCAGAGGAACACGCAGCACTGCTCCCTGTCAAAATCATGTGACCAATGTGCACACAGACATGTATTACAGAGTTATACCCCACATGACCCATCACAAATACAGCAACACCTAAGGAGCCACGTCTGCATGCACAAGTCCCACTGGAGCACAGACCCACACGGCGGGCACTGTGCCACTCATCACACACATCAGCAACACCATCGAAGTCTTGTCCATGTAGTTCTTACTGCCTGTTACCCACACATCGTACAACAACGCCCATGTAAGTCCAACCTGCCTAGAAGTAACAGCGTGGGACCACAATAATGCACATACACACCACTGGACCCATGAAACACACAGGCACACAATGCACATTCAACATATCATCCATCTCATCTGTCAGCCCCTGTGTCATGAAAGGTATGTCATCCGAACAGCTGGCCCACATACAGTAGTCATGCAAAGCTACCTGCCCATGACAAATAATGTGCCTGCAGTGACTGAAGCGCACGTCACACTGTGATTAACAACATACATAATATAGTCAACACCCCAAGAGCACTGCATTGATGCACATGGCCGAGGCTAGCACGCACACCAAGGAATTGGCCCATCTGCAATACGTCGTGTGGCACACAACCATCACTCACTCACAACAATGCTTCCAATGTAATGTCCATAAATTATACCAGTCAGCAGATATGCCGGGTATGTTAGACATACACACACCTTTGTCTCTGCACTGTCATGTTGCCAAAACACATGTCCCGTTCTGCACCCATATGTCACAGTATGTACCCCAAAACCATATGTCACCTCAAAAGCGTTGAGGGGGCTGTACCCCTTTTGCCATCTGCGTTTCTAAGCGTTCCATTTGAACCCCAAAACCATATGTCAACTCAAAAGCGTTGAGGGGCTGTACCCCCTTTGCCATCTGTGTTTCTAAGCGTTCCATTTGAACCCCAAAACCATATTTCACCTCAAAAGCGTTGAGGGGCTGTACCCCCTTTTCCATCTGCGTTTCTAAGCGTTCCATTTGAACCCCAAAACCATATTTCACCTCAAAAGCGTTGAGGGGCTGTCCCCCTTTGCCATCTGCGTTTCTAAGCGTTCCATTTGAACCCCAAAACCATATTACACCTCAAAAACGTTGAGGGGGCTGTCCCCCCTTTTTCCATCTGCGTTTCTAAGCATTCCATTTGAACCCCAAAACCATATTACACCTCAAAAACATTGAGGGGGCTGTACCCCCTTTTGCCATCTGCGTTTCTAAGCGTTCCATTTGAACCCCAAAACCATATTACACCTCAATATCATCGATGGGTCTGGAGCCCGCATACACCCGAGCCACAAAATGTAGGAGTATAGCAACACACACCCATCGGCATTGCTAATCCGTCCCATTCCACATGTTCACATCACACAGTTCCATTGCCTTGCCCACGCATACACACATCGTACATCCACACACACGCCTCTGGGAAACCTGTGCACGACAGTGCACGAACTGTGAATGTCAGACAACCAATACATACTTTGCTAGGTGCAACACAATAACCTATCTCATTCTCCCCACAGGTGCCGAACTGCTGGATGCTGGAGAGGGAGACAGCAGCCAGCACAGCCAGTCCGCAAGCCCCCGACCCGGACTCACGGATGTAGAGGAGCTGGACACCTCTTCGGACGAGGACCACCCAGCAGGCCCATCTGGTGTGGCGGGGCCCAACCGCTCCCCAGGGCCCCTCCTACCCACCAACCCATCACCCAGGGCTGCTGAGCAGTCCCAGACCCCTGCTGCCACGGTCGTTGCGGCCACCACCACCGCCGCAACCACCACCACCGCCGCAACCACCACCACCGCCGCAACCACCACCACCACGCCATCCCTGGCCACAGCCCCTGCGCAAGGGGTGGCACGGCCGGCGGGCTCCACCCTGGGAGCCAGAGCGAGGACCGTGGTGAGCAATGTGGCCAGTGGGCCGGTCGGTGGCAGCAGTACTGGTGGGAGGAGCAGGGTCAGGCCAACGCCATCTGAGCCTGGGAGCCAAGCCCTGCCGCAAATCGCCAGAGTTCTTGGGGCCTATGAAGAGGCCCAAGGACAATGGGCCAGGTCGGCTTCCGACACGCGGGAGGTCCTTGGGGTGTTGAGGTCCATGGACGCCCATATGGGCCAATTCGTGACCCGTATGGACCAACTTGTGGACCTCATGGGCCAGCTGGTGGTGGTGGTGAGGGCACAAGCAAGGCCAGCAACACCACCTCCGCCACCACCTGCTGTGGCGCAGGGTCGTGCAGCATCGAGTTCCCCTGCGTCCACAGCCAGTGAGCACTCCTCAGCCACCACCAGCAGCCCACCAACACCCCCCCCTTCCAAACGTGGAAGGGGCCGTCCGAAGAGGAAACAGGTGTCCAGAGAGGACTTCGCACGCACCAAACGCCAGTGAGTCAGCCAGCCACCTTGACCACCTACTGCATTGACTTGTAATACAATCCTATCCCACACCGCCATGTGACTGGCATGTGTCTATTGGACTGTGGACATAGAACTTCATGGGTACACCTTGACCATCACGCAGCCATGACCGTCAACTCATTGTCACTGCATGCACCACTTTTGTTATCACCTTGCACACAATAACATGTCACCAATGAAAATAAATACACCTTTATCACATTCTGCTGTCTGTGCCCTGTGTTCATTCAACGATGTGCAACCGCCACCATGATCAGAAATGCATCTGCTGTGTGGCATGTCGATAGGCCAGGAGAGGCTGTAGGGACCTAGGGGTGAAAAACAGAACAAGAGTCCATTCAATGAGTGTGTCACACACTCATCACACAGTACTTGTCACCAACTACAAGCAATGTACACACATCTCACAGAGCAACAGGGCACAATGCTACAGCCACTGTCAGTGGCATACTAGCCTGGACATGGACCATTGCCACACAGCACTCAGTGAACAAAAGGCCTCCGTGACAGAGCACACATACACCTGCACAACTACAGCTACATCAGCCGTCGTACATGGTCACTCACCGTCAAGTGAAGTAGCGGGCGATGAGCTGCTGACGCACATTCACAGCCTCCTCCTCTCCACTGTCCTCGTCACTGGACCCGTCCTGGTCTGCAGGCGGGGGCCCTGGCTGATCACCGTCATCCACTATTAGGGGGATCTGCTTGCGAATAGCCAGATTGTGCAGCATGCAGCAAGCCACTACTATCTGGCACACCTTCTGTGGGGAGTACGCCAGTGCGCCCTCGGTGCGGTCCAGGCATCTGAACCTGGACTTGAGGAGGCCAAAGGTCCGCTCCACCACACGTCTGGCCCTCCCATGTGCCTCATTGTAGCGGTCATCAGCTGGGGTCCGAGGATGACGTAATGGGCTGAGCAGCCAAGGACCATTCGGGTAAGCAGAGTCACCTGGGTGTGAGGGACACAGAGAATCGTTGCAATTCCAACTGGACACAAGACAGCATCGCACACCCAGCACGCTACACGAGTCCACATACTCACCAACAATCCAAGCACGGTCCGGTTGCAGATTGGTCATCAGACGTGGTAGGATGCTGTTGCGCATGATGTGCGAGTCATGGGCCGATCCTGGAAACTTCGCACACACGTGTGAAATGACCATGTCCGCAAGGCACACCACTTGCACATTCAGGGAGTGTGTGTGCTTCCTATTGCGGTAGATGTGCTCCGTGGCCTGTGGTGCAACAAGGCCAACATGGGTGCAATCAATTGCACCAACAACGTGGGGGATCCGTCCAAGGGCATAGAAAGCACCCTTCACTGCCGCCAATTCACGAGCCCTGGGGAATCGGATGTACCTGTTCCTGTACAGCATCATAGCTGACAGTACATCCCGTAGCACCATGCTGAACATGGGCTGGGACATCCCACCTCCACTGCCCACTGTGTGTTGGAATGACCCAGTGGCGAAGAAATGCAGTGCAGCCATCACCTTAGCCGTGGGGGTAAATGCAGTTGGATACACCCTGCGAGGACGGAGGTGGGGTTCCAACAAGGCACATAGGCGATGCAGGGTGGGTCGGTCCAGACGGAATTTCCGGATTACCTCCACATCCTCCATGTCTGACAGCAATTGGTAGGGGCGATGTATGTTTGGTCTCCTCCTAGGAAAGATGGAAGTGGACACATGTCAAAGCAACACGCCACATGGCATTTTCACATACACAAAACAAAAATGACTGACCAAGCAATTGAATCACAGAACAGCTGACAAGTAGGGACAGCACAGCCACAATACACTTACACAGGTCCCCTTACCAATAGCAATGAGCAGTGACACACACCATTGCTATGAGCATGCAGATGGGGATTTAGGCCTTAATAACTTGTAAGGCATGCTGATGGTATCAGACTGCATATTTGGCAAGCGGCAACACCACGGCAATATAACTAGCTGCTGTGCCTGACACAGCTTCCGAGGCTGGGTGAGTATGGCACACACCAACAACGCTATGGACACAGGCTGAGCGGCAAAAACAAGTGGGACCTGTTGCACGAGGGGATATGAGACAGTCATTGATGTCCCTACTGCACCCTATGTACAGCACTGTACGGATCACACCTCCAGAAACATTGACAGGTGTACACATTGACAGCTCCATGACAACACAGCTGTGTGATTGCAAATACACATCACAAGTGACACGTAACGTTGCACGTGCCAAGTGGCAGATGTACATAGTGAAAGATGGCATGTGTGTGCATATGCATATCCCATGCTCCCATGCCAATGTGTACATGATGATATGCCAACAGACATGTGGAGGCTGGGCACTGGCCGTCCCTGCCCATGCACACAGCATGTTGTGGCCCTGTCCATTGTGGACCTGCTCCCACACACAAATCATGGCCACACCTGCAGATGCATTGCGCACATTATACTGTGTGGTGCACATGGCATCAGCGGACTGTACCCGCCATGGGCCAGGCCCTTACGGCCAACTCCAATGGCCCTCGCGGTTGCACCCTGCGTGTTCCACTATGGAGGTAAGCGTCCCGGGCCAGCTGGGAGCAGGCCATCGTCTGCATTTGAAGCTGGCAGGCATGGTACACAAATTGCAGCAGCTTGGACCCACTGAAACTGCCCCAGGGGGCTATATGAGTGTGGGTGTGAGACCGGCATTACCACAGCTACCTGGGACTGCAGCCTGGCATCCCTCAACAACACCTGCTGCTGCCACCTGTCCACCTTAACGTCGATGACGCTGAGGTATGTCCAGGTCCACTCACCAGCGAGGAGCTGGAGATCCTGGATTTCGAGCTCCACGCACACTGCACATGGCCATTCCTTGTGAAAGTTGTGTGTGAGAGACAACTGCAGTGTGTGTGGGAGTGCATGTGGGGGACACACATGTCGTTGATCCGCAGCACTATGAGTCAGAGCCTGTGGGGTTCAAACATGCACTGCTCACCATGCTAACTGCAGGTGGCAGGGGTATGTGAGCTCTCGTGCGCTTTGCCATGTCTGTCCCTCCCGAGTGGTGATACATGGCAACTTCATGTCAGACATCCAGTGACACAGACAATTGGCAATGCAGGTCTCAGAGCACTTGTTGCTCGTGTGAATGGCAGGCTGGGGCCATGCTGCCCTTCTCAGTCCCAGCAGGCCTGGCCTGCACATTGACTGCACAATGCCAGTAGGTGACAACACAGACTGCCTAGTGGGTTACATGTGTCTCCTGTTCAGGACACTCCGGATAAGCGCTAACTCAGCCCTGTCGATTGGACACACCATGCCTCGTGATAGGGATGTGTGTGTGAGATAGTGGCACTGAATGTGACCTCCGTTGCGGGGTGGGCCATGCACAGGGCGAGTACGTTGATGGTTGCGCAGTGTTGGTCACAGTGGGTACACCCACACAGATGTGTTGCCTTGTGATCTTTTTCTAGGTCCGCCTGACAATGGACAGTAGATGTGGGCAGACTACACATTGCTCGATGTGCTGTCTATATGCATGTGCCTTCACACCAGGCACAGCTGCCCCTGCACATGTGACCCCTGCAGCCCTCAGTGCTGGGTCTGTTGAGCTGATGCGCCATCTGTGCGTGGGGCAGACAGCTCTCCTCACTTCCGTCATTGCCCATGACATCACTTTGCCGCAGGTGACATGGATCATGGAGGGCCCACATGTACGCGTGGGTGGACTACACAAGACTGTCCAATGGTTGTCACCCCCAGTCAGTGGTTCGAATGGGAAGAATGTGGTGCTGGTACTCATTTTAATGTGTTGAGTGGGCGGGGCTAGGTGCGGGGCTACATGCAAGACATGTGAAGTTCATCGGCTTATCTACTAGTTGCAATACACACGAGACACGTCTTTTTCTGACCACATCAGGGTCATTCCTTAAACTAACTGAAAGTCAAACAGTCATATTTTAACCTGTCCTCATGGCCTCCCCTCGCTCACCCCAATATGTTTTGCACCTGAGAAGCCAGCGCATGCACAAGCAGCTCCAAGCTCGCCCCAGAGAGGCCAAGGAGTGTATGTGTGGGTCCAGTTGAACAAGTGGTCTGTCTCGCGGTATTATAAGTGGCGGGACGCCGTCCACCTGCGTGGTGCCCCGACTCGAGACCCGGGCAACATTGACAATGCATGACAGGCTCCGCAGTCCGGATACACCACCTGCAACACACAGAGGCTGTAGCTGCCCTAGCGGCCCAGGCCGCGTCCAACTGGAGCTCATGGACCCACACACTCACTCTTTGGCCTCTCTGGGGCGAGCTTGGAGCTGCTTGTGCACGCGCTGGCTTCTCTGTTGCAATGGCATGTAACGTGTGTGGGAATATAGGCAATGGGTGGGATGGTGCGAGCCACCTTCCGTGACGTCACTCCTGCTCGTGATGTGTGCGTCCCCCACTACTTCCATTTGACTTGTGCCATACTACACATTGAGGATGTGTTGCCTGCGTGATGTGACCAGGAGGAGCGCGCCATGACCTCTCACCCACCATGCTCCACTGCCATCCCGTGCCCTGGATTCCCTGTGCAGGTGGACAATGTTGGGGATACACCTGGTTGACAGGGGATGTGAGTGCCTTGGCAAGGGCCTGGCGGATGCACAGCAGTATCCAGCATGTCCACAGAGGGTGGGCTGACGTCTACACCTGATGCAGCATTGATCGTTTGCCCGCCTGTTGTGCACACACGAGTTCACATTAATCCCCAGACAGGTGGTCTTTACAAATTCCCAGGAGAGCGGTAATCTACTGCTCCAGAATCCTCCCAACACAGTGTGTTTCAACATTGCATGTGCGCACCTACCCGTCACACCCACCCACCTGTGCCAAGCGTAACTCCCGCTTCACATGACACATGTGTGTCTTCCACAGTTGTGCTACTCTCTCAGGGGCGGACCTGCAACTGTCCCGTGGCGCACACACACAGCACCGAGTCGTACTGGCATCCTGTTAGATTGGTAGGCACACTAACACATCTCCTTCTGAGACAGTGGTGACTGTGATGGATATTGTGACTGCCATGGTGGTGTTGGCTGGCCATGGCAGGGCACACTCACACACATTGCATCCGCAGCACTTCGTGTCACTACTCGGCACATCGAACTGGGCACTGTCCCTGGGGTTGATGAGTAATGGCGCCTGTCGATGTGAACTGTGACTGTATGCTGTTGCTCCTGTAGTCGGTTGTATCTGTGTAGTTGATTATTGGAGTTGTTGCAGTGTGTGGTTGGTTAAGTGGGGCAGATGCCGTGTATGTGACCTCAGCAATTGCAATGTCCGGTCTCACATTCTAATGTGTTGTACACGTGGCAGGGACTTCACTTCTTTCAGACCCTGCTACTTGTGAGTGTGATGAATCTGCTTTCCGGTGCAACGTATTGACTGCATGTAATTGGTGTTATTCCTGTGTTCATGTATCCGTGTCATGTTTGCGTGCATGCAATGCACAGGGTTTGAGTGTAGCCACAGGTGGACTGGCAGCATGCGCGGAGTATGCGGGCATGTGTGAGCTTACTTGCTGTGTGGCCAGCAGTGTAGGTGTATGTTAGTCATGTGATGTGCATTGTGGCTGGGCACATGTCTTACTTTCAATGTGTGCATTTGGGAGGTGGTGGTGTGTGGTGTGCGTGGTGTGTGTTTGTGGTAGCGTTGGTGTGTATGTGTGTGTCGTGTCCATGTCGACTACACACATATGTCACCCCGGCACATGGTGGATGTTTGTAACCGTGTTGAGGTCTTTGAATATGATGAGATGTGTGTGTTGTATGTTGCACAGTATGCGGTGTGTGGGTGTGTCCTTGCAGTTCAGGCTGACTCCTACTTGTTATGGTTCAGACGTTGTGTGTGTGCAGGGTGTGTGACTGTCAAGATTGTGTCTAGTCCAATTGTGCATGTCAGCATTTCAGCAGTTCTAACTCACTGTGCAGTGCTGCCCACCCACACTGATGTCGTGTGTGTGTTTTGTCAGGCATTGCTGTGGCATGCTTTAGCGTGGCTCCCACTTTTGGTTGCTGAGTGTGTGGTCAGACTGTGTGGGTCATTGTAGACATGTGTAGGACTGTGCTTTGTAGTGAGCAGGCCGTCAGTGTTAATGTGATGATCTTTCGGGCAACTTCAGAGTCTGACAAGTCCTGCTCCACGAGCTGTGGTATTTCCCTGTGGCCACTGTTGCGGCTACTCATTTGCGTTGACATCCAATGACAGTGGACTACATGGTCATCTCACGACTGCCGTGTACTTCACACACTCTCATCCTCTCTCATTCGTACTTGTGAAATGAATCAGCAGAGACACATATTTACTTCAAGCCATGTATTAGGACTTATGTCCTCTGTGATGCAGTATAGTGGACACTACTGGCAGCGAAATGCATGTGGAGGATATACTCAGCATGATTACACATAGCATAGGGTGTAGGGGTACATGTGATTAGTTGTTGACTGTGGGATGTGGGCTTCAGAGTTACAACTGCTTAGCCGTTGCTGTGCTAATGTACATTTGCTAATTACTGAGGAGCTGCTGACTTTGACACAGACAGTATTCATTTTGCCTACCAGACCGCTTGACATCATGGGCACAGTACATCTCAGTTCCATGTTACAGGTTTGCTGCTATAGTTACTCATACACACGTGCGTGAGAGGTGACATCAGGGCATGGGCTTACGTGCATGCAACGGCGTCCCACTTGTTGTTGCAATGTGGTGGCTACTGGACATGACACAGTCACTGGGGTCATGTTGTTGGGGGATGCATTTGTTGTCCATGCAAAAGTCCTGGCACGGAAGTTCAGAGGAAGGTAAGGTGACAGCTCTCACATACTACAGCCGACCGATTACTGTCCACTGACCGGTGCATATGTTCATGGGCACAGGATACATATTATGGCATAGTTGTACGTGCAGTTATGTCCATGTGGTTGCCATACACAAATCCCATACCTCTGCCTCCCCCTGTTCATGCAGAGTTACTGGATGTGGTGAGACACAGAGTGCATGTCCCGAAAATATCCGATATCATGGCAGTGGAGTTGATGGTGTGGTGTTTGTTGCAAGTTGTATCGTATAGTTGTTGTACAGCTAACTGCCCAGTCCGTGCGAAAGCCAAGCATGGGTACGGTGTAGGACATCATTGTTCAATTGGGGGTATTGCGTCGGGGCCCGACGAATTGACAGGTTGTCAGGTATGCAATACCTTCCAGCAGGGCTTCCATGGCATTGGTGGTAAACATGGATGCCATCCAATGAAGCGGATGGTGGCTGTCAAGGTGTTGGTCGTAAGTTGTCCCTTGTAGGAGCCTGATGGGACATGTTGGATGACATTCGATGAAACTGTGATCCAGAATACGTCGTGTGGAGGCACAGTGGTCCCATTGCAGTGTGGGTCCGATTGCAGCCACATACGCCATGCCCCCATAGACTGAACAGATCCTGTCGTGGACGTCCAGGGGGTTGAACAGTTGTACCAGGTCCGCCTTTGGACATTCCAGGTTGGAGAGACATAAATCCACAGGACAGTGGAAGGGACACCTCCGACAGTAGAAGACGGGGATGACGCAGCTGAACAGTGCGATGCGGTAAGTTAGTCGGTAACTTACGTTCAGCAAAGCCAGATTTTCACAGCCCAATATCTGTAGCAGGTTATGTTTGTACAGCTTCATCTGTCCGGCGTAGTTGGGTAGGTGTGGTGCAAGTGCCATTTTGCTACAGGGCGATGTGATGGCGTGCTCCGGCTGTCTGTGCAGTCTGCAGAGTGCAACCTCCGACGTTGCTGGGAATTCTGTAATGGTCGTAGGGAGGCAGTACTTGGGTTATGGTAGCTTGTGCGGAGGACACAGGCCCTCATCCCACATGCTTCTATGAATGGTCAAGGTCAGTGGTGTCTGACTCCTTCCAGATAACTTGCATGTGAACCACATGGGGGAGTGGTATTATTTCTTTTTTCCGTTCGAGATTTTCTTTCGTGTTGTGCGCTATCTGCCCAGTGGACGGTTCCCTCTGCATGCCTCTGTTCGGCTTTTTTTTGGGATAATGACTGTATTGTCCTGCTTGAATAGTTGAGATGTGGTTTCGGTGTGGGTATGGAAGGCCATTCAGTGCTATCTCCTCTCCCGTGTGTGGGCGGCACGCTGCGTTTCCGCTATACGTTGGGCCTTGTGTGTGGGTGTTATAATTGGAACCACCTGTTGTCGGTCCCCGGGATCTTTGATGTTACGTATTGCATGTCTTGGTATTGGGTGCAGGGTGGTATCGGTGTTTCTGTGTGGTACTGGCGTACCTTTTGCCGACGGGGTCCATATTCTGCTGGGTGATGTTGCCGCCGCTGTGTGCTTCGCCATGTTTTGCACACAGGGGTGTGTCCTAATTTGGCGTAACATCACTGACATGTTCGGGTCAGTTGTGTGACGTCAGGTTGGCAACAGTGAGTTGCCGGTTGGGGACATGACTGAGGCAGGACTGTCACGTGACATGTGCGTTCAGGGTGGGGCTGGTGTGTGTGGTCTTTGTTGTGCCCTGTGTTGTTTGTGTGCGGCGCATACATGGCGCTGCCGTTGGCCTCTGCGTTGTGCGCATGTGTGGTTGCGTCATCGCCGCTGCGCTGCGGTGCCGTGACGGGGACGTTAGTTCCTGGTCCCAGGTGGTGTGTGCCCGGTTGTTACGAGTTGTTTCAATTTGCCCGGTGTGACATTTGTGGGTGCAGTGGTGGATGTGTCGTGTCCACGCAGGGGTGTTTGGGGAGGCCATGCACAGTTTTTCCGCCCTTGCACTGTGTGCGGTGTTTGCGTGCCCTTGTTGTGTGTCTGCCTACCTGCGTCTCCGCGGTGCGTTGACTCCTAGGTGCTGCATCAGGTAGAGCATGGGGATGGCCTGGAGTGCTGGATTCATGCTCGGGGGGTCCGCCTCTTTGGTGTCCGTACTCGTCGGTCGAGTTTCCGCCTTGGTATCTCGTGCGGTGTCTCTTAGCCGGGAGAGCAGTTTGGTTGCGGCATCGTAATTTGTACGCCGGGCGGTACGTGAATTCGTCGGACGGTGTGTCTCCATTGGGCCGCGCCGCTACGTGAACGGGCGCACTTTGATGGCGGACGGTGTCGCTGGCTTACGGGCGGTGTTTGGCTGACTTTTCACATCCTAATTGGGCGGGCGTGTGGGCCGCGGCGGGCGGACGGTAACTGGTGGTTTTTGCATCCGTCAGCTTGGCGGTAGTGCTTCCGCCCGACATCGTAATGGGCCCCTTAGTCTCACATTGGGCCTCATTTAAGTGGTTTTGGCGCAGGGCAGTGCCGCAAGGAATCTTGCTGCTCTGCCTTGCGTCAAAAGAAAAGGGCAGGAATGCACTGTATCTATGAGCTACGGCGCATTTCTGTCCTTTTCCCCTGCGCTGGTGCACAATGGGATGCCATGCACCAACGCAGGCCCCCTTGCGCCATGGTGCAAGGGTGTCTGCATTGTAGGGGTGATTGTTTTTGTGCAGGACAGGACAACTTCCTGCACATAAACAATCACGAGAGGTGTTTTCCTCTTTCTATGTGTGCTGCAGAATGCAGCACACATAGAAACAGGAAAAGACGAGGAGAAATAAGGATATTTCTCCTTGTTGGGCCTCCCTAACGACACCCCTGCGGTGGCGTTAGAATCTGACGCATTCCCAGAGTTACGATTCCTCGTAAATCTGGGAATGCTTCAGTTGCCATGGGTTTTGCATGCGAAGGTCCACAGCAACACACATGGAACGCCCCTTTCACGCAGTGTTCTGCATGAAACGGGCACATATTTACAAGGCCACGCAAAGCCATGTACATTGGCTTTGCATGGCCTTGTAAACATGCTGCTGCACATTGCGCCACAGGAGCGTCAAAAAAGTGACGTTCCGGCGGCGCAAAAGTGACGCTAGGGGCCTCGTAAATGAGGCTCTCTGTCCTTAATTTTAGCAGGTTGTTCTTGGTGGGGGGCACCAGCACTTATTTTTGAGGACCAGCACTTATTTTCACGCATCAGATGGTTCATGATTGCAAAAGAGGGAAAAATACATTGATCGGAAAGACAGAGAAAGAAAAAGAAGTCAAAACCGTCATAAAGGGACAAAAGCAAGACTATGCAAGGGGGAGAAAAAGGGACAGGGAGTGTCTGGTAGTGAATTAAAGGCCACCGGCCTTGGTATGCGGCAAGTCGATGATTAAATTCACCAGTCGCAGCTCATGAGCAGAGCTTCGGGCACCGAGACTCTTTCTTTTACAAATTAACCACTGCTCACCTTCACACCGAATTTCATACTGTCCAACCAGAGCTGTAATTTATCTAGAAGCTTGTCAGTGTCACAATTATCCCATCTGTGCTTAAAAGGAATCCTGATACTTATTAAAAGAGTACATGAACAAGCATCATTCTAGAACAGTGCTCTTCAAACTTTTTAATGCCCCCCCCTCCCCAAGTGGGAAAAAAATCATCGGGCCCCCCTCAGAATTTTTCACAATTATTTTATTAAATGGGCAATGTTTGAATATGTCTATACATATTTAAACATTGCAGTTATGTTCTATTACTGTTTTAAAAATGCAATCAAATACATGATTGCCAATCATACTATTCTGGTGAGGCAGGTCTTACAAACACGTACAAATATCCACAGTGTGACTATTAGAAGTAGGGGAGGGGGGGTTTGAAGAATATTTGGAGTTTGAAGATGTTAGTGATGGCCCATTACAGAGCGGCTTGGTGTTGCTCATTTCTTTCAGCTTAAAACAAAGCACTGTCATCAGCACAATGCTTCTTTTAGCCAGAGCCTGGTGCCCCCCCTTGGATCACTTGAAGCCCCCCTAGGGGGGACCGCCCCCCAGTTTCAAGACCCCTTATCTAGAAGAATATGTAAACAGGCGTCTCTCCTCACCCAGCTTCAGCAATGCTAGGTATCAGCTTCTTCAATCAATCGCATCTGAATAAAAGCTAAGGATGGTCCTTTCACGCCACTTCATGAGAGACCATGAGGAAATGTCAGAAAAGTAAAACTACTTCACCTCAGCAGCATGGACTGCATCCCCAGAAAGCCAGGTTTTTTATGTTCTCTCAGGACCTTCGCTCACAATCAACTTCACTTGTCAACTCTAAGCTGATACCTGACACTAGAATCAAAGTTTCAGCACAATGGAGCAGCAGTACATGGCATCCATAATCCTCCACCACAGACTGCTGTCAGGCATGTAATACACTTACTCGGTATAGCTAAAACTAGTTAATGTAAGGTACAATCATATGGAGAAACCTGGTGTGCAAAAAACTGCTACCTCTATCATACTTGAAACAAGCATTTGCAAAACAATAGGTCTCGCATTTGCGGGAGTTTGAGCTATTTGCATGGTAAATGACAATGCCTTTTATTTCTCTGTTTTGAAAACCTGCAAGCCGGGCATGAACACGCACTTTGTACTTATAGTCGTTGCTTACGAGAAGCAAGGCTGGCAGTAACTGTGCCTCTTTTACTGCCAGCCTTGCTTCTGGTAAGCAAGGAGTATAAGTACAAAGTGCGTGCTTACGCATCGTTTGCAGGTTTTCAAAACACATAAATAAAAAACATTGTTATGTACAATGGAAATAGCTCAAACTCTCGCAAATGCGAGACCAATTGCATTGCAAATGCTAGTTTTTAACAGGAGTCAATTTGCCTGCTGACACGCTTCTAATACGTACATTGCAATTGTACACGATTAACTTTAATTTTAATCCTATGCATTTGTAACATAATCTTATAAATTCCATAAAAACCATTAGCCATGGCCCGACATACCAAATTATGTGTGGTTCAAAGTGAGACAATTACGAACTGTCGCCGCGCGCCCGCCCCTTAGGTGATTCAATGTGTCCATGTCTGTTTGTAATGCAACTGGTGCTGTAATGTTGCCAAAGTTTAGGGCAAGTCCACTAATTATGAATGCACAGGGGGAAGCGGCTGCGACCCCCATGTGCGTGGTGTAGATGTTTAGAACTGGCGTGCGCCAGTGGAACATGAAGGAGTTAATAAAAAGCCTGGGGCTCCAGGCGTGGTTCAGTTATGTGGCCACCACGGTACTAGTGGCTACGTGTGTTTATTGGTGCACCCCGCATTAGGCCCTACCACCGACACCACATTGGCAACGAGGGGGCCACGACCCCTACAGCATGCCCCTCCACCGTCGCATCACACAGCACCAGTGTGGCCCCACTCACCACCGCCACCGCCGCTGTGTCTCTGCTGCCTCCCCTTTGCCCACAGGCCGCTGCACGAGGAAGCGCGGCCTGCTTCCAGCCTGTCTCCGTAACCACGACGTGTGCAAGACTGCTGGAGCAGGGACTACTCCGCAACAGGTACCGCCAACCAGCAGCGCCCCCTCACTCCGTTTATCACAAGGAGCAGCGTTTGTCTCACAGCCGCAACACACCCTGCTGGAGCCACGCCGACACTGCCACACGCAGCGCGATATTCCGACGCTCCCGACACCACGCGGATCCTCAGTTTATCCCCATGGTCACGGTTCTCACAAGCCACCACCGTTGTACATCTGAAAAAAAAGGGAAAATAAAGAACAAGCAAGCATTTTTGGGGAAGAAAGGCAATTCCACTTCCAAGTGACGCCTCAGAAGAGGCACTGCATCAAGCCTGTGAGACCTAAAGTGAGTTACCTGCCTCAATTACAACCCACACCCCACAGTGTCCAGCCAGGATACCTTCAGGGGTTTCACAGCTGCTACTGCCATATTGCGCACCCAAGTCTGGGGCCCGGCCCCTGCCAACTGCATCTACGTCTCAAACCTTGATAGCACTGCGCCCTCCTCAGCCACCCACTGCTACAACCCACCGTGCTTGATCTCATGGCGTCGATCCCGCCACTTGAGCCCTTCACCATCACAGGGCCCCCGCCCTCCCAAGCAGCACAATGGAAGGCTTGGGTTGAACGCCTGGAGACCTACTTCGATGCGGCCGAAATCCCAATTGCACGCAGACGCCCCATGGTTCTTCACTTGGGTGGGGCCGACATCCACAAACTCTCAAAGACCGTGCAAGAAGCAGGTCCCCCGTGAAACTACACCACCATGCGAGATGCCATCATGGCTCACTTTGAGCCATACGCCAACCCTGACTATGAGCGGTTTCTCCTCCGCCAAGCACGGCAGCTGCCTGACGAGTTGGTAGATGTCTTTTATGGGCAACTGAGAGAGCTAGCCAGCACCTGTATTCTCCCAGACGAAGATGACGAATTCCGGGCCCAGTTCATTCAAGGGGGTGCTTACTCCAAACTGCACGAGCGCATCCTGCAAGAACACAACATGCCCATGAGAGACATCTTGATGCTGGGGCATTCCAAAGAGCTGTCCAAGGCCCGGGCGTCCACATGGACCCCCACTCCTCGGCCCCCATCAAAGAAGAGACAGTCAACGCCACCCAAACTGAGCCACGAGGAGACAGACCGAAGTCCACCAAACCATCTCCACGAAACACCAAGCAAGGACCACAGAGCCGCACATGTGGGTGGTGCGGAGGCCCGTATCCCCACAATGGAACCTGTCCCGTGAATGGCAAAACGTGCAGTGCATGTGGTAAACAGAATTATCTCTCCAAGGTGTGCCGCTCCTCGCAAAGACGACAGTCCAGAGGCCCACAGAAACTGGTGCGCACCGTGGAACCACACCCAGACGAGACGTCAAGCAGTGACATGGACAAAGACGAAACAGCCACTGTCCACGTGGTAAGAACACTTGACACACTCAAGGCCGCCTGGCAGACCACACCAATATGCCAGATCGGAGTGCAAGACCACCCAATCGCCGCACTCATAGATACAGGAGCCACCATCAACCTCATGGCTGAAAACGTGTACAACAGCCTGCCTAACCCGCCAGCACTTTGCGGCACCAACGTGCAGGTCTACGCTTTTGGCAACCGCTCACCGCTGAGATTGTGTGGCGTCTTTCAAGCAGACCTCTCTCATGATGCCACCCATCAACGTGCTAAGGTTTGCATATCGCAAGAAGGGTCAGGGACGCACCGCTCAGGACCTCAACCTAATACAATTCACATTCGACGTGCGCGCCCACGACCTCGACTGCCTGCTACAGGACTTCACACCGTTGTTCGATGGAATTGGGTGCTTAAAAGGACCAGCCGTCCAGTTGCACATTGATAAGTCAGTTGCCCCGATAGCCCTCAGGCACAGGAGGATCGCTTTTCATCTCCGACCCAAGGTGGACGCCGAACTTCGACTTCTTGAAAGGGCTGGCATCATCGAACGAGTACGAAGACCGACTCCAGGGGTGTCCCCCATTGTGGTGGCAAAGAAGCCGAAGCAACCTGACGCCATGCACATCTGTGTGGACATGAGAGTCCCGAATTTGGCAATCAAACGAGAACGCCACCTCACGCCACCGGTAGATGATATCATTGACGAATTACAAGGCTCCAAATGGTTCTCCAAGATGGATCTTTGGTCCGGCTACCATCAAATACCATTACACCCCGATTCCAGTCCCATTTCCACCTTTTCGACCCATGCAGGGCTCTGGAGGTACACAAGGCTAAACTTTGGCATCTCCAGGGCAGCCGAAGTCTTCCGGAACATTGTCAAAAGCATCCTCCATGGCCTGCAATGGGCACTCAATGTGAGCAATGACATCCTGGTCCATGCTCCCACATTAGAAGAACATCTAAATCGCCTCCAAGCCATGTTCTCACTGTCAAAGAAAATGGACTCACACTACACTGGGAGAAGTGCGATTTCCTACGGACAGACATCAGTTTCTTTGGCTACCGCTTCTCCGACAAAGGCATTGGTCCCGACCTCAACAAAGTGAAGGACATTCAAGAAGCACCCGCTCCAGGGTCAGTATCCGGAGTCCGCAGTTTCCTGGGTATGGTAACCTACTGTGGACGATTTATCAAGAACCTGGCAGACCTCACCGGCCCGCTCAGGGACATGACCAAGACCACCAGCCCATGGGTGTGGGGACCCGAGCATGAAGAATCATTTCAACAAACCAAGACTGCCCTATCTGCAGATACCACCCTGGTATACTTTGACCCCCGGAGAGAATCACAGCTGGTGGTAGACGCCAGCCCCACTGGCCTAGGCACACTCCTAGCCCAGCGAAAGGACTGTGGAGAATGGGCTCCGGTCGCCTACGCTAGCCGCACGCTCACACCAACAGAGCACCGGTACTCACAGATAGAGCGGGAGGCGATTGCAATTCTGTTGGCTCTGGGCACTTCTACATTTACTTATGCAGACACCCGTTTGTTATCATCACGGTCAACAAGCCTTTGATCCCTCTATTCCACGGCGCCTCATCACGACCCCCTCCAAGGATCAAGAAGTGGATCTTGCAACTGCAAGAATTCCAATTCACTGTTGAATTCCGACCCAGCACCCAAAATCCTGCCCACTTCCTGTCCAGGCATGCCTGGCCAGTCTCGCCCCCCGAAGCCGCAGAAGCTCCAGCCACGGAGGACTAAGTGAGGATGATCGTGGAGCGTTCAAGGCCCTTTCCGATCTCCCTAGAAGATGTTATAGCAGCCAAGCAGCATGATGACTGCTTACAGATTGCCATCCGAGCTGTCACCCCAGGAGACTGGCGTGAGCTACACAGTCCAACACCAATCTGCACGAAAATGACACAGTCAATTTTGAAATCCCTATACCAAGTTCGCAAAGAGTTGTCTGTGAACGCCGATGGCTGTCTCCTCAGAGGCCCGTGACCTATGCTGCCTGAAGACCTTACGCAAAAAGCTGCACTCCTAGCACATGGAGCTCACCATGGAATCATCAAGTCCAAAAACAGACTCCGGAGCACAGTCTGGTTCCCGAGCCTGGACCAAAAAGTAGAGACGATTCTGCGGCACTGTCCTGTCTACCTTGCCACAGGCCCACCGGATCGGCCAGCACCAGTCATCACGAGGCAGCACCCAGCATCCCGTGACAGAAGGTGAGCGCTGATTTCGGTAGCTTCCCGGGAGGAAGGCATATGCTAGTCGTGGTGAACGACTATTCGCACTACCCAGAAGTAGAGATAATAGCGAACACATCTGCAACAGAAGTGATCCTGAAACTAGAAAAGCTCCTACCTACTCATGGGCTGTTCGGAAAGATCCGTAACAACAATGGACCTCCGTTCAACAGCTCTGAACTGATGGACTACCTAGCATCCCACAACATCAAGCACCACTGGATAACCCCTCGATGGCCCCAAGCCAATGGAGAGGTAGAGCGCTTGATGAGAACCCTCAATAAGACAATCCAGATCACAATGGCGGAGAATCACAACCTTGAACAAGCACCGTACCAGTTGTTAAGGGAATACAGGCTCACGCCTCACTGCACCACCAGCATTTCCCCGAGGAAGCTATGCTTTTTCCGAGTCGTTGACTGATACCATCCCGCATCACCCGGTGTGGAAAGAAGCACCCAACCCTCCAAATCAATCAGACTCACGGAGGGCCCATACAAATGAAGACACCTCCCAGAAATGACACGCTCGAGGCCGTCACATCCTAGTGGGTGACCAAGTACTAGTACAAGACAGCCATCCCGGCGGGAAGTTCAGACTGCCTTTTGAATTGGACCCTTGGGTGGTTGTGGAGGTCAAGGGCACAAAAGTGACAGCACAAAGAGGCCAAGAGAGAGTTACAAGGAACATCTCTCGGTTCAAGAAAGTCCCCTACAAATTTCCTGCGACAGGCCTGTCTAGAAGTACTGCTGCGTCTAGCCCTCAACGTACCAACAGGGAAGGTAATCTGCTGCCAGATCCAGACACCCTCTCTGGGAACCTAGGTGCAACACCCTCTCTCAGCATCACCCCAGACTCAGAACCCAGGCTCCCAGCTGCCAGTTGCGAGGGTTCAGGAGCCAAGGAAGTAGAGCGACAAGAAGTGACTCCGCCAACACCCCCAGTGAGGGGTAGCCAAGGGCGCTATGAACTACGGTCACACCTGAAGCCATCCCAAAGATATAAAGACTAAGGGGCCGATTCCGATCTCGGTCGGAGGCGCACCCAATACCATTCGGTCGGGAAAAAAGCCATGCGAATGCCTGTTTCCCGACCGATCCGCACATTATTCCGAACGAGCAAGTACGATGCGCACAACAGCATAGAATCCGGCCGAGTCGTACTCACCCAATCCAGGTCCTGTTCTCCGACCGAGGCGAATCCGGAAACGCCGAATCGAGTCGCACGGAAGGGAAAATGCAGCCTTGTCCGGCCGGACAAGTACGATGCGCTTCCGTACGCGCCGAACCCGTCGCTACGTCCGGCACGTCAAAGCTTCCGGGAGAGGCGCACATAAGCTCCGATTCGCGCCACAACACGATCCACGGCTACGAGGCGAACACGCCAGCGACGAGGACGAGGCGAAGCAACGAGAAAGACGAACGAGACGAATCAACCATGAATCCCTTTGTTCCGATCCTACCAATATTCTACATTTACTACCGGAACAGGCACGGACGCGTACGGCGCAGAAGGTAAGTCAGACACCAACCACAAAAACATACAACACGTACACGACACATCACACACACACAGAGGGATGCAGAATTTACTTACACCAGCAACAGCAGCACCATAGGGGCGGGATGCCCATCACCAATGCCACATATGCACACAGGGGCCTGGATGCGCACCACCACTACCACCCCTACCCAGGGGGGGCTGGATGCCTACCACTACTACCACCCTTAGCCAGGGGGGCTGGATGCCTACCACTACTACCACCCTTAGCCATGGGGGTGCCAGAAGCCTACCACTACTACCACCCTTACCCAGGGGGGGCTGGATGCCTACCACTACTACCACCCTTAGCCAGGGGGGCTGGATGCCTACCAATACTACCACCCTTAGCCATAGGGGTGCCAGATGCCTACCACTACTACCACCCTTACCCAGGGGGGCTGGATGCCTACCACTACTACCACCCTTAGCCAGGGGGCTGGATGCCTACCACTACTACCACCCTTAGCCATGGGGGTGCCAGATGCCCACCACTACTACCACCCTTACCCAGGGGGGCTGGATGCCTACCACTACTACCACCCTCACCCAGGGGGGCTGGATGCCTACCACTACTACCACCCTTAGCCATGGGGGTGCCAGATGCCTACCACAACTACCACCCTTACCCAGGGGGGCTGGATGCCTACCACTACTACCACCCTTAGCCAGGGGGCTGGATGCCTACCACTACTACCACCCTTAGCCATGGGGGTGCCAGATGCCTACCACTACTACCACCCTTAGCCAGGGGGCTGGATGCCTACCACTACTACCACCCTTAGCCAGGGGGGCTGGATGCCTACCACTACTACCACCCTTAGCCATGGGGGTGCCAGATGCCCACCACTACTACCACCCTTACCCAGGGGGGGCTGGATGCCTACCACTACTACCACCCTCACCCAGGGGGGGCTGGATGCCTAGCACTACTACCACCCTTAGCCAGGGGGCTGGATGCCTACCACTACTAACACCCTTAGCCAGGGGGGCTGGATGCCTACCACTACTACCACCCTTAGCCATGGGGGTGCCAGATGCCCACCACTACTACCACCCTTACCCAGAGGGGCTGGATGCCTACCACTACTAACACCCTTACCCAGGGGGGCTGGATGCCTACCACTACTACCACCCTTAGCCATGGGGGTGCCAGATGCCCACCACTACTACCACCCTTACCCAGGGGGGCTGGATGCCTACCACTACTACCACCCGTAGCCAGGGGGCTGGATGCCTACCACTACTACCACCCTTAGCCATGGGGGTGCCAGATGCCCACCACTACTACCACCCTTACCCAGGGGGCTGGATGCCTACCACTACTAACACCCTTACCCAGGGGGGCTGGATGCCTACCACTACTACCACCCTTAGCCAGGGGGGCTGGATGCCTACCACTACTACCACCCTTAGCCATGGGGGTGCCAGATGCCTACCACTACTACCACCCTTACCCAGGGGGGGCTGGATGCCTACCACTACTACCACCCTTACCCAGGGGGGCTGGATGCCTACCACTACTACCACCCTTAGCCAGGGGGGCTGGATGCCTACCACTACTACCACCCTTAGCCATGGGGGTGCCAGATGCCCACCACTACTACCACCCTTACCCAGGGGGGGCTGGATGCCTACCACTACTAACACCTTTACCCAGGGGGGGCTGGATGCCTACCACTACTACCACCCTTAGCCATGGGGGTGCCAGATGCCCACCACTACTACCACCCTTACCCAGGGGGGGCTGGATGCCTACCACTAACAACATCTCCACTGACAGGATGGCTAATACATGTCGCAACAAGCACACACCAACATAAAGAATGCAACATTAAGACATCCCCCCAACACCATGACAAGCGTGTGTAGACTGTGGCAAATGCCTACGACACAGAACATGATCATCAACATTCAATGTGACACCCTATCACATGTGCCACACATAAATGTGTGTGGCCCCCACAATGCAAGCAGGCCATGACCATTGTGGCAATGGGGTCCAAACCCCCATCATCACAGTGACCAAAATGTAAGTGTGGGGTCCTGAGCTGAAGCACATCTTGACCATTGTGGCAATGGGGTCCAAACCCCCATCATCACAGTGACCAAAATGTAAGTGTGGGGTCCTGAGCTGAAGCACATCTTGACCATTGTGGCAATGGGGTCCAAACCCCCATCATCACAGTGACCAAAATGTAAGTGTGGGGTCCTGAGCTGAAGCACATCTTGACCATTGTGGCAATGGGGTCCAAACCCCCATCATCACAGTGACCAAAATGTAAGTGTGGGGTCCTGAGCTGAAGCACATCTTGACCATTGTGGCAATGGGGTCCAAACCCCCATCATCACAGTGACCAAAATGTAAGTGTGAACAAAGTAGAAGCTGCAACTGGCAAACTGCATGGACAATTCCTGGTCACAGAACAACAAACACAACTGTGGCAAAGTAGTGCAGGTGTCCCATTGCAACATAGATTTGGGGAGGCAAACAGTGCAGTGCAAATAAGACATACCTCTGGCCAGCTGCATACAAACATCACCCATGGTGTCTGACACCGTCAACATACATCAATGACACAATGACAGAAGTGACCATCACAATGCAGACCCACATATTTGCACCAATGGACACACCAATGCAGATACCCTGTGTAGACTGCAGATGGCAGGTGAACAGATACCATACCATGGCAGCAATGGGACACACAAACAATGATCATTGTGCTGACTGATGACCTAGGAGTACCAGGGACAGCAGGGCAAACACACCAAACAACATACAGATAATGGCACACCATAAATATGCCAATGCAGTGGCGCCGATGCACAAACACAAACAGGCAGACACACACTGCACATCAAACACAACAGGTGAGGGGGGGACCAGTGTCCCCAGGCAACCACACAACACATGAGGAGGCCTGAAGACCAAACACACAGATGTGCATACAGTGCCACACAAAGGTAACTCAGGGATCCAATTCCCCTATGTGGGCAATCAGGCATTGTCAGATGAGAGGGAGCACAAATCACACATGTCACACAAGCATGTAGGAACAGCAACCCACACAGTAAGACACCGAGGCACCACAGCACCACCCCCAGGGCCCACACAATGTGGTGACCCTGGGCTGCATTACAATACCACTGTGATGACAAAGCCAGATGTCGTTCACACTGTGAACCACAGTCATGTATCCTGAGCAAAGCATTACCAGCACACCCACACAAGCACAAATCAATCAGCATGGCCAGTAAGCCAAGGCAAACATGGAGGCAGGGGTCTTGCCGGGCAACAACTCTCATCTGCACACACTCAACAACACACACCTCGACCACCAACAATGTGCTGCAGTGAAGCGCACAGGTGACATTACGCATGCACCCATGACAATCCCAGGGGGGTGGGAGGGAAGCAAGGTGCAGAAACACAGCACACATGGCCACTCAACAAGACTCCTAAATGTCTGACACACTGCACACTACGCTGTACATGGACATGACGGCAACACCACACCAACCAATGGGATCCCAGCCACAGTCACACACCAATTAAGAAGCCAAGGTCACCCACAAAGAACACACATGGACAACTACCAACATTGCAGCCCTGACCCTGAGGAGTGCCAGCAGTCACACACACAACGTGTCACAAACAATGAAAGCTAACACAAACCGGAAATCACATTACAGGAGTAAACAACAAGTGCTAAGGGGAATCCTAACTGTGACCCATCAGCGCCTGCCCACAAACTCAGCCCTGACAGCAAACACACCTATGGGTGACACCCTGATGACCAGTAATGTGCCATGCACCCACATCACAGAGAACCCAGGGAGAAGACTTTGGGGGAACATAGCTCAACTCAGCAAGCATCACAAACAGGAACATCACTAGGGATCCCAGCACGCATAGCAAAATGGAAGTGAACACACAGACATGCTCATACAACACACACCTTGGGTGCAGGCAATGTCACAGGAGCACACACTGCCATGAGGGGACTCCACTCCTGTGTGAGGAAAGCTGTGCCATATGTCGCATCAGTAGGGCTCCATCATGTCAGCACAACACTTTGTCACACAGTAAACAATTAGCACCAAATCAAGGCTCCCATCACATCAGCCTGGTCATGGGAGTGTCAACGAAATCATCAGCACAGATCCAACACACATGTACAGCAAGTTGCACTGACAACACAGATGAGTCCTTCCCCATTGATGCCCAAACCTGCATGTCCACTGGAGATGGCCACACGGTCAGGGAAGTAGACGAATTGAACAATGGCAAGCACTACAGATGTGCAGGGATGGAAGCCACAGATGTGACATTGCTAATGTAACTAGGAAATTCCATTGCCAAATATTGTAAACATGACACCCACATATGCTGTTAAGGATGACATGGATACACCACAGGATAGGACACTGTCCCTCTGGACCACATGGGGCACTGCCCAGTGACACTTCATTTTCATGAGACCAAAGATCATCATCCCTGCTGCAAGGGCATGGTCAGCATCATCAACATCATGTACATCAGAAGTAATAGCATTAGAGAACAGAAAGTTGCTTTATTCAGCATATGTGTGTCCAAAAACTCAGAGAACAGTAATGCTCCAACAAAGGCCAATGGCCAGTCCATCAAGTAAGTCAATACAGGGTGACAGTGGCAGATGTCACCCTACGCATGCCTGCACTGCACAAAACCAGGGACAATCCACTAGGAGGGGCAACCGGGGGGCAGGCCAGGCACCGCAGGGACAGGATCAGGGCTCACCAGGAGGAGGCAGGGAAGGGGTGGTGGGTGCTGGAGAGCCACTGACAACTGCAGTGGAGGTGTCTGACATGGTGTGTGCCGGCACAACTGGGGGGCATGGCTCAGATGGTGTGTGTGCTGGCACGACTGCAGTGGACCGTGCAGATGGAGTGGACAGGTCCGCCACTGCAGTGCCCAAGTCAGACAGGGTGGTAGTGGACTCCACTGCAGTGCCTACCTCCAGGGGAGGAGAATAGGGAACAGGCAAGGTGGGCTGGACAGAGGGGGAGGACACCCTCACCACATCAGTGGCACAGACAAGCGCAGCGGGGGTGTGGTGCCGGGAGAGCAAGTGGCAGGGGGAGAAGGCCTGACCCTCTTGGGGATGGTATATCTGTGGGTGGGGGAACCTGGGGCAGGGTGTGGTGGGGGCACCTGTGGAGTGGGGGCCTGAGGGATGGAGGAAGGAGACCTGGTGCCTGAGCTGCAGGGCAGCGGCGGGGTCTTGCTCTTACGACTCCGGGGGGACTTGCGGGTGGGGGCCTCAGTCTGTCTGCACCTGGGGGAGGGTGTCCGGGGGCGAGGGGCACTCTGCTCCGTGTGGGTGGGCTTCCTCTTCCCCCTGGATGCTGGAGCAGCTGGATCATAGGGGATGAGGCCGAGGTCACAGAGGAAGAGCCGCTGTGACTTTGGGGTTGCAGGTGAGGCAAGGGAGGGTGCTTTGGAGGGAGAGGCAACTGAGGACTGCGCAGTGCTTGTGGATGCGTGTGTGTGTTCCAGGGCCCCATCCCCTGTGTGTCTGGTTTCAGTCCCCTGACTGTGCGTGCGTGTGCGTTTTGTTTGTGGCGTGTGTGTCTGTGTGCTGGACGTGTGTGTGCTGGTGTGTGCCTGTGCCGGTGTGTGTGTGCTTGGGACGGGTAAGGTGCTGGGGAGTGTGGATGGAGCATAGGCAGGAGGGGTGAGGGACTGTCTGAGGAGGGACACTGCTGCCGTCAGGGAGGAGTCCATGGACCTATTGCCCCTCTGTAGGTCAGACATGCCCAATGAGATGCCCTCCATGAACGACACCAGCTGAGTCAACAGAGCGGTGTGTGCATGGAGGACAGTCAGCATGGCTGTCTGCCCTACATGGAGCTGGCGAAGGAGGTACACAGACTCCTCACTCAGGGCAGCAGGGGACACAGGGGCAGGGGTGCGGTGCCTGGCCCGAAGGAGACACGCTCCCGAACATGGGAGCCTCCACGGACCTGGGGAATGGGAGCCGATGGGAGGGCGGTGGTGGTGCTGGTGGTGGTGGGGACAGCAACACTAGCTGGGGTGTGGTGGCTGCTGACACCCGCCTCCATAAGGGAGTCATCCTCCGAGCCGCTGTGGTCCTCAGATGAGGTGGATGCTGCTGAGGACTCCTCGGTGTGGCTCCCCTCGCCCTCCGTGCCACTGGGTCCCTCCGACCACTCCTCGGCTGCTGACCCAGTCTGGCTCTCCGGCTCCTCCTGGTCCGTGGAGCTGTCCCCTTCTGTGGCTGTGGATGTATCTGCAATCAATGGGGAAACAGACAGACATCAGTCACCTGCACCGAACGCACACACCACTGTGAGCACAGCACATTACAGAGCAAGCCCTGGCATCATTAGTTGAACATTGCTAAAAGTGCCCTAACTGAACAGGAGAAGCCAATTGTCAGTCTGATGCCAACCATGGCACTCACATCCCACATGGCCTTGCACCCATCTGTCTGGTGTCTGTTGGATAGCAACACCCCAGTGTGGACACATGCACCACCTACACAGTAGTTGGACAGTGCAGAGGACACGGTGTAGCATGTGGACATGCACACATCACAACTCTTGCCACTGAGTCAGTACAGGTTTCCGGATGAAAGGGATGCCCAGAGTCAAATAGGAAATGCATGTGATGCATACCAGCGACAGACACCATGATGCACCCATGTCCTGATAGCCATCGCCACAATGGTGTGCATGTAGCACATGTCACTCCCCTGCAGGATCACCAATAAGTAGACACATGCCATGGCAGAGGCATGACTGCTAAGTCATACATCACTGTCTCAGTGATGTATGACTTGGCAGCCAGACAACAACACTGTGCACTGTGTCACAATAGTAGGTCATGGGGAATGCAAGTCCTGGAGCTGCACAAGTGCACATGTACATCCCCCACACAACACATCATCTGAACCCTCATCTGTCCAGGTCATACCTATTGGACATTTGGGAGACCTGTGACACTACCCTCTGAACCTGAGCCCCTCACAATCTGCTGTGAATGGGAAACAGCTGCCTGAACTTCACATTCGCATACCCCAGTCTGCACGGGCAGCTGATCAAACACCTATGTGACACACAAGTATCGTCTCCTATGGTCACATCTCCAGTGGCATGCTGAGCCCCAACCGAGAAACACCCCAGCAGTCCTGGCAACAAATCCACAGCACACTGACACAGAGGCAGACACCTGAGGGGTCAAATCACTGCGCACAACGTGTCAGCTGATACACGGGAGTGGGAGTACAGGTGTATTGGATGGGCTGGAGTAGGCATGACTGTCCTGCCCCACATGAATGAGGGATGAGCCCTGGACAGTGGATAGCTGGCTATGTATGTGTGACACATGTAATCTGCACACTCCTGGGGCCCAAACATTGTTCCCACCCGCTGCATGGGTGTGTGCCAGATACCCCAGGCACATGTGGTGGCTCAGCTCAGCAAGTGGACCGCATATCAAAGCAACACGCAGATTACATGTCCGAACACAGGCATTGTGTGAACAATGGACCCACCCATGATGCCCACAACAGAGTTAGGGAAACAGATGCTGTCCCCCACCTTGAGTGAAGCAAACTGCAAGGACACAGTCCCAAGTGACACAATTCCCTGACTGTAAGGGCCACACCTGGGTATCAGATGAGGAGTGGGTAGTGCACAATAGAGGGACATGGCTCCTGGACAACATGACTGCTGTACTGTGGCAGTTTAACCAGGCCAGAGGAGGGCACATAGCATGTAATACAGAGTTCACAGTGCAGTCTTTGACTCACCCCTTCTTGCTGCTGTCTGGCCTTCAGCTGCCCATCCAGGTCTGAAAACACCACCGCCAGGATCTGGAGCATGTGGGGGTCAGGGTCCGTGTTCCGCCCCTCCTGCGAGGAGGCGACAGCTTCAGCTGGACCCGTGCAATCCTCCGGGTCCAGCCCCGAAGGTCCTGCCACCTCTTCTGGCAGTTGCGGATCCGGCGCTTGTAGACCCCCACGGACCGGACAGCCCGGACGATGTCCTTCCAGATCTCCTGCTTCCGATGGGCATTAACCTGTGAGGATGACAAAGTGAAAAGGCCATTACTACACATGCAACATATCCGTGCATGACACAGTTGTATATACATGTCTCAATCACAGGGGCACATGATGTACACAGGCAGTGCAACGCTGCCCATGGACAGTTTGCCAGAAGTCACTACATGGTATCATTGCATGGGAAGTAAAACCTTGTTCAAATGCACTGTCACTGCACCATACCTGTCCAGTGCATGTCACTACACACTATGGGGGGTGACAACTACTCAGTGAGCCTGCTAGCCAGTGGCGTGCAGACTTTCAGCCTTGCTAGTCAGACAAAATGCACATTCAGAAAGGCAGTGCACAGAACACTCACCTGCTCCCCTGGTGTCCCATACAGCTTGCTGTACTGTGGAAGTAGGCTGTCCAGCAGGGCCTGGTTCTCCTCAAGGCTGAAGGCTGGGGCTCTCTCCACAGTACGTGCCATTGCAGGGTCCAGAGGGGGCAGAGACAGCAGCAGTGCAGTGGCAGATGTCGTCCTGGAGCATGTAGTGCAGGCAAGTGAGCTCTCAGGGGAACAGCCAGCAATATATGTGTGCTGCAGAGGCAGATAAAGTCCCATGTGTCCAAAGTGATAGGTCCAAGTCGTTTGCATCTTCTGAATCTGGCCAATCCATGGAATAGCAGCACCAATACACGCCCACAGCATCCTTCAAATCTTCAACTTCATGACATACATGATTTTGCAACATTGTTGTGGGTGACCAACTGAATTTACAGCAACCGACTCGTTCGAATTTTGAAAACACGTCCGTTGCCAGGCTAGGCCATTGACAATGGGTGCGCACCGATCGGTCCATTGCTGTTCAACGCGTACAGGGGTACAACGCGTACCCGCACACATTGAATGCAATGGGCCGGCCGGGTGCACCGATCGGTCCATTGCTGTACAACGCGTACAGGGGTACAACGCGTACCCGCACACATTGAATGCAATGGGCCGGCCGGGTGCACCGATCGGTCCATTGCTGTTCAATGCGTACAGGGGTACAACTCGTACCCGCACACATTGAATGCAATGGGCCGGCCGGGTGCACCGATCGGTCCATTGCTGTTCAACGCGTACAGGGGTACAACGCGTACCCGCACACATTGAATGCAATGGGCCGGCCGGGTGCACCGATCGGTCCATTGCTGTACAACGCGTACAGGGGTACAACGCGTACCCGCACACATTGAAAGCAATGGGCCGGCCGGGTGCACCGATCGGTCCATTGCTGTTCAACGCATCCCTGTACAAGTGACTGGCATATGTCACCATGCCTGTCTCAGATGAACATATGCCAGCCACAAATAGCTCCCAGGGCGTGAGGGGCACACCTACAACACCACAGCTTGTCCAAACTGTATCATAAGGCATGTAAGGCTGCATTTCCTATTGTGTGTATGTTGGTGTACATATTGTCCTGTGGGTGTCACCTGGGGGCAGCCACCCTCAGGCTGTGCACGTGTTCATGGGGACAGGATCCTGGGTGTTACGTGTACATGACCACTGTGATGTGCAACTGTTCATATCTGAGCATGTGCCATGGTCACATTTCACGGTGGTGTATGTGTATGTCATGTCACATACCCCGTGAGTCCCATGTGGGACGGTTTGTTTGAGCCAGGGTGACCCAGTGGCACAATAGTGATGGTCCTCCACAGTCTGTGTGCATGTAGTGTTTACAATGTCTCTGATTTCATGTGCACAATGGGAGACAGTCTCCACATCCACGTTGTTTGTGCATGGACTTTGATGTTGTGCGTGTGTGTGTCACAGACGTCCATGTCTGTCCTGCAGAGGCAAGTGGAAACACTACTTGTGGGGGTCATGGTTGTTTTGCTGTGGTGTATACATGATACTCCATGTAATGCCAGTGTCCATGTGGCAATACAGGGTCCCTGGGAATGTACCTGTCGTTGAGCTGTGATGCCTGGGGCACATCTGTCCTCACATGTCACTGTGGGGGGTGATTGTAACATGGCAGCAGGAGATGGGAACTGTGACACGGCCTCATGATATCCAATGGGCCAACCTGGGACTAATTGATGCCACTTGTTGAACCGTGATGACAGATGTTGGCCATGTATGTACCATACATGTCCTTACCGAACTGCACACTTCATGTAGTTGTGCCTCATTATGATGTATGATGTGATATTGAGTGTGTTCAATGCCGCATATGTGGGGTGACTGACAATCTTGCTTTCTTCTCCTCTGCACTGCAGGGCACCCTGCTGTCCATAGACCATTCCCAGACCTGGCAACGATGGTGGAACGGGACAGCATCCGACGGTACCGCTTCACCAGGCAGCTGATTGAGGATTTGGCAGTGCAGTTGGCCCCACATTTGCAGCCTGGCCGGACGTATCCTACAGCGCTGACCCCCAAGGTGAAGGTGATGGCAGCCCTACACTTCTTTGCCACCGGTACCTTTCAACACACTGTGGCGACTGCTGGTGGGATGTCACAGACCATGTTCAGCCGTGTGCTCCGCGATGTTTTGGAGGCAATGTTGCTATACCTGAACCGGTACATCTATTTCCCTAGACTGCAACGACTCACTGACGTGAAGAGTGACTTCTATGCCCTGGGGAGGATGCCGCATGTCATTGGCTCCATTGATGGGACACATGTGGCTTTGGTACCACCACAGGCACATGAACAGGCCTACTGTAACCGCAAACACTACCACTCGGTCAATGCACTGGTGGTGTGTCTTGCAGATATGACCATCTCACACGTGTGTGCCCGTTTCCCTGGTTCAGCACACGATGCATTTGTGATGAGGAGTAGTCGCATCCCCAGGATGATGGCACAGATGCAGAACCAGCGTGCCTAGCTTGTCGGTGTGTACTGACTTTGTGCCATTGTGTGTGATCTGATCTGTAGTATTCCGCCCACTTTTCCAAGTCAGCTAATGTGCACTTGTCTGTCCGTAGGTGACTCGGGGTACCCCAACATGCCGTGGTTGCTGACACCCCTCAGGAACCCTTTGACACCAGCCCAGATGCGCTACAATGAGGCACATGGTCAGACCAGGAGAGTGATTGAGCGGACATTTGGTCTACTGAAGAGCCGCTTCCGCTGCCTGGACAAGACAGGAGGGTCCCTCCCATATGCCCCAGCGAAGGTGTGCAAGATTATCATCGTCTGCTGCATGCTCCACAACCTGGCAGTGCGGAAGGAGTTGCCTCTCATCCAGGATGACAATGACCAACATCCGCCACCTGTGGAGGATCCTGGCCTGGACCACGATGCCAGTGATGATGATGATGATGGTGATGTCCGCACACAGCTCATCACCAACTTCTTTAGCTGAATGTGAGTATCCTGAGGTGTCATGTCAATGATGTGAGTTAGCATGATATGTGTAGGTGGTGCTCTGGTGCTGTTAGAGTGTGTCCATGGGCTACTTGACTGGATGTGTGTAGCGATGTGTGCTTACAGGTGGTCTGTACTCCCCAACAGTGTTGACATGCTAACTTGGTTCTGGGTGGGTATCTTGTAACATATATTGTGCATGAGTTTTGCTGTTCTGTCCTGTTCTCCATTGCTTTTGACTGTGTGTCATTTCTGTCCTTCACAGGGTACTTTCAGATTCGTTTTGTCAACTGTGTCCACCGACGACGTGATTGTACTTCCAGGGTGGTAGCTGTTGTGTCCCTACAGGTGATGTGCGCCACACCCATGGACTTCCTTCCTTCTACAGTTGTTGACTGTGTGCCCGCTGCCAGGTGGGATTACCTTGCATCTGTAGTGGTTACGACATGTTGCAACTGTGTAATAAACCTGTGACTCACTTTGTGATGTGCGTTGTCTGTGGTCACACATTTGACTGCCATTTGCTTACTGCACCGGTGGGCTACTTGACTACAACTGGGAATGGGTGTGGTGTCTGTGCATTGCACCGTCTTTCCTGGCATCATCAGTGTAGGCAATGGGTCAGATGGCCTAGGTGTGTATGTGTTGTGTAGCCCTGGTGGTGTGTCTCCTTCATATGTGTCACGTTGCCTTTACTCACATGCCTGTGTTGTACTTGCTGTTGCAGTTCGCATACACAGTGTAATTTTGCAGTTCATCATCCCCATGACAGCACCCACGTTGGAATCACAACAGAGGCAAGTATGGTGTATTAGTGTGTTTATTGTGATACATTTGTGTGAATAGTGCACAGGATGGTTAGTGCTGTACATTTATATTGCAATCAGAAGTTCCTAGATGAATTGAAAGTCCTGGTAGACAAAATCCCCAGTATCGGGGCCACATTTGTCTGAGACATTGGTCCAACTTGTACTCCCCATGTCATGTGTGGGAGTTGTGTTGCCGTCAACAGGGTGAACAGTTTGCGCACAAAGGTGATCATCCAGAACAGGTTCAGGCTTCCTGGGGGTTGCACATGGCCATCGGCCTCTCACTTGCCCCTCCTCGGACGACCCCTCTTCTTTGGGGAGGGCCCTGAAGTGCAGGCTGCTGCGGTGCAGGGGACTCTCCGCCAGAGTCATCCTCCCTCCCTGTGGCAGTTGCAGTTGTTTCAGCACCAGATGTTGTTGGCACACAGGGAGGTGTAGACTGGTTGCTGGTCATCTGGCGGAGGCATTGTAATATGTCCCTATGCACCGCCGTCATCTCTTGCAGTGTGTCCCACTTGGACTCCACGCGGGACATGTGTGAGTCCAAGCGGGCATGATGGGCAGCCTGCTGCTCTTTGATGTCCCTGAGGAGCCCCACTACCTGGCTGAGATCTCCGGTGCTGGACTGGTACGCATCGGCTATGCGTGCCAGTTGTGGGTTATCATGCACACCAGACACCTCTGCAAGCAGCGACCTCTGTCTCCCACCCCTCCCACCACCCCTGCCGACATGTGCAGTGCGTGCAGTGGCACGCACAGATGACCCTGGTCCCCCTTGGGGGGTGGTGGTGGTGGTGGTGTCCATGGCCCCACGTTGGTCCAGGGTCCCTGTGCTGGTGGTGCTCCTTGTTCTGTCCATGTCGGCAGGGATGGTATTTGTGGTGACAGTCGTTGGAGGGGTGGGTGCAGGGGGTGCAGCTGGTGGTCCTGCTGGTGCTGCAGCTGGTGGTCCTGCTGGTGCTGCATGATGACTTGCACCGGAGGTGCCAGGTTGGTCTTCTTCATCCGAGGAGGGCAGAGGCTGTTCGACACCAGTGAGCTCCGTATCCTCTTGAGCCTGGGACTGGGACTCCTCAGCGTCTGCTGCTGTGTCCCCATCATCACCTGTTTTTGGGAGACACACACAATGTATGTTATGTTTCTGCAGGCATCAATGGTTGACACACCTGACAGTTGTGACTGTGCCTCTGGGTGCGGGCCTGTACATTGCATTGTCCTAAGTTGTCACAGTCAGGGGTTGATATTGGTGTAGCACATTGTCCTGCATTATTTGGGCATTTCTATGTATTTGTTGGGGTGTGAACATGGTCTGCATTGGTTGTATTTGGTTGACAGCCGGCCCTCCTTCCCACCCAGCCAGTCAGTTATCCCACCATGGACTGTGCTTGCATTGCAGGGAGTGAAAGTTGTCTTTCAAGATGTCAGTCAGTGGTGTCCTGCTGTTGGTGGTTGCACAGTTGCCAGCGGGGCCTTGTGCTCCCCACAGCAGTTGCCAGTGTCAGCCATCTTGTCAGTTGTTTTCCACTCCCTGTGATGTGAGCATGGTTCAGGGTGGTGTTGATGGGACAGTTGTGGGGGTGAGCTATGTCTGTGACTATGACTCCCATCATGCTATTGCCTCCACCCCACTTCCCAGCATTCCCATACTTACTTGCTTTTGTGGGGAGTTCAGTGTGTGTGGGTGTGAGAGCAATGGCAAGATGGCTGACAGTGGTGTCCTGCTGTTGGTTGGTGTGCAGTTCCCAGCATGCCCTTGTGCTCCCCACAACACAGCACCAGTGTCAGACATCTTTGATGGGCCTTTCCACTCTCTGTGGGATGTGCATGCGTGAGTGTGAGCTTGCTGGGCCATGTGGGTGGGGGATGTTGAGCTGTGACTACGACTCCCATCATGATATTGCCTCCACCCCCTTCCCAGCATGCCCATGCTTCCTTCCCTTTGACTCTGCTTCCCTGTGGGGTTGTGTGCCTGTGCTGACAAGATGGCTGACAGTGTAATCCTGGGGTTAGTTCTGCTACAGGTCCCATGTGTGTCCTTGTGCTTCACTCTGCATGACCCAGTGTTGTGGTTCTTTGTGGGATAGATTATTGGTGTGTGAGGCAATGCATTCTCCCAGGTGAGTTGTGTGGCGTTTGTGTTAAGGGGGGGTGTGTGAAAAGCTGCTGGTGACTGTGGTCGGTGCTGTGAGTCCTCCTTCCCACCCAGCCAGATATCCCACCATGGACTGTGCTTGCATTGCAGGGAGTGAAAGTTGTCTTTCAAGATGTCAGTCAGTGGTGTCCTGCTGTTGGTTGTTGCACAGTTGCCAGCGGGGCCTTGTGCTCCCCATAGCAGTGGCCAGTGTCAGCCATCTTGTGAGTCCTTTTCCACTCCCTGTGATGTGAGCATGGTTGTGAGTGGTGTTGATGGGCCAATTGTGAGGCTGAGCAATATCTGTGCCTACTACTCCCATCATGCTATTGCCTCCACCCCCCTTCCCAGCATGCCCATCCTTCCTTCCTTTTGACTCTGCTTCCCTGTGGGGTGGGCTGCCTGTGCTGAATGGATGGCTGGGAGTGTTGTCCTGGCAGTTGTTTGGCTAAAAGTCCCAAGAGTCTCCCTGTGCTTCACACAGCATAACCCAGGGTGGTGGTTCTTTGTGGGATCTTCAGTTAGGATGTGAGGCATTGCATTCTCCCAGGTGGGTTATGTGGAGTTTGTGTTGAGGGGGTGTGTGAGGGGAGGTGCTTGTGACTATGGTCAGTGCTGTGAGTCCTCCTTCCCACCCAGCCAGATATCCCACCATGGAACGTGCTTCCATTGCAGGGAGTGCAAGTTGTCTTTCAGGATGTCAGTCAGTGGTGTCCTGCTGTTGGTTGTTGCACAGTTGCCAGCAGGGCCTTGTGCTCCCCACAGCAGTACCCAGTGTCAGCCATCTTGTGAGTCCTTTTCCACTCCCTGTGATGTGCGCATGGTTCATGGTGGTGTTGATGGGACAGTTGTGGGGGTGAGCAATATCTGTGACTACGACTCCCATGATGCTATTGGCTACACTGACTTGCCCATCATACTCAGAATTCCTTTCTTTCAGTGGTCTTCACTGTGTGTTGGTGTTGTAGTGGTGGCTACATGTCTGGATGTGTTTGTTAGTTCTATTTGTGCCACTGCCTAGCTGTAGTTGTAGTTGTGTTTGTACATGTGATGACACGGTTAAATGTAACTTTGAGATGGCATGTGTTGTGTTTATCTGACTGACATACACATTTTGGGATGATTCTGTTCTGGTTGCTGTGTAATTGCTAAGAGTGCATGGTTTGACTCTCCCCTTGACAGTGATGTGTGTGTGTATTGTGGCAGAATATTGTGTACATTTGTTGTGTACTCACCAGGCTCTGGGATGTTTTCTAGTCCATAGACGCTCACTGGCGGTAGGATGGCCCGCACCTTCTCCTCCCAGGGCCTGAGGTATACTGGCTTGGCAGGAGGGCCACTGCCGGTGTGTTTGCTCAGGAGGTAGTCCTTCTTCAGCAGCTCCCGTACCCTCCTGCGCACGTCATACCACCTGTTCTGGATGTCAGTCTTTGTACGCAGACATGGTGATTGTGCGTTCACCCTGTTGATGATCCTCTCCCACATCTTTGTTTTCTGGGCGATGGGTGTCTGTTGGACAAGTGCGCCATACAGCTGTGGCTCTACCCTGAGGATCTCGTCTACCATGACTTCCAATTCACTATCTAGGAACTTCTGATTCTTCTTTGGGGGCATGGTGATGGGTGGTGATGGTGAGTGATGTGTGTGTTGGTGTGCAGGTGAAGGTGTGTGAGTGTGTGTTTGCTGGGTGTATGTGAGGTAGCTATTTGTTGGTGTGCTGATGGTGTGTGGCTTGTGTGAGGGATGAGCTGTGGGTGTGTGGTTGCTGTCTGTTGAGTGCTGGCAGGTGAATTGGATTTGCAAAGGATCATGGTTGGGATTTGTGTCCTTTATATGGGTGGAGTTGTGGGTGTGTCTTTGTTCTCTGTCCCCACCCCCCAGTATTTATTGGCTTTGTAATTGCTTGTTTGGCCTTTTTTTGTGTATTTTCCCTTAGTACTTTCTGTGCATGTTGGAAACGTTCTTGTGACCGAGTCGGACCCTGCAGTTGTCTCGTACGGTCTTCTCCGTTTCGTTCACGCTGTGTTTGTGCTATTTTCTATGCTGCGTACGCGTCGGTCACGGTGTTTTGTGTTACTTCGGCTCGCAGTTTTGTATGCGTGTCGGTCGTACAGCTTGTCCTCCGTACGACTCGGTCGTGGTTTTCGCGCCTTGCATCGTACTTGGCGGTTTGGAGTTCGCGGATACGTTTCGGTCGGATTTGTTCCGGGTGCGTGTCGGTCGGTTCGATTCGCGTGTTTTTCCAGCCGGATTGCTGTTTTCCGTGCGGCTCGGTCGTTCGGCTTGGGTTCCGTACGTGTCGGTCGGATTTTGCACGCTTTGCATCGTACTTGGCGGGTCGGGCACCACAGGTACGTGTCGGTCGGAATTAATACCGGCTCCGAGTCGGTCGGTGCTTTTTCCGGCCCGAATCGGAATCGACCCCTTTGTGTCTGATTGATCGGAGGTGACTGGCAAGCCTGCAGCAGTGAACAGGTACCGGAGTATCCTGAGATCAAGTAAGCGTATGTTATAAGATGTGTATCCGAACTGGGACTGCCCTGAGAACTCCAAATTTGATTAAGTTTTCTGTCCCTCCTGTTGGGTTTATTTTATTCTTGACTTTTCCTGGTAAAGGAGGAATGTAGTGTTGCCAAAGTTTAGGGTGAGTCCACTAACTATGAATGCACAGGGGGAAGCGGCCGCAACCCCATGTGCGTGGAGATGGTTTGAACTGGTGTGCGCCAGTGGAACGTGAAGAAGTTAATAAAAAGCCCGGGGTTCCTGGCGTGGTTCAGTGATCTGGCCACCACGGTACTAGTGGCTACGTGTGTTTATTGGTGCACCCCGCATTAGGCCCACCAACACCACAGTGCTCATGTAAAGCACTCTGATACCTTCGGGACGAGTTCGCGCTATATAAAACTACAAACAAAAAACGTATGCAGTATTTTACCATGTCAGAGAAATACTAATGCTGAAGTAATGGTAACACAACATACAAAATCTCAACCTAGGTGAAAATAATTCTCAAAATGTGACACTGTCTTGAGCTTTATGCTCCTGAAACCAGCTCGAGTAAAAAGGAGGCTGAGTGTCAAAGAATCAAGCACTGTGACAGTGAATGAGTGTTTAGGTGTTCAGTCTCCTTTATATGGCTCGGACTGACAGTCCGGCTGCGAGTTTCCATAATCTAAACCCCGCAGCTCTTTCGAAAAAGCAACTAGTAAGTAACCTGACTCATGATTGGCTGAATAGCCCAGCCCACTGCCTCGGACATCCAATGGCCACTACTGTCTCTTCTGACACTCTACCCCACTATGGCGGCGGCCTCCTACTTCTGGAAGGGGGAGTAAATGGTTGCTTAGAACTGGGCAGTACCACAGGAACAGCCGGAGAGGTGTAGGCTGAGTGATGCCCACGGAAAATGGCGAGCGATTCTGGAAGGAAGCAATTCTGGAAGTGCAAAGTCTCCAAAGTGCCCGGGAGGTCCGTGCATGGTTCTGTTTACAACATTCAGTTTATCGTTGTAGCCCACTACGGCAATGCTGTAAACACAGTATGATGAATTGATGACATAGAGGGTGGGGGTATCTCTCCACGCCGAATCACACCTAAGGCGCCTGCTCTGCTGTCAGACAGGACTCTGCAGCTTCTGTTCTGCAGTGCCCCTGCCTCTCCATTATATAGATAAACTCACGGAGCAGGTCTGTGAATGTATCCGCACTGCGAACGAAGTAAATATTAATAGAAAAGGCTCACTCCACTGTCACCGCTGAGTGACTCAACGCTAATCTAGACCAAGCATTTGGACAAGAGCTTAAACTCTCGCAAATGCTAGACCTATTGCATTGCAAATACTTTTTTGGTAAAAGCACCTTTGCCGCGTTTTCACGTTAATAGAGGCCACACCCCTTTCTTAAGACGAGGCGCATCTAAAGAAAGGTCTGCAGCCGCCTTTAAAGTAAAAGCATGGTATGGGGCGCTTTTACAAAAAAAGCATTTGTTTGTCAAGTTGACAAACAAATGTTTTTTTTGTAAAAGCGCCCCATGCCGTGGTTTCACTTTAATAGCTGCCGTGGACCTTTCTTTAGATGCGGCTCATCTGAAGAAAGGGGCGTGGCCTCTATTTACATGAAAGCGCGGCATGGGGCGCTTCTAAACAAAACAAAAAAAGGAAAAAAAAACATGCAGCTGCGTTAGGCGCTGCAAATAAAACAAAGGCGCGGCCGGTACTGTGGCGTGACGTGATATTACAAAAATTAAAATAAAGCTTAGGAGACAGTGTGTCTTGCCTGCAACAGCAGGCAAGTGAAAACCATTGAAACAAATAGTGCTTGGAGGCTGTAATTAAAGCCTACCGAGTAACAACACAAGTAAGAGTCCTTATGGGAGGTTACAAGATGAGACAAGGCAGTACTAAGGAGGGACTACTAAGCCTAAAGGCCAATGAAAAGCCACAGTTTATAAAGGACAATGACACAAACCACTGAAAATTATGGGCGTAGAGTGGGCGGAGCTTCAAGTCCTGAATACAGCATGCCTTGCAGAGCAGCGCATGCGCTGCCCAGGCTCGACCTAAAAATACTACTGCTGTGTGAAAATATTCATGTTCACTACACATGGCTTTTGGATGATTATGTTCCAAGTGGCTATTTTCCATTTATTAGGAAAGTAGGGGACACATTTATCGAAGGTTTTGCAGTACCCTTGCACCAAACAAGGGGATGCAGGGCAACACAAAACTTACAGTGAGATGTATCAAGCCATGCAAAGCCACCTTCCATGGCCCTTCGTGGCTTAGTAAATTCTCTGAATGCAAGAAAGTGCAAATCTCTGTTTTGTGTTACTCTGCCCCACGTGTGGAGCGTGGGTATTCCCACTCATCCACCCATGGATTTTGGCGCATTACCATATTTACCATGAGTGGTAGACCTGAGAATGCCTCAAAATGCTACGCCTTCCCAGATGAGATGTAACGAGGAGAAATATGTTTATTTCTCTTCATTTTTCCTTTTTCTACATATGGTGTATTCTGCAGAATATGTAGAAACCACGAAACCCCTCACAGTATTGTTTTTGTGCAGGAAGGAGTTTCTACCTGCACAAAAACAATCCTGCCTGCAACACAGGTACCCTTTCACCATGGTGCAAGTGTACTTGCATTGGTGCTACGCATCACATAGTGTGCCAGTGCAAGGAGAGGACAGGAATGTGCCATTTAATATTATATATGGCTCATACCTGTCCTCTCCCTGATGCGCAGTGCAGCACAGCATGTTGTCTTGCTGCACTCCGTTGTGTGACATTTTAATAAATCTCCCTCTAGGTCTTTATTTTAACTTAGTTATTGAAGTTTAAAATCTGAATACAATTAAAAATACATAAGTATATTATAAAAAAATTATTATAAGATAAAGTAAAAAAATACAAATGTATACTTTAAAAACATATAAACAAGTTATAAAATAAATTGCATTAAAATTATTAATAACAATAAAAAATAATAAACATATATAGATAACATATAGAAACTTATACAAAAACAAGATTTACAAAAATTTAAATATACAATAAATACATAAGAATGATTTAATTTTGTAATAAATTAAAACATATTAAAAAAACTAGGCAAACATTAAAATAAATATTACCACTCCTAAATAAGCTGTACTAGGGAATGTCCTGGTCTTTGACAGTGTCAAATTTACTATTTCCACTCCAATTTGAGCAACAGTTGGGAAAGTGTTGGACTTTGAAGGGGTAAGATTTAATATTGGACTCCAACCTGAGGAACAGTAGGGAAAGTATTGGATTTTGTAGGGGTCAGATTCATTACTCCCAGTCCAATCTAAGCAAGAATAGGGAAAGTGTTGGATTTTGGAGGAGTTAGATGTACTATTGACACTCCAATTTGAGCAACTTTAGGGAAGGTTTTGTACTTTGGAGGGGTCAGATTTACTATTCTCACTCCAATGTAAGCAACAGTAGGGACATTGTTGTATTTCCACTCTTAAATTTGTTAAAGAAAATATTGAATATGGACCAATATTTTTTAAATATCTTTAAAATAATATACCCATCCATTAAATGTAAAACAAATAAAATTTTACTTAATAAATGTTATATTACAAATACAATAAAAAACAAGTAATATTGAAAAGAAAAATTATTAATATTACATAGAAAAAGAAATCAAATAATATACTCAATAAATACTAAATTAATTAGCACAATTAAGAACCCTACTAACCTGAAAAACTAATGCTGACAATTACAATTATTAAAAAACAAATAATATAAAAAAGAAAAATGATTAATATTACATAAAAAATAAAATAAAACATTTAAAAAAAATACACTTAATAAATACAAATTAATTAACACAATCAAAAAATAAATAAAGTGATCAAACTCCTTAACAATGAAAAATCAACAAATAATTACAATAACAACTAATTGAATAATTTACACAAATGTTTATCAATTAAATGCAAATATTTAGATAAAAACGTATTATAAATTGACAATAATACTTTTCATATTAGAAAACACTTCTAGTACCTTATGATACTAAAATAACTAAAATGTATCAAACTAATAAAAGACAGTATTATACAGAAATATATTAAAAACCATATTATAGACAACTATATTTGAAAAAATAAATGATTAAAAAGCAATATTCTTACCTTCAACATTAATTCCCACAATATTCGTGACATCACAATATTCTGGCCATGATATTTGTGACCCACAATAGTTTTGATTTGATATTTTGGTCAAACACTGTGTTATACACATTATTGTAGTAAGCAAAGGGGAGAGCAGGTACTCTCTGGGAAATTGAGACTCTTAGAAACTTAAAACATTGGGACAATAAGATTGATCACCAACTTTCACTGATTCAGTGAGACTATATGTGATGTTATAGTGACTTATTGAGCGCAAACAATTACCCGAAGGTGTCAAGGCGCTAGCTCTGAGTGAGAAAAATATGAGCCCTATTCTTAGTTCTACTTGGAAAAAAGCCAGGTTTTTAGTGCCTTCCAAAACATAAGCAAGTTCCGAATAGTCCTGATATGGGGGTGTGGGGAAATAGGTTCCATTCATTAGCCGTAGTATTCACAAAACGTTTTCTTCCCCAATTGGTTTGTTTGAATCTATGAACCACCAATTTCTAGGCACCGGTGGACCTTAGATTTCTCCCTGGACTACACCACCTGGACAGTAAACACAAAACATACTGTATTAGTCTTTGTTTGGGTTGCCTTTTTCACCGGTCATAGGGAAGTCAGTCCTTGCAGGGCAATATCAATCATGTGTACTGTTGTTTACCATTGGTCACCCTACACATTTATACAGTTGTACTCCAATAAAATTTCAAAGCTAACCCTTGTGTGCAATTTACTCTCCAGGAGTAGTGAGCCAAGCGCTTAAGGCCTACTGCTGGAAGTGTTAAGAAATTTCTGAACTCATATTCACTTTAAAACAATGAGTCCCTCTCAAAATACTCAATGCACAGTCAGATCTGTATTTTAAACATGTTTTTTATTTACAAGTTTTCAAGGAGGGCATTTAAAATTAAGACACACCCAAATATGCAGAAAATCCTAGCCCCTTCTATGACTGAGAGACAACTCCACATGCAATCTATGAACTTGTGCTACATGGTGCCAGAGAGCAAACAATGTAAGATTCTATGGCCAATATTACTACTCTTGTATTTGCAGCTTTTTGTATGGGCTGCAGTGAGGCAAAGGTAAGAGACAGGATGTTAAATATTAACTATGACATATTAGATCTCTATATTCATTTTCTCATAAAAAGCCAGAGGTGCAAAGCTAAACTGCTCAGTGGCACTGGACCCACTTTGCTGAAAATCTGCAAAACAGCGCAAAAAGGTAAAGCTCCCACCTAGTGCCCAGGTTGAAGCTTTCAGGGTGCCAAAGCCAAATTCTAAACAGTCAAGACCGACGGGGTCGTGTTAAATTGGCCACAGGCATCTGGCGGTCACAGAATCAGGGCACTAGGCACAGTCTGAGAAGCACCTGTTAGACAGGTCCCAAAGTTGAAGTTACTGATGGGGTCTCACGGGTTGAAGTTGGCTAGCACATTCAATATGCCTATATCCCAGTTGAAGAAAGGATTTTGCATTACCCAGACACAGATGCCATCAGGAGCACACACTGGATCTACCAGTTTTTGTAGTCAGAACTCTGGATCTTGTACTTGGGGTTAGAGTCCAAATGCAACTTCAAACTGCAACAACTCTGGAACCATATGTTCTAGAAAAATGAAGGCAATGCCCTAGCAACCGACATACTTAACAGCAAGCTACCGTAAGGACTAAGGTAAAAAGGTCTTTGTTCATTTGTCACTGAAAAAGGGACTGATATGGGTTCCTGAAACGGAAGGGTGATGGTGTCTGGTCACACTGATAGCCCCAGAATGTCCTCTGCAGGTAATTCACACAGTACGTTCATCGGTAGTGAGTTGGCCTAAGGAAAAGAAAGCTCCCTGGGCCAATCAGAATGCTCCAATTTTTTCAAATTGTGTCTGAGGGACTCTCGGGAGAGTTTATCGGACCCAACCATCCTGGACTCTTATTACACATAGGGCTCATTTATCCTGTTTTCACCATGGCGCACCTTTAAATAGGTGTGCCTCGCGCAAACAGGGAAAGTGCATCTTGGTTCAGAGAGTGCGCTGCCCTGAGTATAAAGCAACCAAGAATGTATAATGAAAGGGCTTGCAATCATTGTCATGGCCCCAGCTAAGTGCAACAATTGTACACGCTTAAGAGGCAGCAATAATGGCAGCAGCAAAGCAATCATCAAAATCGCTGTAACAAAATGTGTCCGACACAAAACCTAACACATGAAATTTACCTGATAAAGATAGATATGCAGCCTTAACTCCAACCACAACCACACACGGTTATTGACCTCATTCATGTCACAGATGACATCACATTCCAAAAGGACACTTCCAGAGCACTCTCTGAGAAGATGTCCTGAGCAAAGGACCTGACCTGTGGCCACATCCTCCACCCCCTTTCCTCTCCCTGATCCTACTACTTGCTGCATGAGAACTTGCCCACCTTACTCTGGATTTAGGGAATGGCCTTCTTCAAGTGCCTCAGTTTGGGAGCTCTTAGAATTAATTCATGTGCTGTTCAAAAAGCTGTTCATTTACGCTTTAAAAGAATGTTGCTTTGTATTTAATTATTTTATTATTGATCATTTAAATTGCCCATTCCAAAAATGTAGATGTCTCTTGAACCCCGCAAGCCAAAATTGTTTGGGAATTCCTTCTACTATTTTAGGTACATTTGGATATAGGTATGGATATGCCTAAATTTTTTCCTACAGCCAAGTGTCATGTCCAAGAATAATAGGACTTTGCATGCTTGAAAGCGGAACGCTGGCACTGTAAGCTAAACACTTTAAAGTGTGTGACATCTGGTGTCAGGAAATTGCAAAGTGCACCTGCCAAATGGCAGTGGTTTAGCTGCTGACGTTCAAGTCCCTGACGGCCAGTGGGAACATTTTGCTGACTCTCTTTAGCTCACTATTTTTTTTTTCAACCTTGCACAAAGATTGCAAAGTTTACAAAGTATTTTGTTAAGATGTGGGACAACAGTCTTTCCACCCTTCCATCCAACACCCTTTAGTCTGTAGACCACTGGACTTGATTCTGGTCTTTGGTTAGGCAATGCGGTCAGTACCACTTGCCAGAGACCCTACTGTCTCAATCCCTAGCCCTGCTCCTTTGTGTAAAAGTCCTGGCCTTTGGCCAGTTCCTGCATTCAGCACAACTTTCCCAGTTACCTACAAGGATCAAAAGCGGGCAAGCTCAATAGGCTGTAAGTGCTTTGACTGGCCTTTGTCCTCGCCCTACATTGATCATCATTTCTTCCAGAACCCGCAGAGCACATCTTTGGCCATAACCAGTGATATCTTTATGGTGGCCTTGCATTTGTCTCCATTCCCTGCTCTCAGTATACCTTCCCCAAGGGCTATGTTATAAAATAAAAAAAACATAATGTTTGTAAACATAAATAAATAAATCACATCCAAACACAAGATGGGCAAAGCCAACACCTTACTGACATCAAATGAAACATCTACCGTACACATTACACACAAATAGAAAATAAGGAATGTATTTTTGGACAGAAATGAAATAAAAGAAAACAGAATTCGCGAACACCTACAAATATACCTACGTAAACTTGGCATGAGCGAAGACCGCACCATGCTGAAATCAAATGTAAAAGCATTCTAATATGTGACTCATAATAAGGCCATTAGAAAAAAGTATGTGTGCAAAAAATCTAGAAAAAAGATCAAGTTTTTCAATTTTTTTTACATAATATATTGTTTGTTGAACAAGAGTCAAGAAGAAAAAACAGTAGGGATTCATGAACAAGTGCAAATACTCTTATTCAAGCTCCTGTGTGCACCCCTACATTCAACATTCTTTATCCCGGATGACCACTGGACTTGATTTTGCCCTTCAGTTAGTCAATTTGTCCATTACCACTTGCAAGAGATTCTACTGCCTCAATCCTTCGCCCTTTTCTTCTGTTGAACACTGTTCCTTGTATCCCAAAAACTCTAGAGGTGAAGTATTGTTTGCGAGGAAAAGAATGAGTGTGTCTCACCCCAGCACCCTTGGATTTTAGAAAATGGCTTAAGGCTTATTCCCCACAATTATAAGAAATATCGAGTGAAGTGCTTCATGTTTGTAAGAGAGGTGGATCACCACTCTGACACTTGGGGGCTTATTTACAAGTCCCTATCGCCACCACAACGTCACTTTGAGTGGCGTTGTGGTGGTGACAGGGGCTTTGCCTTACTTACAAGGCGGCGTTAAGCCACTTAACATGGCTTAACGCTGCCTTGTAAATAAGGCACCCTTTCACGCTGTATTTAGCATGAAAGAGGCGGGCAATGGGTGTTGTGGTGGGTGTTCCACCGCAACACCCATTGATTTTGACGCTGCCCCATATTTACAAGGGTGGTGTAAATAGGAGGCAGAGCCAAAATTAAGACCAAGGAAAACCTGGTTTTAAACAGGCGAGACAAGGAGAAATGCTTTATTTCTCCTAGTTTCTGCTGTTTCCATGTGTGCTGCATTGTGCAGCACACATAGAAACAGCAAATTGTCATTGATTGTTTATGTGCAGGAAGGTGGCCCTTCCTGCACATAAACAATCAAAAACAAAGTGACGTTTTGCAACTTCTATGTGTGCTGCATTAAACAGCTCACATAAAAGTAATAAAACGTCATTTAAAGGTCGTTTATGTGCAGTTGATCACTAAAAGCTATTTAAGCATGGGCTATGACATGAAAAATATCCTGAATATCTCTTCATTCCAATACATTGTCACTCTGAAAAGTTGCCCTTCAAAGCTTAAGAACTGGAAGTCATCTAATCTTATTAAGCTCAATCAGAAAAACAGAATTATTTTTGATTCATCACCCACAAGAGGTTTAATTTAACACAGGCTGGCTTGCTGAGCTGCACTCCCTGTTTGCCTAATCTCTCAAACTATGGTTTGATTCACATTTATCACTGATAACACAGATCTGAAAATAGAATCTAAAGACAGGCTAGATATCATCTAGAAACCCAAATCCTTTCTTCCTCACAACAATGCAACACACTTAGGGGTCGATTCCGATTCTGGACGGAAATCTCTCCGACCGAGCCGGACCCGGAGAGATTTCCGACCGAATCGGACCCGTGTAGTCCGACCGAACGAGTACGATGCGCACGTATGCCATCGGACACGAGTCGGTCGGACTCCCATTGAAGTCAATGGGAGCCTGTCGTACAACGCGTACGCGGGCTCCCATTGACTCAATGGGTGCGATGCGGACAAGTGCGCCCCCTACAGTGGGTACGCGGCGAAGCGATTCGCGCCGTACACGCACAGGTAGGGGGACCCATGGGTCCCCCTGTGTGCGACTCGCGCGGCTCACGCGTACAGGGGGTCCGACACGGACCCCCAAAGTACGGCTCCGACTGCTCTTTCGAGCCGGAGTGCGCGGCTCGGTCGGACTGCTCGCGGCGCGCATCGTACTTACCCGGCCGGGGAACGTCTCCATTGCGCGGTGCGAGTCGAGTCCGAGCGAGTCGGTCGGTGCGGTTCGAGCCGGGAGCGAGTCGGTCGGAGCGGTCGGGACGCCCGGACGAGTCGGTCGGCGATTTCGCATCGTACTTGCTCGTTCGGTGTGCTGTACGGATCGGTCGGGAAACAGGCTTTCGCATGGCTTTTTTCCCGACCGAAAGGTATTGGGTGCGCCTCCGACCGAGATCGGAATCGGCCCCAAAGACCCCACCCAAGTTATTGTTGAACTCACAAAGATGGTCTTGACAAAAAACAATTTTCTTTTCCTGAACGACTTCTACTTGCAGGTCAAAGGGACTCCTATGGGAGCTGTCTTTGCTCTGAATCTAGCCTTTATATATGTTGGCTGTTTTGAGGAAACAGATATATATTGTGTACAGATTCCTTTCACCATAACATCCACCTTTGGCTTACATCTGTGGTCTTCAACATTTCATTGAGTGAGAGCTAATTCTGGTCAATGAAATTCGCAGGAGCTACAGCCTGATATATGAATTAGATAAGGGTACTTGAAGTCCAAGCAACCTAAACACTTTCCATTGAGAACCCCAGTTCTGTTTCATCTCTCATTCAGCATTTATGGCACCAGAGCTGCTTAGTAAAATATATATGCATGGGTTCTTCAGGGATCAGTTTTGATCCTGTGTTCTTGTTTATGAATGACCTCCCAGAAGAGAGCATCTCTCTGGGACTGGTGAATTCACTCATCCAAGATAGGGGATAACACTGCTCTCTCTGTGGGAGCCAGGGACCAAAAGCTTCCATTATCTGCCTAAGCACCATGAGGTCCATTCGATGATGTCCACAAAGAAGCAAATCATATTTTAGCCTACGCATTGCGGCCTTAACTAGGAAAGACTATTAGCAATTGTGGGGCCTAATTACAAACTGCATTTTGTAGTATTTAGCAGTACGACAATAGTACTGCTACATTACTAAAAAAATGGCTATTCACAAACCTACAAGTGTAAATCTCCACCTCTACCTTCACCTCTCCTATCTTGTCTACAGGAAGAGCCTCACACATGTAACTTTACAACTTATTAGAGAAGAGGTTAAAAAATGGGGCAGACTTACTACAAAATCGGTGGGGTTTATGGAGGTGTTAGACCCATCAGCCTTAGGGTCGTCTTCCCCCAAACGTTTTGCCTTCACCTCTCCTATTTTTGTTGAATTTGTTTTTGTTGTCCTTAAGACTGCACTTTCCCCTTGCTAACCACTTCTAAAGTGCTTGTGCTCACTCCCTAAATCATGATAAAATTGGATTACATCTATGGCCGTAATATACATGCGCGCACTTTCCTTAATTGCGCTAGGTGCACTTTTTAAAAGGTGCGCCCGGCACAAGAAGGAAAATGCACCGTATTATGATGAATATGCTGCCCCCAGGGCAGCCATGAACTCACCCTGCCCTGAGGGCAGCGCATTCATGGGAAATCAGAGCGACTGCTTTGAAGGTGCTCCGTGCTTTCACAGGACAGGCGGCAACCTGCCTGCACTTTAAAGGGGAATTAGAGATCCCCTTGCAGGCAGGTGCAGTAAGTGACTGCACCTGCCTTCAAGGGGATCTCTGGGGGGTCTATGGGACCCCCTTTCCCTTCTCCAGAGGGCTCCCATCAGAGGGCTCACTGTCAGTGCACCTTCTGAGAGCTTCTTTGCCTCTGCACCCACATCTGTAATACGGCATGGGCGCAGAGGCAAAGGGATTCCCTCATTTGCATGGGGCACGCCCCCATGCAAATGAGGGAACGCCCTCTGAAGATAGCGTTGGCGCTTTATTTGTGCCAGCGCTATCGATTGTACAGAAGGGGCCACACAAGCGTCTTCAGCCCCTTCTGTAATACCAAAGTGGCCCGAGGGCATGCAAAGTGGGTGCAAATGCCTGTTGCGCCCCTGGGGCACTTCTATAATATGGCCCCTGATTGGCATATATAATTTCTTTGTAAGTCTCTAGTAAAGTGGTATTCCATATACACAGGGCCTGTAAATTAAATGCTACTAGTGGGCCTATAGCACTTATTGCAGCCACCCACTTATGTAGCCCTGTCAAGCATGTCTCAGTCCTGCCTCCATTTTTAAACTGCCAATTCGACTTAGCAAAATAACACCTTGGCTGGGTCTAAACTGGAATGGCGTGAGGTGCAAAAAAACTATGGATTTAATTCAGATCTGTCACTGGGGGTGAATGTTTGATTTATTTAGCATTCCATCCATCAACTGTTCTTTTTACATTTGTTGTCCCAAGTGGGAAGGGTATGCCCAGACGTGGGTCCCGTGCTCGCTACACCACCTGATTCAAGCTAGCCTGACTGATGAGGGGTGATATCCTGAAACTGGTCCCAGAATGCTTGTTTCAGGTCTAGGGAAGACCTGGCCTGGCAGTTCGGGCTGGACTCTTTCCATGGGGAGCAGGGTCAAGACTGATTTGCATATGGCTGGGTCTAAACTGGAATGGCGTGGCGTGCAAAAAACTATGGATTTAACCCAGATCTGTGACTGGCAGGAAATATTTGAATTGCTCAGCATTCCACCCATCATCTGTTCTTTTTGTATTTTTAGAAAGTGGGTATTTTCTCGTTTAACCATCCTGTGTGCATCTGCCTGTTTGTGTAATCACTGTCTGCTTTTGGATTGACAGGAGCTGGGGATGTGCATTCCCTCTAGATAGTCTCAAGGGGGGTTGAGGCGTGTCCTGCCTTGCCTGGGTGACTCATCGCTAGGCTGAATAGACCTGTTACTAGCACCTTAATAGGAGATGTCTGCTCTGCACAATGCTGTCTCCACTTCCCATAGTGAAGCCGGACCAGGGAGGACAGAACTGGTTTTTACTGAGCTCAGAGACATAGACAACAAAGAGAAAATGGGGTATAAATATTTGACCTGAAACCCCAGAAATTTAGATCACTGCTGGAATCAAGAGGAGCGTCTGCCAAGGAGAAGAGCTGAAGAGCTATGAGGAGTACTGCCCCTTTACTGCGGGTTGCTTTGCTAGGTTGGCCTGCAGTTGCTGCTTCTGCCAAAGGGAAGACAAAGACTGGAACTTTGCTGTGAATCTGCTTGTGAAGAATCTCCAAGGGCTTGTGTGTGCTTGCCTCCTGTTCTGAAGTCTCAGGGACACAAAGACTTCATCACCAGCTTCCTTGAACTCCGCTGCTGGGAGTTCTGACCTGCCAGGAAGTTCCTGTTCCAGTTCCGGGCCTCTGGAAGTTCTTCCTGTTGCTGGGAGCTGAAAAAGCTTGAAGTAATCAAGCAAATTGACACATCTCCCTTTCAGCGCCTGTGTTTCCGACGCAGACAAGACATTTCCATGCTCCACCGCCATGTGGCTGAAGAGTCGACGCAGCACCTGCCAGTGGCTGAAAACTCTGCTGCACGCTGAGTCCCATGCACCGACCTCTGAAGTCCGAGATCACTCCAATGTCGGCCCTGCTGTGCAGCTGAAAGAATCAACGCATCGTGGTACCGTGGCTCAAGAAATCAATGCAGCGCTTGTTTGCCACCGCATCGACCTCCAGCTCATACCGGCTTTCCATGCACCGCACCTGTGTGGCAAGTTTTACGAAGCATCAACCGCAGACTAGAACCGTCTTGGAATCGACACATCATTTCCCCAAACAGTCCGGATTTGATGCATCACATCTCCTGCATCCAGCAGAACTGTCTCATGTCTTCCCCAAGGATTCAGAAACGGACGCATCGCTTTGTTTTTTGACACTTCCCCTCTCTGCGGCTGTTTGGCCTTTATGGATTTTGACGCATTTGAGGTAATTTGTGTAAAAGTCACGCATCCATAGTTTTCTATGGATAGAATTGCTTGAAACGTTTTAAAAGACTATTTTGAAATGTGTATGTTGGATTTTTGTTGTTTTGGTCTTGTTTGGTTTAGATAAGGATACTTTATTTTTCTAAACTGGTGTGGTGTCCATTTGTAGTGTTTTAACTGTGCTACTCTGTGTCTGGGTGCAAATACTTTACACATTGCCTTTGGGAAAAGCCTGTCTGCTCATGCCAAGTTACCAAGGGGGCGAGAAGAGGTTATCTAAAGTGTGTAACCCTCTTTTCCTGACTAGAAGCAAGGGTTCTTACTTGGACAAAGGTACATACCTCTGCCAACTAGAGACTCCCATTTTAAACAGTCACCTACTTGGTGGACCTTGGCACATGCATAAAACCCAAGAGGGTCATACATGTAAATCGCTTTAAACCCTACAATGACAGGGCTGATGTGACCATGCTGTCAGTTATAGATGAGGAACAGGAAGCAGAGAGTAAACCTCTCCCTGATCTCCTTTCTCACAACCCTAAAACTGGGTCAGTTGATAGGGTGGTCTTTTCAGACACTCTTACTGACCAACAGCAGACTGATTGCAGGCAAGTGCTAAATCAGTTTGCTGAACTATTTTCTTTGACCCCTGGTCAGACTAGCTGGTGTACACATGATGTGGACACTGGTGACAGCCTACCTGTCAAAAGCAAAATCTACAGGCAGTCTAATCATGTCAAGGAAATATCAAATCTGAAGTAAGCAAGATGCTGGAATTGGGTGTCATTGAACCCTCAGAGAGCCCCAGGGCCAGCCTTGTTGTGTTAGTCCCCAACCCTCATTACTAGTGTGGAAAGAATTAAATAAGGTTTTGTGTGAACTATAGGGGCCTCAATACTGTCACAAAAACTGATGCGCATCCAATTCCTAAAGCTGATGAACTGATTGACAAGTTAGGGGTGGGCAAATATCTGAGTACTTTTGATCTCGCATCAGTGTAGTGGCCGATAGGTCTGACCCCTGGAGCCAAAGTAAAATCAGCCTTCTCCACCCCAGATGGGCACTTCCAGTTTACTGTGATGCCCTTTGGATTAAAGAATGCCCCTGCCACCTTTCAGAGGTTGATGAATATATTCCTTGCTGGATTGAAATCCTATAGTGCAGCTTATCTTGATGATATTGCTGTCTTTAGTTCCACCTGGCAGGATCACCTGTTCCACCTTGGAAAGGTGCTGGAGGCTCTGCAGAGCACAGGCCTCACTATCAAGTTGAGCAAGTGCCAGGGCAGGGCTCTGTTGTACACCTGGGCCACCTTGTAGGTGGAGGCCAAGTTCAACCTTTACAACCTAAGATCCAGACAATTGTAGACTGGGTAGCTCCACCCGCCCAGACTCAAGTCAGAGCATTCCTTGACTTGACTGGGTACTACAGGAGGTTTGTGCAGGGATATGGGTCCATCGTGACCCCCATCACAGAACTGACCTCTAAGAAAATGCCCAAAAATGTAAACTGGACAGTGAGCTATCAAAAGGCTTTTGACACCTTGAAAGAAACGATGTGCTCAGCACCCGTTCTAAAAGCTCCAAGTTACTCTAAGCAGTTCATAAGGCAGACATAAGCCTCTGAACATGGGATAGGACCAGTCCTATCCCAGACCAATGATGATGGCCACGACCAACCGGTTGCTTTCATAAGCAGGAGGCTTCTCCCCAGAGAGCAGCATTGAAGTGCTATAGAGACGGAAGCCTTAGCTGTGGTTTGGTCCCTGAAGAAGCTGAGATCATACCTGTTTGGTTCTCACTCTCATGTCCAAACTGACTGCAGAACTCTCCAATGGCTCAAGCATATAAAAGGAGAAAACCCCAAACTGTTAAGGTGGTCCATATCCCTACAGGGAATGGACTTTACAGTGAAACACTGACCTGGGACTGACCATGCCAATGCAGATGGCCTTTCCAGGTTCTTCTACTTAGATGATGAAGACTCTCTAGGGAAAGGTTAGTCTCATCCTCTTTCATTTGGGGGGCCATGTAGGAAATGCCTATTTTTGCATGGTTAGCTCCCACTTTTTGTCTGATGCCTGATGTGATTTCGAACTGTAAGTGCACAGGGTTCCTGCTAACCAGGTTTCTAGTACCAGATCTCTTACCCCAAAACTGTAGCACGATTGGCACAATTTCAGTCACCCCTATAAGTCTCTAGTAAATAGTAACCCTGGTACCTAGGGAATGGATACTGAAGAGGGTCCTTCGGGGCAGCAGCATTGATTGTGCCACCCCAGGGCCCCTTCTCCAAGACCATGCATCCTGCCACTGCAGGCTGCGTGTCTTGGTGCAAGAAAATCCGAAGAGTTGACATGGCACACACCCCTGTGTGCCCTACCTCCCATGCACTGCATAAAGTATAGGTAAGCCACGACTACTGCAGGCCTTCAGCCCTAAGATAGGGTGCACCATATTTTATGTGTGGGCATATCTGCATGAGCAGATAGGCCCCTACAATATCCATTCTATTCTGTGATGTTGTAATTGAAAAAAATGTAAAAATGTAAATCCGTATTTGTAAAGCGCAAACTACTCACCCTTACGGGTCTCAAGCCGCTGGGGCCGTCGTGGAAATTAAGTGAGCTATTGCCCAGAGTCACATGGTGCTGAGCTGAGCTGCTGCCGGAGATCGAACCGTGAGCCCCGTGCTCCGTAGTCAGCTGCCCTGGCCGCTGCACCACACCTGAACAGGTGAACCATAAAGAGTACATGGGCTGGATATTCGTCAACATAAGTTACCTAGCTCCATGATGTCTTCACTGATTTCTAAGGTGTTTGGTACTGAACACCTTGTCTTAATAAATCCTCACTGTTGCCAGTTTTGGATTTAATAATAAATTCACACAGGAAACCCTTTTAGAAAGTCCCCTACAATCTGGCCGTTTTTCTTCAGCCTGCCACCACCAGACATATTTCTGAACTCATGGTACGAGAGCCAGTGCTCTCAGAGCACAGAAACAATACTTGCTCTGGGCGTGGTGTAACACACTGCCTCCTGTGCTTGCTACAAAATAACCCCCGGGTGTGCAAGGTCCTGGGGGCATATGATTAACTGCCTCCACGGTTAATCATATGATTACAAATGTGGGGGGCCCGCTCACCCCCGCTGCCCTGGGAACCCCCACCTCCACGGGGCACAACCATTAAGTCATTTAAAAAAAAAACAAAGCGGGGGAAGCCCTTTGCCCCCTCCATGCAGCCCCAGGGACCGTCACCTCTCCTGGGCACAAATGAAGTAATGACAGGGATCCGTTGCAGCCCCCCCCGGCCCCGGGGATCACCCATAGCAAACTCTGGTCCACTTCATGGAAGCGAGAGCATTAAGAATGTTCTTGCTTTCATGAAGCAGAGCAGAATTGCTTTTTAACAGATGGAGCCGCTATGTTTGCAGCTCCCGCTGTCCAGAAGCAATGCTGGATCCCGCAGGAGGCTGGCAGCTAACAGGGACCGCGGGGCCTTGATGCTCCCCCGCGGTTCGGAACGAGCTGGCTATACCCCGGGGGATGGGGTCCATGGGGCAATATTGGCCTGGGGAGAGGGTCGGCGCGGCCCCCTCCCTTTTTTTGAGTAAGAAATTTAAAAAGCCACAACTTGCAGGAGCCCCTGCACCCTTTCTCCACTACCCTGCAAATGAGCCTCCTGCTGCGCTCTTGGTTGAGGGATGATGTCCCCTTGGTTGCTGAGGGTCCTTAGGGGCCAAGAAGACCTTCTGTTACCTCAAGTAAGGCCCACACAGTGGGATTGCTGAGAGGTGGTTACAGGCCAAGCCCCTTTCTTCACCACTCTGCAAACAAAACTACTAATTAAAAAACATGGAAATCCACATAAAAACCAAAGGTTACAGGGGCGTTATAGTTAGGAAATAGAATTTGAAAAACGTAGTAATTCACTGAAAACAGCAAAGGTTGCAGGGATAGTTAGGAAATATAATAAAAAAAATACCTTAGAAATTCACTGAAAAAATAAAGGTTACAAAACCATAGAAATTCAGCAGTTATAGTTACCTGAGCTAAATATAACTTATGCCCCCGCAATGCACCTCTTATGACCTCACATATTACATCACTCATGACATGGTCAGTGACATCACTCATGACATCACTGATGAAATCTCAAGTGACATCACTGATGACATCACTGATGACATCACTGATGACATCAGCCACAGACCCACTGACACACCAACTCCCACCCCATACAACCTCTCGTACACCCACTCACACACCCGCACAACCACTCACATACCCATTCACAGACCCATACCAGTACCCACACACCCATTCACTCCTCCATAGAGCCACTCACACATTCACTCACTCACTCACTCATACAGCTACTCACACAACCATTCACTCACCCATACAGCCACTCATACAACCAGTCACTCACCTGCACAGCCAGTCACATAGCCACATACTCACCCATTGCACCCAGCTACTCAAACACCCACATATTTACATACACAGTCACTCACACACCCACTCACTCACCCATACAGCCTCTCAACAAAGCCACTCTCTCACCCATACAAGCATTGACACACTCACTCACACACCCACACAATGACTTACATACCCATTCACACATCCATACAAGCACTCACATTTCTGCTCACTCACCCTTGCAGCCATTCACATGACACTCACTCTCGAATACAGCCACTCACACACCAACTCACTTAACCAAACACCCATTCAAACAGACACTAACTCTCATCCATATAGCCACTTACACACCCAGTCACTCACCCATACACCCATTCAGACACCCACTCACCCATAGTCAGTATATACCCACTTACCCACCCACAGAGCCACTCACACTACCACTCACTCACCCATACAGCCACTGACACACCCACTCATTAACCAATATACCCATTCACATAGCAACTCACTCACCCACACAGCTACTCACACGCCCACTTATATACATATACAGCCACTCACACACCCATACACACAAGGATACATACAGTCACACAGCCACTCACATAATGCATGTTAGAAGTAGTATCACTCAGTAGTAGTGCATCTAGCACACTAATTTAACTTTTGTATTAGGTTAGTATATATGTTTAACACCCATAAACTCTTAAAACACTTACATTCACTTGATGATGTCATCAGTGAGGTCATCGGTGATGTCATTTGAGATGTCATCAGTGATGTCACTAGCCATGTCATAAGTGATTCAATAGTAGTGCATTGCCAGGGTGTAAGTTATAGTTAGCTCAGGTAACTATAACTGCTGAATTTCTATGGTTTTGTATGAGTGAAATCTGAACCTAGCTATAACATCCCTGTAACCTTTGTTTTTTTATGTTTTTTCAGTGAATAAATATAAATATTAAACAATATAAAAATGTATGTATATATATATATATATTATCTACTGGCGGTCGCCAGTAGATAGTTATAGTTAGGACCTATTTTCCATAGGAAATCCGCGACATTCTATTTGAAATAACTCTTGCGTCGGTTGACGAATCTTCGCGAAAATTTCAAACTTTATGGCCCGCTCCGGTCCGCTCCTACCCTGAAAGTTTCGGGTGATTTGTCAAGCGGGGCCGAGAAAAAGGGGGTCCCAAAACGTGTTTTCCCCATTCATTTTCCCATAGGAAAATTTAGCCACGGCTACAGCCCGAACTGCTGAACAGAATTACACAAAATTTGGCAAAGAGGTAGTTCTTGGTTCAGAAAGAACCCTTTTTGTTAAATGGTGTAAATCCGTTCAGTAGTTACGGAGAAATTAAAAAATAAGAGTCAAAAATCAATTTCCCATAGGAAACTTTATGCAAGGCTACAGCCCGAACTGCTGAACGGAATTACACCAAACTTGGCAAAGAGGTAGTTCTTGGTTCAGAAAGAACCCTTTTGTTAAATGGTGTAAATCCGTTCAGTAGTTGCTGAGAAAATCAAAAGTAAAAACACATATATATCTGGGCGGAGCCTAACCACACATGTCATCGTGAGATCTGATTGGCTGTCAGCACTTCATCCTGGAATTGCTGGCAGCCATCTTGGGACCAATATAAATGATAGTACCCCATTGAAATGCATTGTAGTGAATCGAAGATTTTGAGGGTTACCAAAAGGAGAACTATAAAGGGTGATAACAGACTTTAGTTACATTAGAATTCATTTGTTGATGGTACCATACTAATTTCAGGAATTGTGGTGTGTTCTAAGGTGATTTTACCCTGTGAAAAACCTTCTGCTGGGATATCATGAATCATGTTTGAGAGAAAACTATTTTCACATGCTTGTCCCATACAGTTTTGGAAGGTGCTCCAGAAGCTAAAATGAGAGCATATTTTCTGTAAATTCACATTATCTTTCTCAGTCATGTGAGAATGAAGTCTGACATTCTCAGTAAAACATGTACATCCAACAAGGGCAGAGACTGTCAGTTGATTCCTTTGTGTTCTACTGCAGCTTCCCAGAGTGTTCTAAAGAACAACTAGAGTGCTAACAGCCTTACTTATGACAAAAGTATGGCACACCTGAAGCCATCTTGATTGGAATAAACTGGTAACACTTAAAACATTTAATTTAAAAAGGAACAAAATGATGGGGTTCATTTTGTCATAGAAATTATGGTTAGTGCTGTAGAAAGAAAAATTAGGACATGTTTCAAGTGTGATCTCAAATATCTTCCTGTTATATTTCAACAGGAGCAGCCTGTCAGTTGATGCCTTTGTGTTCTACTGCAGCTTCCCAGAGTGTTCTAAAGAACAACTAGAGCGCTAACAGTCTTACTTATGACAAAATTAAGGCACACCTGAAGCCATCTTGATTGGAATAAAATGGTAACACTTAAAACATTTAATTTAAAAAGGAACAAAATGAGGGGTTCATTTTGCCATAGAAATTATGGTTAGTGCTGTAGAAAGAAAAATTAGGACATGTTTTAAGTGAGATCTCAAATATCTTCCTGTTATATTTCAACAGGAGCAGTCTGTCAGTTGATGCCTTTGTGTTCTACTGCAGCTTCCCAGAGTGTTCTAAAGAACAACTAGAGTGCTAACAGCCTTACTTATGACAAAATTATGGCACACCTAACGCCATCTTGATTGGAATAAACTGGTAACTCTTAAAACATTTAATTTAAAAAGGAACAACATGAGAGGGTTCATTTTGTCATAGAAATTATGGTTAGTGCTGTAGAAAGAAAAATTAGGACATGTTTTAAGTGAGATCTCAAATATCTTCCTGTTATATTTCAACAGGAGCAGCCTGTCAGTTGATGCCTTTGTGTTCTACTGCAGCTTCCCAGAGTGTTCTAAAGAACAACTAGAGCGCTAACAGTCTTACTTATGACAAAAGTATGGCACACCTGAAGCCATCTTTATTGGAATAAACTGGTAACACTTAAAACATTTAATTTAAAAAGGAACAAAATGAGGGGGTTCATTTTGCCATAGAAATTATGGTTAGTGCTGTAGAAAGAAAAATTAGTGCTAAAACACTACCCCCAGCACGACACCATACACTACCCAAACATAACTGCACTACCCTAAACCCTAAAACACTACCACCAGCACGACTCCCCACACTACCCAAACACCACTGCACTACACTAAACCCTAAATATACCCCCAGCATGACCACCCACACTACACAAACACCACTGCACTACCCTATACCCTAAAACACGACCCCCTACACTACACAAACACGACTGCACTACCCTAAACCCTAAAACACTACCCACAGCATGACCCCTTCACTACACAAACACCACTGCACTGCCCTAAACCCTAAAACACTACCCCAGCACTACCCCCTACACTACCCAAACACCACTGCACTAACATAAACCCTAAAACACTACCCCCAGCACAACCCCCTACACTACACAAACACCACTGCACTACCCTAAACCCTAAAACACTACCCCCAGCACGACTCCCTACACTACCCAAACACCACTGCACTATCCTAAACCCTAAATCTACCCCCAGCACGACCCCTACACTACCCAAACACCACTGCACTACCCTAAACCATAAAACACTACCCCTGGCATGACCCCCTACACTACACAAACACCACTGCACTACCCTATACCCTAAAACACTATCACCAGCATGACCCCCTACACTACTCAAACACCACTGCACTACCCTAAACCCTAAAACACTACCCCAGCACGACCCCCTACACTACCCATACACCACTGCACTACCCTAAACCCTAAAACACTACCACCAGCACGACCCCTACACTACTGCACTACCCTAAACCCTAAAACACTAAAACACTACCCCAGCACGACCCCTACACTACCCAAACACCACTGCACTACCCTAAACCTAAAACACTACCCCAGCACGACCCCTACACCACCCAACCACCACTGCACTACCCTAAACCCTAGAAAAGAAACCCCCATCCCATGCCCAATCCCCCTTACCTCTCACTCCTCATGGTTCCTCTCTCCTCGTGGTTCCTGCTTCACGTCATCTCTGAGGGGCGATGCACGTCGTTGTGAGGAAACAGAACAGCCTCTGTTTCCTTACAACGACATGGATCGTCTACATGTTTTAGAACGCATGGTCATTTACCATACATACCTTTACAACAAAATTCGTTGTAAAGGCATGGTGGTAAATGACCATGCGTTCTAAAAAAATGCGTAGTAATGACTTCGTGATGTACAACGCATGCGTGGTAATGCATGCGTTGTAATGGTATCGCAAAGTAAAAAGTCGTTGTAACGGCTGTTTACCGATTGAAGCTGGCCCCTGTTCTTCAGTGAGACCTTTATTTGATTAATTAGGAGGAAGGAATGTGTTTTTTTTACCGAAAAGTGCATTCCCGGCTGTTGTATTGTGAAAGTGTCCGCGTGGCCTGGTTTCACTTCCGGTGAGAGAGTGGAAGAGTCTGTTTGGATCTAAAGGAGTTCTGTTGTTGTACGAGGCCGGCGCGACATGTCATCAGAAAACATAGCTAATGGAAAGCGTCCTCCCTGAAGTGTGGAGAAGTGCCATGAGAGGTCAACGAGTGTGCGTCCCACCGCAGTATGACCGTACCGCGTGACCCATGTGCCGCCTCCAGGGTACGGGAGGCAGAAGCGGCATCGCAGGTCCTCTTGAAGACCGTTGTAGCACTAATTCTACATTTTGGTACTAGGGCATTTTAACTTCATTGTTCCTGCCAGATACAAAGAGAAGATCCTGTGGTATTCAGTGCCCTCATTACCTTTTTGTGGGTTGTGGTGCTTGTCACTTCGCTGCCCCGCCGGTGCACACGACTGGGCACCCCACCTCGTGTGCCATCTGCAGGGCCTCTGCCCTCGGATCACTGGTTTCGGTTTCTGGAGTGGCAACATAAACAGTTGCTCCCAAAGGACTAGCCTGAACACTTAGGTGAATATCCCCTGCACCAGCATTCCACGGAAATTCTTTCCTAGCTCTCCCACGTCAACGAGCACGGCTCCGCTCGCGACACCGTATGACGTCATCGGAGCCATAAGAGGACCTCGTCGGCGTGCTGACATCAGTTCCACCCATTTTTTCCGTGCCACTAAGGCAAACAGGGGACCGAGACATTTTCACATGTATACATAGTATAATAAATATATATATATTCACTGAAAAAACCATAGGTTTCAGGCACGTTATAGTTAGAAATTAGCATTTAAAAAACCTTAGAAATTCACTGAAAAAACCATAGGTTTCAGGCACGTTATAGTTAGAAATTAGCATTTAAAAAACCTTAGAAATTCACTGAAAAAAACATAGGTTTCAGGGGCGTTATAGTTAGTTGGACATTTCACTCGTACAAAACCATAGAAATTCCCCGTTATAGTTAGTTCAGCTAACTATAACTCGCGCGCCCGCAATGCACTGCTGATGACGTCACATATTACATCACTCATGACATGGTCAGTGACATCACTCATGACATCACTGATGACATCATCCAGTGAATGTGTGTTTTTCTGAAAATTAAATATGTTTTATATATGTATATCTCAAGGTCGATGGAAGAATAAACGGGTATATAAGTGTCTAAATGGATGATTTTTTGTAAAATTGATTGTATAACTGACTAAGTGTATCTTAGTGAATACATGGGTTAGTGAGTAATGTTTAAATATGAAAATATCTGTATCAGTCTCTCACTTTGTGTATAAGTGGCTGCATGGGTTGGTGAGTAGCTACATGAGTGTCTATATGGGTTATTAGTTGGTTTTTTGAGTATCAGTATGAGTGAGTGTCTGTATGGTTCGGTGGGGGGTATTACTTAGTGCATGGATGCATGAATGAGTGACTCACTGTTTGTATGTGTTGAAGACAGCATGTGTGCAGGAATGTATAGGTGGATGAGTATGTGTATGGGTGTGTTAGTGAGTGAATGACTGTCTCAATAGTGTCTTTATGAGTAACTACATATGTTTTAAACTAGTATATGTGAGTATTGGTTTATATAAGTGAGTATATGTGAGAGTGAGAGATTGGAAGAGTTCCTGTACAAATAAGTAGGTGTTTCTATAAGTGATTGTTTAAGAGAGTAAGTATGTGTAAGTTTCTGTAGAAGTAAGTGTGGTAGTGTGTGTATAACTGTATATGCAAGTAAATGGATGTTTGATACTTTGTTTGCATGTGTGACTATGTGTGTGAGTAACTCTATGGATGAGTGGCGTTGTGTAACAGGATGTATAGGTGTATGAGTACATATGAGTGAGTACATGTATGAGTGACTGTATAGGGACTGTTGGTGAATGAGTGGATGTGTGTGTAGATCTTGGAATTAATGAATAGGTGTGTTGTAACTGGTATTGGTATGTCCATTGTTTTGAAAATGTTAGTTTGTATTTTTGAGTGTGTGTATCAAAGGTTATATTAGGGTGAGAGGAGGTCTGCCACTCTATCACAAGGATGATGTCATCAGTGATGTAATTTGAGATGTCATCAGTGATGTCATGAGTGATGTCACTGACCATGTCATGAGTGATGTAATATGTGACGTCATCAGCAGTGCATTGCGGGCGCGCAAGTTATAGTTAGCTGAACTAACTATAACGGGGGAATTTCTATGGTTTTGTACGAGTGAAATGTCCAACTAACTATAACGCCCCTGAAACCTATGTTTTTTTCAGTGAATATATATATATATATATATATATATTTGACAAATATAACAAAGGTAGTTCTCAAGCCCAGGGTGTGGTGGATGAGTGGAGGGACAACTCCCCTTTGGGTAAGGCAACTAACGATGTACAACAATTGGGGAACATAGTGTTCAGAGGCCATCACCTCCAGAGAGGCATCAGATGCAGTGAGAAATGGGGACCAAATGTATAGAAAGGTCTTTGAGGCATCTTGGGCCTTGAATATAAGTTTCTCATACAAAGGTATTTTGTACATCGCAATGGAAGCCAATGCCATTTCAATAATCCACTTGCCATGAGTAAGTGAGTAAAAATTGTTTAGAGCGCGCAACTACCGAGGCATCTTAGCACTTGCGTCTGAATGAGTAGTCACAGATATATCCTTAATATGGATGGAAAAAAGGCAGGTTTTGTGGGGCCGGCTCCACTCCCGATCGTGTGTGTGCGTGGGGCGGAGCAAGGCAAAAATAAAGGAGGCCGATCAGGGTGGAAGAGCGCTTCACATTTTAGTTGCTGCATGAGGGTCTTCCGCCCTGCCCCTCTTACACTTGCCTGATTCCTTCCCGGTTGATCGGACGTCGGTCGGCGTTCCCTTGTCAGGCATCTGTTTTGGTGGTCTCAGCTTCACTTTCTGCACATCTTTTACTCGTCCAGCTCCGCAGGGACCTTCACGTTGCTCCTGAAAAACAAAAGAAGAACAAAGCATTCTAAAGTATGCACATTCCTAAAGATGTTCCTAAAGGCGGAAACATTTGCTCTGCACTGTATATAAATTGATGTACTTATCTGATGTATGTCTCCACGGTGTATGGAGATTCTGCTTCCTTGCTAACAATGCTTGATGGCTGTAAGGACAGTACAAATATAAATTAGTCTCCTGACATTTAAGGGGCTGATTTTTCATTGTACCTTAGCCCCACACTTTTTTGTGTATTTCCTTAACTATTTATCCCGCTGTTCAACTTAGGAAAACACCTAATGATTTAATCTTCCTCATATAGATGATACACCTGGTTCCGCTCACTGATACATATAACCTAAATGGAAGAGGGACATTACACAGGTAGTTATATTTAGTAAGACCACACTCATTGTTTGTGAAGTGCTATCACCAGAATACATGAACATGGTAATACTTATACATTTATCTCCACGACAGGACCCACATAAACTATCCAAACCTGAAGCGCGTCTGTGACGTGTCTCCCTTTTCTTTCCTTGTTTTGTTTTCCATCTTCCCCCATTTCCACCGAGTAGGCTTTGACATTGTTGGGCTGCACGGGTGGGTGCCGGAAGTTGGGACCTTGCTTCAGCCCTCGCATCTCTCCCCTGCTGAAACAACAGGTGAGGAATTTCAGATTTCTAGCATCTTCCTGAAAAGCACCTTGTTTGTTTCAAGGAAAGAGGCATAGTATTCCGGAGCTTACATGCTAGGAAGGAGGAATTTTTCCCTCCCTATCTGGCTTTCTTTATTTTTTGGATTGCCTCTAATTTGGCAGTGCCTGATCTAAGATTGCGATTGGGAGCATGCTAGAAATAAAATCTTCTGAGAATAGGTTGGACCCACATTCTATAAGGCCTATGGACCATACATAAGGCCTTAAATTTGACTTTCTCGCTAACAGGTAGCCAATACAATTCACAAATGCTTTTTGAGATGAGTTGAATTTGGGTATTTTCAAGAGCAGACGAGCTGCTGCATTTTGAAGAGATTTAAGTTTTAATTGCAAGTGTTTCTGGATTCCTAGATATAACGCATTGCAATAATCTATCCTACATATCACAAGAGCCATGATGACCATTTTCTACAGATTTAAAGAAATGAATGGGAACCAATGCCTCAAGATATATTTTGGCTGTAATTACTGCCAAGGCCAGCAAATGGTTTTCATGGTTTGAGAACGCAGGGATGTTCATCATTTCATGTAGTAGCATCCGTCTTTTGGTTAAGGACAGTGTTAAGGTCAGCGCAGCACCCAAAGTATGTCCTACCTGGGAACAGTATTGAAACATATCTGGGAAGTCGATAGCATGCGGGGTGTGCCACAACCCGAGACACCACACCTCCAGCAATTCAAGTGGTGTAGTGTCCCTATCGTGAATAGCTTGTGTGTGGTCGAATACCAGCCTTGCAGGAATTTAAAAAGGCTAAATTTCATCCTACATTTCCGCACACCCCTGTCAATGTTCTCTATGACTTTCTCCAATTCATTGACCCTAGAATACGTCCCAATACATTGCCATTTTGTGCATAAATGGAGGAGGAGAGGCTTGGAATATAAGTGGTGTAGCAGAGGATTATAAAACCTTGGCATTATTCCCTTATACAGGGTCTAGTGCTTGAGGTATTGCTGAATGGTGGAATCCAGAAAGTGCCATGCATGGCTGGGACCCCATAGGCTGGTATGGCAATGGAACAATTGAACATATTTCCACTTCTGTGTATGGGGTATGTGGTAGTTTTTCTGTAGTGCCTCAAAGACTTTACCTCTCCCTGTATTAAGATTTGGTCAAGGGTGTGAAGGCAGACTTGTTGCAAAATCTTCCAATGGATGCGTTGGCCCCCTGTGCATTTGCTGGTGTTATGCCACAGTAGACCTTGGCATGTAACCTGCAATAATTGGTACACATGCAACCATGTTTGCTGCAGGGTTTGGATCACAGGATTCAACAGTAGATTTGTTGGTCGCTTGTGCCCGAATAATAATAAAAAAAAAAAAAAAAGTTGATGGAAGGCTCAAATTAATCTCAGCCACTGGCAATCACTCGGTCGCATCTCAATCCATTGTTTTTTGCCCACCATGTCACCTCAGTTTGGACCCAGTCATAATCAAATAAGTCTTGACCCTGCTCCTCATGGGAACAGTCCCTGAACTGCCAGGCTAGGTCTTCCCAGAACGGGAACACAAGCAACCTGGCTAAAGAGCCCTAATCACAGCGAAACCGGTTATAGGTGACTCATCGCTCCAACTTCGACCATTACCTTGTGGTTGGAATCCACTCCCACCTTGCATCAAAGGAGTGCCCTGCTGATACACTCCTTGCATAGGAATAACATTCCCTACGAAAGGTGGACTCTGACTTCCTCTCTGAATGGCTCTCATTCGTGCAACCATCAATTTCTTCTTCTTCATTTCTATTTCATCATTACAATACTTTGGATATCTCAAGATCTCATCAATTGACTAATTCTGACAACAAATCAAATGCTGCTGAATTATCATGCTAATTTCAGGCCTCAATCCTATCATAAACCTAGGCACAAAATGTCCCATTTCTTTGCGATCAATATTCTCCAATCCACTGTACTGCTTAAATACCTCCAACAATCTCTCATAATAGGCATTGATCTACTCTTTGAGTTCTTGTGTCGGTCTGTCAATCTTGACTCAATCAATGTCTGTGGGCAATACCTTTGATTTCAGAAATATAGTCACCTGCTGATACTTTTTTATTACCAAGTGCTACAGACCTTCCATCATCGGATTTCTCATCAGCTCCTTCTTGGGCCAATCTGTGGCTATTTTACATTTTGTGAATCACTTGGAACCACAATATTGAACAAAGTATTCAAATACACCCGCCAAACCTTTGAGATTTTCACAAACTGCTGAACCTGCTGGTACCATTCCACTGGCTTTTCTTTTAAGTTTTTGAAATCATTCATGAATGACGCAAGTTTACTCCTACTCCGAGGCACATTGACTTAACCTCCACCGGGCACTTTCCTCAAGAGGAAATTTGCAGCACCCGCTCCCCCATCTATAGAAGGAGGCGGTTCTCCCATAGGTCTCTTTGGGTCTTTCTTTTTCGCCCATCTACCTTCCTATTTATCTAGCTCACTCCATTTTTTAATATTCTGAACCAATTCTCTAATCTGTATTTTCATTCCCAATATTCTCATGCAGGTGATGTCCTCCTCATTAAAACATATGTAGTAACTCTTCTGTAAAGCTTTAGTCCAATTCAAGTCTACCTCATATTTCTGGGCTAACTCAGATTGTCCTGCACGTTTGGTAACATCCTTACACATGAAATCAAGTTAATTTCCACTAATCATTTCGTCCAATTCTAACTTTAATTTGGCCACTTCCACCAAATTTACTCTCACTGGTAACTGAATTATTCCTTGATTCAACTCTGAGCTTTGACTTTCACTTGGGGGAGCATTGAGAACCTTCAACCATTCATCTATTTCCTGAGCGGTAAGACTACATTGCGCTACAGGGGCATTAGACAGAGCCCCTTCTCTGAGGATGCTACGGTTTGCATTTGGAGGTGGCTCCCAAATGGGCATACCTAGATTTGGCGGTCTCTGAATGACTTATGGGTCCAAATCCCTTCTGATTCATAGTCAAATCTGCACTCGCACCAGAAGGAGAACTAGCGTTTGTTGGAATCAGAGCAACAAATCCTCCCATATTCTGACTTGTAGGAGCATTACCTGGGGCACTTACTCCAGTAGGGACGGTCAAATTATACATTGTGTTCCCTGTTATACCAGGCTTATTTATAGGGATCACAGGAGCAATGGTAACTGGGACAGTAAGAGCATCCGAACCATTGAGAGTTGTGGAGTTAGCAGGGGCAGAAATCATTGAACTCTCTCTCATCAGGTTGTAGTTTGCGCTCACTGGGGTGACTCCCATCAACTTAGAATTTATATTTAATGGTGCGGTAGTTACTCCAAGGTTCCCAACAGCACCGGCACCACATCCTCCCTCCACTTGGGTCTCATTATATGAAGGTGGAAGTTATGACAAAAATGTATCCAGGAGACTATCACTAGAATTACTATCACTGACCTCACTCATATCGTCTGGCTCCTTTAGCTTTACCTTTCCTTCTCTTCTTCTTCCCTTTCTCAGATTTTTCACTTGTTAATGCAGTGCATAGTTCGAGTCCCTCTATCATATAAGCTCTCCACTTCTTCTGTTCTGCACCCCACCTAGCATCAGCACAAGTACGCACTGCTTTTTTGGCTCTTCCCTGATTTTTTCTTTTTCCCTAGCATGAGCTGCATGCTCCCAAGCATTGAGCTCTTCAAACTGTGTGGGTCTAGGAGGCAATTTTGATTTCATATAATATCTTCCTCAAATTGTCAATAATTCTCAAATTAAATGTACCATAGCGTGGATACGCCCATGCACTTTCTTTCTCTGTGATCTTGTGTCATTGGTTAAATCAAATACATATATGAAGCCCTACATTTATCATCATATAAAGACCTGGGGTATTGTGAGAAGCTGGCTTGGTATATGCTGTACACTTATGTAAGTTTGCACCTTGCACTAATCCAGAGAACCCTTATAGTGATTTTAGTGGTCTTAGACAATTTTAGAAAGCTCTCTAAGTGGTAGCTGTGGAGAGCAACCTTCAGGCTTAGTCCAAAAGGAGTGTAAAGCAGCTTGTTTTACCAGAACATAATCTTATTGATATAGATTAAGTGAAAAAGAACCACACAGTGTAGTTATAAAAATATGTATTTATTATATAACACTCACTAACACATACAGGTAACTCCTCAACGAAGATGCACACAATACTTTTCAACAGAAACAGGTAAGTAGCACGTAATACACAGTGGTCACCAGGGGGGGGAACAAACCATATACTAAATTAGTGGAATGCGAACCACGACTCGAGTCAACACTGTACCCAGAAGATGTAGAAGTGTCAGGGCCCCAAGGACCCACCCAAGGTAAGTATCCAGAAGCCCCACAGAGGTCGTGTGCTAAGTGGGAACATGACAGCATGATCAATACAAGTCAATGGGTAAGTCGCTGTTGCAATTTTAAAGAAGAAGGACCCTTTCCAGTAGACCCTGAAGAAACCCAGTGGAAGACAGAAGGTTGGAGAGCCACCCCACCAGTAGATACCTTAGGAACCAGGATACCTGCCCCAGGGAAGCCGGGTGCATAGGTGTAGAGTGGCGTCGGAAACCGCCGTCGATTCCAATGGAGGACTTCAGAAAGATGTTGCTGCTGGAGAAGGTGAAAGTGTCCGGTGGAACCCAAAGGCGATTCAAGATGTGAAGAAACTGCAAGCAGAGGGGACAGAGTTTATGCCACTGACGAGTGACCAGGAGGCAAGGAAGACGAATGCCCACCAATGTTGAGTGCTGCAGGGGAGCTGACGGTGACCTTAGAACTGCAACTGTGTGGACCAGGTGACACTGTGGAAGACCAGGAGCTGTACACAAGCTGTCCCACATCTGATTTCGAGAGTTGAGGGGTCGGTGTCTGGCGGGAGCACCAACAAGCCTTGGCAACTGCAACCAATGTGGAACTGTAGAAAGGTGCAGGAGGTCTAGGAGTCTTACCACAAGCAGGGGAGTCAGGCCCGAGCAATCAGGGGAGCCCAAATAATACAAAGATGACCCTCAAGGGGACCCACAGGCCGGAGGCCTCGAGCAGCTCACCAAAGATGCAAGCCCACAATGCAGGAGATGCGGTGAGGAGGAAGATTTTGGTAACTGGAGATGCTTGAGGTTGGGGATACTTGGAGCCTGACGATGTTGATGGAAGGAAGCCAACAAGCCTTTGCAACTGCAAGTCAATGCGGTGCACAGGGGTTCGGTTGCTGCGGCTCCGACGAGAGATACTGGCCTCAAACTTGGTGAGAGGACAGGGCAGGCCTGGATGGATGTGTAGAACCACCACATGTGTTGCTGAGCCTTTCGGAGTCCGTGGAGCTCAGGATCAGCAGACCGGTCAGCTTAGTTGCGATGCCTGTGGATGCAGGGAAGTGACTCCTTCACTTCAAGGGAGATTCCTTCAGGTGTCTTGGATGCCCACAGGCCTTGGAAGGTTCCCTTATGGTGTACAGGCACGGACATTGTAGCAGACGAGCAGGGCGACGATATCAGGAGCAGCAGGAGTCTTCCTAGTTGAAGCCTTGATGCCCAGAGCGAAGTCCAGAGGGCCCAGACGGTTGAAGAAGAAGTGGTGTCTGAAATGAATCTTGTCCCACGACGAATCTAGGGACCCACCCACAGGTAAGCCCTTAAATACCCTAAGGAAATGGTTGGGATGATTCAGGGGTCCCTCCCAAAGGAGGGGCTTGACAAGGGGGAGGATACTCCCCTGTCCTTTGTCCAGTCTAGTGCCAGAGCGGGAGCCAACGGCTCCCTGAACTGGTTTGAACTGGACTATGCATTGAGGACACCAAGTGTGCCCTGCACGCAGACTATGAGGAGCTGGCAAGCACTCCCACCCTGCCCTAATACACTAAATCCTGTCTGAGAGGTGGTCACACCTCCCTGTGACAGGATACCTATTGTTCTGCCTTCCCCTGCCCGAGCTTGGCTCAGCAGCAGGAGGGCAGAAATGTGTCTCTGGCCGGCAGCAGCCCTGACTTGCTGGCCGGCTCTGGAAGACTGGAACCAGGTGCACCGAGGGCCTCCCAAAGGAGCTTTACGGAACATGTTTGATACCAAACATGATAGGATTTGTTGCAGCCAATTTCAAGATGGTACCGCGTAATGACGCGGTGCCCCTCTATATGTCATATGGCTGTCTTACTTACAACCCGGGAGAATGGACTTCGTAGGTTTTAGGGGTGTCTTGCTCATGCAAGGGCACCTTCACACTTAGAACCAAGCACCCTGCTTTCAGTATTGCAAAGGCCTGCTGTTGGGGTGACTTATAGGTTTTAAGTGCAGTGACCTTAGATATAGGGAAACCTATATCTTTCATAAGTGGTGCTTGCACGAGCTTACACAGGCTGCAATGCCAGGCTTGTAGAGATAGATTGAATGGTCTCCCATAGGTGGCATAATACATGCTTCAGCCTGTGGGTACCTCTAGGTTACCTATGCCCTGGGTACCTTAGTACCATATAATAGGGACTGATAAGGGTACCCCAGTATCCAATATGGGATGTACCTAAGTACTTACCATTACCATTTAGGGGAGAAAGCACAGAGACTGGGGTCCTGATTATCAGGATCCCAGTCAGACTTGTCAGAAACAACATTACGTCAAGCAAAAAGTGGGGGTAACCATTAAAGCAGATCCTACTTTCCTACAGGTATCTTCAGATGGTGCCTCTTTTCATCATCACAAATCCCCTATCAGATCTTGTTTGACTTTAAAACATTTAATTTTTCAACAACACTGTCAATAATCACATATAGAATCTCGTTTCGTACCAGGAAATAACTGCTCACAATTACCATTTGTTATTCACAATACCAGCGCGCCACCCTATGATGGATTCGCTACGTCATATGGTCCTGCGCTGTTACTGGTTGAGAATGCACGCGGCTGCACAGCAACTGACCAATCTCATCACGGCACACTGTGATATCACTTGCACTGCTCGCATCAGTTCACCCTCCTTTACAATTTCATGAATAAACTCTTCTCAGCACTAAGCATGCACACCAACACGCAAAAGCAATTTCAACAAACAACTTTGTTTGCTCCACTAAGGAAATTAATAGTATTAAATCACACAAGAAATGGCTTGGAGCAACACTTTCCAATCTACTCAGATACACACTTGAGTGGAACCTCGTCCAGCGGGACTCACCTGGATTAAGGCAGCTCCTCCCTGCACAAAAGATCTACTATACCAACCACACCTTACTCTCGCAGAAAGATAAATGTCCATATGTCAATTGTGCCAGTGGCGATGTCTCTTGACAGGCACTGCAAAACTTAACAGACAATTACAACATAGTTTCTTCTACACTTTTTCGGGAATGTTAGGTCACGTCGGACCCAATAACAACTTCAACTTCTCTGCATAAAGAGCCACACTCACACAACATTCAAAACATCTCCGAAGACATCACACAATTTCCACAACAGCACAGCTAGCTAAGCATAAGCAACTGCAACATGCAGCCCTATTAATACTCACTCCACCACCGGTACAACTCTCTCCTGAACTGCTGGAACTCCGCAGATTCTCCTAACCGAAACATAGGTTCTACGGACTGGGCTGAGTCTGGACTATTCTAGAATGGGATATTGTAAATCCCCCTACCTCCCCTACCTCAGCAACTAACCATCCTTGTTCTGCTATCATCTGATGGAGCACTGGGCCCATCTTACCATTTATCCTGCGATTCACCTTTTATAGTTGCCTTAGAGATAAAGGGGAGTTAACACCAATCAAACAATTCAATTTATAGTGTAACCCATTTGCTCACACGTTAAAGACCAGGAACCTAAGTAAAATTAAATGTGTTTCATTACAAATTAAGGGCCAAACTGATATATATGAATCTCAACATGATATTTTAAAGAAATAGAATCACCAAAGATAAACCGAAACATCGAATAAAGTTAAGTCTTAGTAGCATAAGGCATACCAGAAATTCAGTTGCGGCAATACAAAAGATAAGAAATAGAATTTGATGATCAGTGTACAGGGTTTGATCCTCCCTTATATGCATGAATAAATCTAAAGTCATCTAAACTAGTCCTAAATTAAAGTTGCAAACATAGGGAAACCTAGTTAAATTGGGGATAGCAGGAAGGTGTCAGCATAGTGGAGACTTCAGTCAAAGTATTCCAAATCAAGGCAAAGTATAGCATAAAGCCACACAATGGAGCAGAGAGGTCTGTACCTCTCAAAGTCCAAAGGGTATCTGTTCTAAAGACTAAAGTGTGAACACCAATTAAACTACCATAACTTTTGAGAATTCCATATCATCAACTTCAGTAGTTTTCCACCTTCTCACAGTAAAAATTGGCAAATTCACTCAATTTTCCTATCCTACGGTTTGAACATTAGGACGTCCTTGGATGTCTCCCGGTTCCTGATATGACATTAATAGGAGTCTTCTTTCAGTTCGTTAGTGCTTCTCATTCATGCCAAAAGTTTTCCTCAAGATCCCCACTATCTATAATACGCAATATACCTTTCACTAACTATGAAATCATGTGAACGCATTGCAAAAGAAAGAAAATTGCAGCGCAAGCAAAACGTTCACGTTGAAGGTTAAACATTGAAGACCAAATGGTTAAGGCCTTTTGTTAAGCTAACCCAATAAAACAGTCAGTGTACACAGTAAAATAGAATTACATATGCATCTACGATTATAGAATAAATGCAAAACATTAATAAATGAATACATAAGTACATAAGAAATGCAGGGGCATATTAGCAAGACCCACGTTAAAATTATCGCCGTTTTAGCGGCAGGAAACTGACGCTAAAACGGCGATAATGGGCTTGCTAATATGCGTTATAGAATTCCAATAGAAGCCCAGGTTAGATGTGCAGGACATCTAACCTGGGCTTCTATTGGAATTCTATAACGCATATTAGCAAGCCCATTATCGCCGTTTTAGCGCCAGTTTCCTGCCACTAAAACGGCGATAATTTTAACATGGGTCTTGCTAATATGCCCCGCAATTTCAGAAAAAGCAGCATAACTCAAAATGCAGAAGTGGAAATGTAAACGAGAACTACAATTGATAACATTATAAGGAAGGTAATATCCAATAAGATGTACCACGGCACTCAATATTTAGATTTCAAATATATGACATTGTTTGGTCAAAACTGATACGACTAGAGGAAAAGCGTCCGTAGTCAAGGACCCCAGTACGTCCGTTTCGCATGCAAAACGGACGTACTTGGGTCCTTGGCTATGGACCATTATCCTCAATAGCGAGGGGCTTATCACAGCTCTACAAGATAGCCGTGTGTTACTACAAATATGGCTTGTCGCTCAATTGTTCGCCACTAACGTTCATGACACAGGCTTTCATCAGTCCGTCAGGGTTCATCCACGATTCTGACTTTGGTTACTACCTGTCTATTATTGAATTCATTCAGGTACAAGATGTGAAATTTCATCTTGAAAGCCTCATTAATCATTTATACGCGTACTGGTTCAGGTTATGCAAGACTTTCCCGACGTAATCTGGAACCTTCAGAACCTACATAGAATCTGAATTTACAATTCTACTGCGTGAACACATTGGCAGACTATTATCATCTCGTAGCATTCCAATATTTTTAGAGCCTTGAGGAAGTCACGGATGTGACGAAACACGTGTTGGCTGTTCTCGTGTTCTGTTGCAAGGACTGGATCACGCTATCACAATCTGAGAAATCTGTTTTGTAAACATTTGTGTTGACTTCTAGTATTTTCAGTCTTGATAAATATTGTTTAAAAACGCTTTTAACTAATTTGGAATTTTGTATGGAATAAATTAATCAATGAGCATTTGGATAAGTAAATCTCTGTGTGTTCCTGTGCTAAAGTAGACTCTAGTCGTATCAGTTTTGACCAAACAATGTCATATATTTGAAATCTAAATATTGAGTGCCGGGGTACATCTTATGGGATATTAATTTCACAGGTCACCTTTTGGTCTCCTGTGTTTTCTGCACCCAAGGTAGTGGGGTGTTCGTTACCCAGAGTGGCACCATTACACATCTTTTTGCCTCTTTAATTTCTTAATTGCTATTTGTACATGTTAGCCCATTACCACTTGTTCATACATTGATGTGCGACCCTTGTATCCACCACTACCATCCTCTGACTTATATCATAAGGAAGGTATTAGAGCACACAAATTTATGAATGACTACTTTTTACAGTGAATACACTCCAGCAGCATGTTTGGTGCTTCATTCTACAATAATAGGGTCAAGGCACACATTATATATGTTGCTATGTGCAGGTAATTATTGAACTTCTGTGATGAGTAAGGGTGGGGCTGAAATTACGCTGTTCCACAAACTAACCCCTTCTGATGCCCCCCCCCTAATTAGCTGCCTCATGAGAGCAGGCACCCTAAAATGGCAATCTTGTGATGCAGTGTGAAATCTACAGAAAGGCAGATTGAACTTTGGCATGGCTGGGAACCTAGGGGCTCATTATGATGGCGGAAGGACCGCCACCGCCAGCCATGCAGTGCCGGTCCTTCCGCCATTGGAGCCCGATTTTCCCACTGCCGAATTAGGATGGTGGTGGGAATCCAAATCTGTCCGCGGTGGACGCAACGACCGTTCACCACGGTTCCGCAAGGCGGTCCTTTTCCACCCGCCTTGCGGAACTAAACTATAGGCCAATATTGCGGCGGTGCCTTGCAGGCACCGCCGTAGGGATTACGATATCCCTTTCCGCCTGTCTTTTCGCGGCGGACATCCCACTGTGAAAAGACAGGCGGAAACTGATTCGGGGGCCCGTAGCGGGCCCCCCTTGTGTGGGGGGGAGGTAGCTGTACACTGGGGGGAGGTACCCATGGTACCCCCTGCATTTCCCTGCACTGCGTGGCAGGCACCGCGTGGTGCCTGCCACGTAGTACAGGGAAATGCACAGCATGGCACTTTGGCATTGCGTACGGTACTGCAGCCAGCAGCACCGTCCGCAATGTTAAAGGCCCTGGATGCGCCCGCCATCCTAATTGCAGTGGTGGGACCGCTGCATGTCTGGCGGGCGGTCCCAAACACCGCAACTATGGCAGGCGGAATCAGGTCCGCCCGCCATCGTAATGAGCCCCCTAGTGTGGAAGGGACAAGCGTCTGCTGGACGGAGTTGAAAAGGGCATATCTTTTGTAATTTTTTATGTGATGTCATATGATGAAAAGCATGGTTCTTCTGCTATTCTACCTCTGACCTCGATAGGGTCGGAAATGTATTGCATGTAGGCCTGGGCAGTCAAAAAAGTGGCCCAGATTCCCAGCACGCAGTGCTTTGAAAAACATTTAGTTAGGGACAAGGCGTTAATATTGGGAAAATTACTTGATAAGCAAAGGGTTTTAAACCTTGTAGGGCCAGTAACTTTAGTGAGGACTGGAAACATTGCCACAGCCCCGCTCTCTCTCGGTAGAGGGTGTAATTCTAATTGCATTTATATAGCACTTACCATCCCTGATGAGACATTGAAGCGCTTTTTAGCAAATAGCACGCTACTCTGCAAACCCAAAGATTTAGAGGTGGATTAGTATAGGGAAATATAAGTTGTTAATTTAAGCGGTGGACATGTGAGTCTGCTCGTTTGATTGAATAGGATAAAGGAGAGACAGAGGAGGGGAGAGTCTAGATAGTGTTATTTGGGAGATCATATTAGTTAGATGAGGTTTGGGATGAGTCAAAGGAGGGATAGAGGAGGGAAGAGTCAAGAAAGGATCTTAGGAAGATCAGAGTGGTAGAATGAGGTTTGGGATTAGTCAGAGAGTGGAGGTAAAGGATATATTGAGAGAGGTACAGGATGAGACATAGAGTAGTGCACTGGAGGGAGTTGAAGGGTTTTTTCAGTTTTTTTCTTTTATTCTTTCTTTCTTCAGTAGGAGTAATAAATATATAGCTATGTAACTACATAGAAAGGGCATACATGTATAAGGAAAATAATAAAGATATATAAAAATGTATTGCACAAAGTTCCATATGAGCAAGTACTAATAGATAGTTAGCAATTCAGACATTCAGGTTTTGCGATGAGTAAAAGCAATTTATGTGTGTATTTGTGTTTATATTTTATTTTCCTCAATATTTCAATAGCGAAGCACTTATAGATACATTTGTTAAGCTTTACATATTGTGATAGATATATAAAATATACAGAGACCCATAAGCACCTAATCAAATAACTTATATGAAAATTATGCAGTGCCTTTACACTTGTTAAGCATAAAATAGTGTATAAATATACATTTTTTTATATATATATTTGCTTAACAATAAGTGATATATACTTTATTTAAGCAGACCTAAAGAATATATATATATTTTTAAACCATAAGTAGCATATATTTTTGTACAAAGAAATGCACAAATCTACATACATACATACAATCAAATTATACATATTTACATGGACAGGCATATGCTGTACGTTTCTGTTTGAGTGTGGTGGTCATGTAGGAAAGAGCCATCTCTTAAGTAGTCTTCTGAGGATAAGATAGGTATCCATGGCTCTTGTGTTCGGGATAATGGTCTTGTGTGCAGGTGGAAGCCCAATTGTTGTGAGTCACTTGTTCATTGTTGCTGCTCCTCTTGATGGCTGGCTTTTTCTCCATGCTCGCCTGTAAAAGACCTGTCTCTGTGGAATGTGAGATTGCCACTGTTGTGTTGCTGTCCGAGCCTGGCCTGTGTGCTGAACGGTTTGGTGTGATGACACAGTTTGTAACCCCCTCTTCCTGTTGGTCTTCTTATGGGGGTGGCTCCCTTCCCTGCTGGCCCCTAAAATGTAGGGCCCCCATCGACTTGGCCATGTTGTTATCTTTTTTGATTTGTTGCAGTGTGTCATCTGCTGCATTACTGAACAGGAGTTCTCTGTTGAAAGGGGAAAGGAGCATTGATGATGTTGGCCGGCACCTCATTTTTATCCCCCAGATTCTTAGTCATGCATGGCACCTTAGGATTGCTCCTGTTACCAGTTGACTCACTGCTGTGTCCCCGGCATCCAATGCGGACTTTTGGCATGTGTTAGGCTATGTTCCTCCCTTCTTCAGCGAGGGCACTTGCCCTTTTCTGATATTGTTCTGGCAGATGATCAACTCTGCCATCGCCTCCCAGTTCTGATGGGCATACCTGTTAAGCAGGGCGTTGGAGTTTGCTATGTCCCATTGCGTTGATGTTCCTCTTTTGAATTTCCTTCCCACCATTTCTATCCTTTTACTTTCTCTATCCAGAGGTGGATTGGAGGTGGTTGGGATATTTCTTCTCTTCCTGGTGTGGTTACAATGATAGAATCTGCCACCACATTACACCAAAGGCACAGTTGGTCGTTAGAGGAATGTTTGTATTGTGTCTTAACCCTGGGAGTAACTGACCTGCAGGTTGGTAGCTCTTTGAACACCTCTTTCCCCTGATTCAAGATGCTTGGGAGCATTGGAAAGAATTGACTTTTATTTTGAGAGGGTAGTAATGTCTCTAGTAGGAACCATGTCTGTGACTTTTCCTCATCCAGTTGGACTCCATGCCGTACAGCCTCCTTCATAACCAGCTGATTGTACTTGGTAACACCATCCGGAAGTGATGGCCTCGATGGATAAGTGTTTACGGCTTCCTCAGGTGAATCTTCCTCGAGGTCTTGACATTGTTGCTTGACGCCTTCTGACTCTTTGACGTCTTGGTACAGTTTGTGTCCTTCTGTGTCCTCTTCCTTTTGTGGCTCAGGTGTCAAAGGGGTTTCGGTTCCCCGAATCTTTATCATGTGTGCTTTCTGTCAAAGGTTTTGATGGTATTCAAAATCCCTATCCCTGGAGGGAAGCATCAAATTCCTTCTTATTTTGAAGGACTGCAACCATTTCAGCTTCAAGTCTTTTTCTTTTCTTGCTCTCGATTTTGAGGGTGTGTACTTCGGCATCAAGCGTATGCGCTGCTCTCTTTTTCAGCATTGAAGTTGTGGCTGCTGTTGACTGAGCTACCATTTTCTTGTCTTTCTCTTGAACTCGATTGTCTTTCTGCGCAGATGTCTTCTCTGAGGCATTCCCACCTGTGGAATTCTTTATATGGGACCCGAGGGGTTCTTTTTACCTCTACTTGCCTTCTGTCAGTAAGATTTTTTGCTGCAGAGGCAGTCTTATGTAGTCTGGAGTCTGAAGCTTTCAGCTCGACTGCTCCCATATTTTTCGGCTTTACCTGTACACTATTCTCCTTTAGTCTCTTGTGTTCTTTTTCAACGTCGATGATAACCCTTTTGGCGTCAGAGCCCTCTCCTACCTCTTCTTCTGCTGCGTTATACTTGAAAGCCCGAGATCGCTGAGTGGAGTTGATTTCTTCTGCCTCTGCATTGCATAATCTCCCTGTCTTTGTTTCTCTCAAGTCTTTAGCGTTTTTGGCTAGAACTCTGTGCATGCCATGCAGGAATCAGACTTGTGGTCTATTGGCAGGCAGCGATTTCACACTTGGTGGTTGTCCCTTTGTACAAATTTATGGTGGCACTCTGGGCAGAAACAAAATGGTATCTTCTCCATTTCATGCAGAACAGGGAGCTCCCTGTCTGTGCATGCAAGTTCTCCTTACTTCAGTGTTTTCACTGTAATTCGGTCAAAACTCTTGATAAAATCCCTTACTTTACTATGGCGATGATCTTCTCCGTTTTCCCCGACAAAAATCTCGTTTTAACTCTTCTTGCTCCTCTTGGGGTTTGGAGACTTTCCCAATCATTCTAGACCCAGCAATGGAAAAAAGAATCTGAAGATTGCGACCAATAGGGGGACTTCCGGGAAAGGCATCTGACATCAGAGGAGGCAGGAACAAACAACAAACACCAAGCGGTGGGGACCGTCGATGCCCAAAAAGGAAAAAAAAAGCAAGAAAGGACTATTATACACAGCACAGCATGTGAATCCAAAAAGATTTATCCTTTAAAATGTATATTTTCACCACACGTGAACAGAGTGATTGCTAAAATAAAATGGAAAAACCAGGAGATCTCTCTATTGACCAAAGCCGCAGAAAAGTGCCATAGTACTGGAAAAGAAGGGTCAGTTTCTCTTTTCTTGACACCTCAGACTGACAAAGTCTTGCAGAATAAGCCTGTCGTTTGTGCTGGCAGTCTGACGGACTCCTTGGGAAGGGCGAGCTGCTCGCTGCTTGACATGCTCCTAACTCTGAAGTTTACAGGATAAGCCTTCCATGGGTCAGTACATGATCACACGCGATTCACTGATGGGGACGAGTCAGTCGCAAATCAAACCCTACTTGCCAGGCTACTAACCCGTGGCTGGCTTTACCCTGGAGGTAATGGCCTTCCCTGACATGTGACTGACTACCCCACCCCGCCACCTACTAATTTGTAACACACCAACCTGTTGGGGGAAGCTGCAAATGAGGGAGAGAACAACATAGGCTGGTAGGCAAGATCTAAAAATGGACTTCAGCCAGATTAAGAATGCTTCTTGGGCACCAGATCTGGAAGTCTAATTTTAAACACAATACAGTATATAAAAGTCTTTTATGTACCGATTGCTATTTTTGGATTTCTTTTCAGCTTGTTTTGGACTTAAAAACATAACTGAAGCACTAACATGTTTACTGATAGAAAGCCAATTACTGGTCTTGAGTGGGTACTGTCCTAAAATCTTCTTTTCAATCTTCAAAATATGTTGACCAAAGGTAGGGATTATAGGCAGTTTTGAAGAAAACAATAATGATGTATTGCAATATTTTAAAGTAATGTGCAGTACTCAATGATATTATTTTTCCTTAGTAACAACTATTTAAATCTCTATAAGGAAAGTGCCACTTCCTTGGAGCTGGTATCAGACCGGAGGAGTGGAGTATCTTTCTGAACCACCCTGGAAGGATGCCCACTATGCCAGAGATGTCGACTATGGTGCTGGGGAACCAGGTTTGAGTCTCAGCGTTGGCTCAACAATCTGTGATTATGCGCAAATAACTTAATCTCCACGTGCCTAAAAAATAAATGTGACCTTGTGTAATGTAACTGATGCTCATGTAAAGCACTCCAATACCGTTGCAAAAAAAAAAATGTTCAAGCCTCCCTCCCCCAACAAAACCTTTCCTGGAGAAGAAACATACCCAGGGCCACTGGAGTTATCCGATTGTGCAGCCGCTGTGTTTTGCATAATTATAGATTTGCTGCATTTGCCACATAATCAATCATCTGCAGGTTTTAACAATATAAATGTTGTTTCTAGCTCAAATGGTTTAAAAGTTACTAAAACCGCAGCAACACATGTTGTCGTGCAGTGGAAGGCCCCTTGCAAAGGTTGGCTGGTTACTTTTCTTTTGCTTATTGCTATATTTGTGTGTTAAACTGGTACTAATGAGGTGCAGCCAATGCCCAGACAGTGTTAGCAAGTTTAAAAATGACAAACTAATGAAGTAATACTATCACAAACTGTGTCACACTACGCCACATTCTTGCCGCTTAATTTATTCAACCCTGTTGCATAATTTGTCTCTCCCCTGCTGCATAATTCCAGTGGTCCTGGACATACCTGATAGCAGCTCCCAAGCAAGAGCCTGTTCTGCGGAATGACGAGAGGAGTGGAAGACACAAATAAACAGAATCCCCTTGAAGGCCTCACCAGTCCTCCCTTCTCCTCTTTCACCCTCTCAATTCACAAAGTGCTGCTGGCTTCAAAAGCACTAGCTCCCAATTCTGCAGTCACCAGCTTCCAACAATGACTTAGTAGGGGTCACCTGTTTCCAGTAATGATTCAGTGGGAGTCCACAGACCAGTGCTTAATTTGTAAAATATTAAGTGCCAGGGCTCTGACCAGGAGGCCACTGCAGCTTGCACCACCCATGGTCCTTGTCACTGCTACCAAAACAACTACTAACCATCTCTCTCACATGTAAATGCGACAGTTCAGATTATTCCAGGTCCCCAAAGCTAAAGAAATAGCTGGGGAGGCAGGTATTAGCAATTTTTTTAATGTATATTGTTTTCCTAAACAACTCTTATACTGCTCATCTCTAAATTACATGAGCAGCGCCACCAGGTGCCGGTGCCGAGCACTGAAAACCAATTAAGTGCCGGTGCTCAGCTCCAGAAAGCACCGGCTCAAATTAAGCACTGCCACAGACATCAAAAGGTTGGTATCCGCTGGCTTAGGCAGTTTGGATCGATTATTTCAACAAAATCAGCCCACCAGCTGGTCTTGGGCACAGCCCATCAGCTGATAGCTGATAGCCCTCCACGCTAATCTGACCCTGGTCCTTAGTCTAGCAGGATGCCTGGTGCAACTTAAATGCCCTTAAAATGAACTTTGGAATCTCCTGCCAAGGCTCTGGGTACAATCTGACTCAAAATAAAAGAAGCAGCACATGAACACATTATCACCGTGTTCTTGGAGCTGAAAGTACCAGGAGAGCATTTGGGTGATCTGCACCTGCCCTCTTCTATAGCATGCAGAATTTTTATTAATATCTATTGCAGCATTGAAACATGTGCCAAAAAAGGTATGTAACTTCAAAGTTGAGCCTAGAAAAACACAAATTATAACTTTGTTAAAAATTGTATTTGCTGCAAATAACCATTTTCATTGCCAATGTTTGAAATATCACCAATGCGCTTAAAATATATTCTTTCGGGCTTGAATCATATGCAAATAATGCCCTTTAGATATACACATCCATACATTATGACACTGGAATCAATTGTGAGGTTGCTGTATTAAAGAATTAAGTGCAAGAATTCTGAACTTAAAACTGTGAAAATTTGAAAACGCAAAAACACATTTTATGTTAGTCACAAAATGCATCTTCTTGTCTACTTAATTAGATACAGGGTAGTGGTGCAAGTGGGCGGGATCTGAGGGGCATGACATGGCCATATTTTCTTAATCCAAGAGAAACAGTTCACTTTCTTTTTAGGTCAAAGCTTACCAGACAGCTAAAGTCAGATTGGGGACATTCAGAAAGCTGATCTAGGAATGCATTCCGCCTGTTGCTTACCATTTGCTTTGTGGTTTGCAACTCACATTTCCTGGCTTTCTGTTTGCTGGCTTTATTTGCTTTAGGCTGTCTAGCATGGGTTCATTCCTCCCGTTGCCCAAACATTGTTTACTGTGTTCTTCCATGAACTCACATTCTGTAAGCAAGGCTTTAAATCTTGTTCTGATCTTGTCACATTTGCTGTGCATTCAAAGACAGAGGTCAAATGTCAAGCTCACTCTTTCAAGGGAGCTTGGTGTTTACTTTTCTTTCTCTGAATTCAAAGTGAGAGAATTTATGTGACAATCCTGCTGAGTATCCAGAGAGGGAATAGGATGTTTTTTTTCTAACACTCAAAAAAATTAACTGTGCTGATGTTTCAGACTGTAGCAGAATCAGTAAACATGAAGCAATTTTTGTTGTAATTCTGAAGTGTGGTAGAAACAAATATTTGAAAACGATCAAAACACATCAATACACTAGGTGATCACATTTGCACACATTATCGTTTGTGTGCAGTAAAACCGTTTTTTGGTGCAAATGTAATGGTCATTTAAATTGAAAATGTGGTGTCTGTAATGGCAGTGCGCTACCACACCATGCATACTCCACACTGTGCTACTCCCCTCCACTCTATGCCCTACACCTTTATGCCACGCCACTCACTTTTACGACACTCCACTCCACGACATGCCACTCCACTCTAGGCACCTGTACTTTATGACAGGCCATGTGACTCCATATCACTACAATCTACACCACTCATTCCACTACACAACGCACCACTCCACTCTACGCTCCTCCACTCCACTCTATGCCCCTCCACTCTACCCCATTCCAATATACCCCAATCCACTACAATCTATCCCATTCCACTCCAATGTACCCCAATATACCCTACCCCACCTCATTTAGGTGCAATCTACCCCAATCTACTCCACTCTAATCTACCCCATTCCACCCAATCTACCCCACTCCACTCCAATCTGCCCCACTTCACTCTGCTCCCCAATTCACCCAACTCCACCCCACCCCAACATACCCCACTCCAATCTACCCCAATCTTTCCCATGCCACTCCAATCTACCCCAATTCACTCCATTTTGATCTACTCTACCTCACTCCACTCCAAACTAATGAACTCCAATCTACTTCAGTTCACTCCAATTTACCCCACTACACTCAAGTCTACTCAACTCCACTCTACTCCACTCCATTCAATCTAACCCAATCACCACACCCCACTCCAATCTCCCACACTCCACTCAAATCTACCCCACTCTGCTCAATCTACCCCAGTCTACCCCACTCCACTACAATCTACCTCAATCCACCCCACTCCAATGTGCCCCAATCCAACCCACTCCCCTCCAATCTATCCCTCCCCATTCCACTCTACTCCATTCCAATCTACCCAAGCCCAATTTACTCCACTCCATTTCAATATACCCCACTCCACTCCAAACTCCACCGCTATCTATCCAACTCCTCTCCACTCTAATCTACCCCACTACATTCTAGACTACCCCACTCTACCACAATCTACCCCACTCCAAGCTACCCCACTACAATCTACCAAAACCTATCCCACTCCAATCTACCTGCTCCATTCCACTCTAATCTATCACACTCCACTCCACCCAATCTACTCCACTCCACTTCACTCTAACCTACCCCACTCCACTCTACCACACTCCACTCCACCAAAATCTACCCCACTCCACTTCATCCAATCTACCCCACTCCAATCTACCACACTTCACTAAAATCTACCCACTCCACTCCAATCTAACACACCCCACCCCAACCCCAATTCACCCCACTCTACCCCAATCAACCTCTCCTCAATCTACCCCACCCCAATCTGCCCCTATAAACTCCAATCCAATCTACGCCACTCCACCACTCCCCACTGCAATCACACTCACCCGATTCTCCCCATCCCACCCCACACTACCCCACTCCAACCCACTTCACTTCAATCAACATCACTCCACTCCAATCTACCCCACGCCACTCCAATCTACCCCACTCACTCCAAACTATCCCACTACAATCAACCCTCTTCAATCTACCCCACTCCAATATATCCCACTCCATTCTAAGCTATTTTACTCTAATCCATCCAATCTACCCCACTCCACCCTAAGCTACCCTACTCCACTTCAATCTACCCAACTCCACTTTACTCTTCCCCAATCTATCTCACTCCACTTCAATCTCGACTCCACTCCAATCAATACAACCCCACTCCTCTCAATCTACCCCACTCAATTCTACCCCAATCTACCCACTCCAATCCACACAATGTACCCCACAACACTCTACCCCAATCTACTATTATTCAAAAAGTTGATGATAATGCACACATTGATAAATGTATGTACAAAAACGGAATTGAATCACTGTTGTCAAAAATCACCCGATATGACCTCTCAATCAACCCTGAATCAGAAATATGTGGTTAGGCAGGTCCTGCGACATAGGCCCGAGGCAACTGATTGACAGATTACAGTTGGGGTTGCACATACCCAGAAGAACAAACATGCTAACAGGCAAAACCCAGACCAATGCCACAGATAGGCAGTGACACCAGAATGGTCCGGGTAGATTGGCCCCAATAAAGCACACAAAGTTAGATGCCACATGAAGTTAGGAACACTCAGCCAATCAGGACACAGCACAAACAGCATACGTAGTTATGCACTCCCCTGCCTGACATCTGTATACATTACCCACTGGCCCTCATTGTGTCCACGCAAGGGAGCATCCCACCTGCGTTTGTTATCAGCTGGGAGTAATTTATCTAAAAAGGATCTATGAATAGTTTTATGTGCTCCAAGAAATGTATGTAATGGCTCTCAGATTGATTGTTCTTTAAAACAGTCCTCAGACCCCAACTCTGTAACTTTTCTCCAGGCCGAAGTGTTTGATTAAACCAACTGTTCCAGTTTTGCCAAATGTCTCTTGTCTTTTGTTTTTTCAAGGCAAATTCACGTTCAAGCAACATTTTGGCGAGACAGATAGGAGAGGTTGGTGCTTCGCACCTGACTGCAGCCAAAGGAAAGGACCCCTCCCGGAGCTATTCACATCTGCGCAGCAAGGAAGGTGAGCAGATGCTACAATTGATTGAAAGTTCTGCTGAATCCACGGGGCAGAGGTCCACCCTGAAGCCGCCGTCAGTGGAGAAGAGACTACATCTGATCCTTAGTCCCAGCATTTAGCATATGGCAAACTAGGAGGAAGTGCAAAAATCTAACCTGAGCGCCCTGCGACTGAGAAATCTGACATATTGCCTATTTTATGTGTTGAACCTGAGTAGTTGCAAGGCAGCCTCGGAGGCATTCCTGCGGCGGCCATCTTTCTTCGATAGTCAGCACACTAGGGTGTCCATTACGATACCGGGCGGAATAAAATCCGCCATCCACCATAGCGGTAAAAATCCGCCCGCCTACACCGTCTGAATACCGACCGAGCAATCACGATGCCGCGACTCGAAAACCGCCGGCGGCGAAAAAAACACAAAAAATACCGCCCGCCCATGTCCGAGTCGAAGTCCATCCGTCCGCCACGGACGCAATTACGAACGACACCCAAAACCGCCCGGCCTGACGACCGAGAAACACCGCCCGTGAAATTAGGATCGCACCGCCATGAGCGCGGAAAATCCACAAATACACCGCCCGCCAGCGTAAACAACAGTGATGAAAATGGACACGGCAGAAGCCCTGGCGGCCACGTCCCTGCACAGAAATCATCTGCGGACCCAAACAAACACACACAACATGGCCAACAAGTCCACACAGCAACCCACGCACAAATACACAAACACAGTACACATCCCGAAAACACCCCCCCCCTGGACAAACAAACAAACTACAAATCCCAGAACACCAGCCACAACACACCTGAAAACAACAGACCATCATGACACACCCACATAGGTAAGTACAAAAGCAGCCCCTTCACAGACCACAATCCCTTGCAACACTACAAAGCCAAGAAGAGAGGAGAGAACACAGCGACACAGCAAGGACAGCAGCACACCACAGATACGCACCCATCACACCCACCACCACCACCAGCACCACCACCAGCACCACCACCACCACCACCAAACACCGGCACCACAAACGACCTGCACATCACACACCACACACACACACCGCACCAGCACCACAAACACCAAACCACACACCATGGCACCACACAGAATGCCAAAGTTCACTTCAACTGAGCTGACGGTCATCGTCGACGAGATCATCAAGGTGCACCCACAAATCTTTGGCAACCAGGTCCAACAGACACCAGTAGCCACCAGAAATCGGATGTGGAGCAGGATCGTAGACCAGGTCAATGCAGTAGGGAACGTACCACGCAACCGAGGCGAAATCACCAAGAGGTGGCAAGATATGAAAAGGGAGGTCAAGAAGAAGGATGCCAAGAATCGGCAGCTGGCTGACAGGACTGGCGGAGGTAATCCCGCGCTTTTCAAGACCTTCAAGGCGTGGGAGGAGAAGGTGCAAGGCATCATACATCCGGAGAGTCTCACCGGAATACCAGGGGGAGTGGAGGCTGGTAAGTACAAACAAATGTATACCAGCACACCGCTATGTACTCACATGCACTACCACTATGCCATAGCTCCGAGGGACAAACACCCCCATGTCCAGTACACAATACACAAGACATCACTCACACATGCAACAGACACTACCACACACTCAGCCCAAACCTACCAACTAACAAAACCATGGAGGCATGTGTACAGTCAGCCAGCACCGCAACTCCCACCAGGTCCCCTTGTACTCCAGAAGTGCCAGAAGGAGCACTCCCCACACCCACACCCATGTGTCAGCCATAGCTGCACTAACCGACAAGTAACAGGTAAGTAGCCGGAACACAAAGTCAGTGGGTGGGAGGGGGACAGCTGAAGTACAACACACACCAGGCTCATAGTCCCACAGTGCAGCAAGGTGGAGCACACCCCACACCCATGTGTCAGCCATAGCTGCACTAACCGACAAGTAACAGGTAAGTAGCCGGAACACAAAGTCAGTGGGTGGGAGGGGGACAGCTGAAGTACAACACCCACCAGGCCCCCAGTCCCACAGCACAGCAAGGTTAAGCACTCCCCACACCCATGTGTCAGCCACTGCAGTGCACACCTGCAGCCGACAGGTACACATCTCACCCTACATGCAGGGGCTTCTGTGGGTGTCAAGCCATCACCACAACTCACAACACCGCCCCCACTCCCACAGACCAGCAACATGGAGCACCCCTCCCTCCCATGACCATGTGGCATCCATTGCATTACGCACTCAAAAACAACCTGTAGGTGGAAAACTGTACAGGGCGGGGTGTCTGGAGGCATGAGAACTGCATTACGACTAACACATGGGACATGTCACGTAGCAGAGGAACACGCAGCACTGCTCCCTGTCACAATCATGTGACCAATGTGCACACGGACATGTATTACTGAGTCATACCCCACATGACCCATCACAGATACAGCAACACCTAAGGAGCCACGTCTGCATGCACAAGTCCCACTGGAGTACAGACCCACACGGCAGGCACTGTGCCACCCATCACACACATCAGCAACACCATCGAAGTCTTGTCCATGTAGTCCTCACTGCCTGTTACCCACACATCGTACAACAACGCCCATGTAAGACAAACCTTACTAGAAGTAACAGCGTGGAACCACAATATTGCACATAAACACCACTGGACCCATGAAACACACAGGCACACAATGCACATTCAACATATCATCCATCTCATCTGTCAGCCCCAGTGACATGAAAGGTATGTCATCCGAACAGCTGGCCCTCATACAGTAGTTATGCAAAGATACCTGCCCATGACAAATAATGTGCCTGCAGTGACTGAAGCGCACGTCACACTGTGATTAACAACATACATAATATAGTCAACACCCCAGGAGCACTGCATTGATGCACATGTCCGAGGGCAGCACGCACACCAAGGATGTGGCCCATCTGCAATACGTCGTGTGGCACACAACAATCACGCACTCACAACAATGCGTCCAATGTAATGTCCATAAATGATAACAGTCAGCAGATATGCCGGGAATGTTACACAGACACACACCTTTGTCTATGCACTGTCATGTTGCCAGAACACATGTCACGTTCTGCACCCATAACTCACAGTATGTACCCCAAAACCATATTACACCTCAAAAGCGTTGAGGGGGCTGTACCCCCTTTTGCCATCTGCGTTTCTAAGCGTACCATTTGAACCCCAAAACCATATTTCAACCCAAAAGCGTGGAGGGGGCTGTACCCCCTTTTGCCATCTGCGTTTCTAGGCGTTCCATTTGAACCCCAAAACCATATTTCAACCCAAAAGCGTGGAGGGGGCTGTACCCCCTTTTGCCATCTGCGTTTCTAAGCGTTCCATTTGAACCCCAAAACCATATTTCAACCCAAAAGCGTGGAGGGGCTGTACCCCTTTTGCCATCTGCGTTTCTAAGCGTTCCATATGAACCCCAAAACCATATTTCAACCCAAAAGCGTGGAGGGGCTGTACCCCTTTGCCATCTGCGTTTCTAAGCGTTCCATTTGAACCCCAAAACCATATTTCACCTCAATATCGTCGATGGGTCTGGAGCCCGCATACACCCGAGCCACAAAATGTAGGAGTATAGCAACACACCCCCATCGGCATTGCTAATCCGTCCCATGCCACATGTTCACATCACACAGTTCCATTGCCTTGCCCATGCATACACACATCGTACATCCACACACACGCCTCTGGGAAACCTGTGCACGACAGTGCACGAACTGTGAATGTCAGACAACCAATACATACTTTGCTAGGTGCAACACAATAACCTATCTCATTCTCCCCACAGGTGCCGAACTGCTGGATGCTGGAGAGGGAGACAGCAGCCAGCACAGCCAGTCCGCAAGCCCCGACCCGGACTCACGGATGTAGAGGAGCTGGACACCTCTTCGGACGAGGACCACCCAGCAGGCCCATCTGGAGTGGCAGGGCACAACCACTCCCCAGGGCCCCTCCTACCCACCAACCCATCACCCAGGGCTGATGAACAGTCACAGACCCCTGCTGCCACGGTCGTTGCGGCCACCACCACCGCCGCAACCACCACCACCGCCGCAATCACCACCACCACGTCATCCCTGGACACAGCCCCGGCGCAAGGGGTGGCCCGGCCGTCGGGGTCCACCCTGGGAGCCAGACCGAGGACCGTGGTGAGTAATGTGGCTAGTGGGCAGGTCGGTGGCAGCAGTACTGGTAGGAGGAGCAGGGTCAGGCCAACGCCATCCGTGCCTGGGAGCCAAGCCCTGCCGCAACTCGACAGAGTCCTTGGGGCCTATGAAGAGGCTCAAGGAGAATGGGCCAGGTCGGCTACCGACACGCGGGAGGTCCTTGGGGTGTTGAGGTCCATGGACGCCCATATGGGCCAATTCGTGAGCCGTATGGACCAACTCGTGGACCTCATGGGCCAGCTGGTGGTGGTGGTGAGGGCACAGGCAAGGCCAGCAACACCACCTCCGCCACCACCTGCTGTGGCGCAGGGTCGTGCAGCATCGCGTTCCCCTGCGTCCACAGCGAGTGAGCACTCCTCAGCCACCACCAGCAGCACACCAACACACCCCCCCTTCCAAACGTGGAAGGGGCCGTCCGAAGAGGAAACAGGTGTCCAGAGAGGACTTCGCACGCACCAAACGCCAGTGAGGCAGCCAGCCACCTTGACCACCTACTGCATTGACTTGTAATACGATCCTACCCCACACTGCCATCTGGATGGCATGTGTCTGTTGGACTGTGGACATAGAACCAAATGGGTACACCTTGAGCATCACGCAGCCATGACCGTCAACTCATTGTCACTGCACGCACCACTTTTGTCATCACCTTGCACACAATCACATGTCACCGCTGAAAATAAATACACCTTGATCACAATCTGCTGTCTGTGCCCTGTGTTTATTCAACGATGTGCAACGGCCACCATGAGCAGAAATGCATCTGCTGTGTGGTATGTCGATGGGACAGGAGAGGCTGTAGGGACCTAGGGGTGGAAAACAGAACAAGAGTACATTCAATGAGTGTGTCACACACTCATCACACAGTACTTGTCACCAACTACAAGCAATGTACACACATCTCACAGAGCAACAGGGCACAATGCTACAGCCACTGTCAGTGGCATACTAACCTGGACATGGACCATTGACACACAGCACTCAGTGAACAAAAGGCCTCCGTGACAGAGCACACATGCACCTGCACAACTACAGCTACATCAGCCGTCGTACATGGTCACTCACCGTCAAGTGAAGTAGCGGGCGATGAGCTGCTGACGCACATTCACAGCTTCCTCCTCTCCACTGTCCTCTTCACTGGACCCGTCCTGGTCTGCAGGCTGGGGCCCTGGCTGATCACCGTCATCCACTATTAGGGGGATCTGCTTGCGAATAGCCAGATTGTGCAGCATGCAGCAAGCCACTACTATCTGGCACACCTTCTGTGGGGAGTACGCCAGTGCGCCCCTGGTGCGGTCCAGGCATCTGAACCTGGACTTGAGGAGGCCAAAGGTCCGCTCCACCACACGTCTGGTCCTCCCATGTGCCTCATTGTAGCGGTCATCAGCTGGGGTCCGAGGATGTCGTAATGGGCTGAGCAGCCAGGGCCCATTCGGGTACGCAGAGTCACCTGGGTATGAGGGACACAGAGAATCGTTGCAATTCCAACTGGACACAAGACGGCATCGCACACCCAGCACGCTACACGAGTCCACATACTCACCAACAATCCAAGCACGGTCCGGTTGCAGATTGGTCATCAGACGTGGTAGGATGCTGTTGCGCATGATGTGCGAGTCATGGGCCGATCCTGGAAACTTCGCACACACATGTGAAATGACCATGTCCGCAAGGCACACCACTTGCACATTCAGGGAGTGTGTGTGCTTCCGGTTGCGGTAGATGTGCTCCGTGGCCTGTGGTGCAACAAGGCCAACATGGGTGCAATCAATTGCACCAACAACGTGGGGGATCCGTCCAAGGGCATAGAAAGCACCCTTCACCGCCGCCAAATCACGAGCCCTGGGGAATCGGATGTACCTGTTCCTGTACAGCATCATAGCTGACAGTACATCCCGTAGCACCATGCTGAACATGGGCTGGGACATCCCACCTCCACTGCCCACTGTGTGTTGGAATGACCCAGTGGCGAAGAAATGCAGTGCAGCCATCACCTTAGCCGTGGGGGTAAATGCAGTTGGATACACCCTGCGAGGACGGAGGTGGGGTTCCAACAAGGCACATAGGCGATGCAGGGTGGGTCGGTCCAGACGGAATTTCCGGATTACCTCCACATCCTCCATGTCTGCCAGCAATTGGTAGGGGCGATGTATGTTTGGTCTCCTCCTAGGAAAGATGGAAGTGGACACATGTCAAAGCAACACGCCACAGGGCATTTCCACATACACAATACAAAAATGACTGACCAAGCAATTGAATCACAGAACAGCTGACAAGTAGGGACAGCACAGCCACAATACACTTACACAGGTCCCCTTACCAATAGCAATGACCACTGACACCCTCCATTGCTATGAGCATGCACATGGGGATTTAGGCCTTAATAACTTGTAAGGCATGCTGATGGTATCAGACTGCATATTTGGCAAGCGGCAACACCACGGCAACATAACTAGCTGCTGTGCCTGACACAGCTTCCGAGGCTGGGTGAGTATGGCACACACCAACAACGCTATGGACACAGGCTGGGCGGCAAAAACAAGTGGGACCTGTTGCACGAGGGGATATGAGACAGTCATTGATGTCCCTACTTCACCCTATGTACAGCACTGTACGGATCACACCTCCAGAAACATGTGTACACATAGACAGCTCCATGACAACACAGCTGTGTGATTGCAAATACACATCACAAGTGACACGTAACGTTGCACGTGCCAAGTGGCAGATGTACATAGTGAAAGATGGCATGTGTGTGCAAATGCATATCCCATGCTCCCATGCCAATGTGTACATGATAATATGCCAACAGACATGTGGAGGCTGGGCACTGGCCGCCCCTGCCTATGCACTTAGCATGTTGTGGCCCTGTCCATTGTGGACCTGCTCCCACACACAAATCATGTCCACACCTGCAGATGCATTGCGCACATTATACTGTGTGGTGCACATGGCATCAGCGGACTGTACCCGCCATGGGCCAGGCCCTTACGGCCAACTCCAATGACCCTCGCGGTTGCACCCTGCGTGTTCCACTGTGGAGGTAAGCATCCCGGGCCAGCTGGGAGCAGGCCATCGTCTGCAATTGAAGCTGGCAGACATGGTACACAAATTGCAGCAGCTTGGACCCACTGAAACTGCCCCAGGGTGCTATATGAGTGTGGGAGTGAGACCGGCATCACCACAGCTACCTGGGACTGCAGCCTGGCATCCCTCAACAACACCTGCTGCTGCCACCTGTCCACCTTCACGTCGATGACGCTGAGGATATGTCCAGGTCCACTCACCAGCGAGGAGCTGGAGATCCTGGATTCCGAGCTCAACGCACACTGCACATGGCTATTCCTTGCGAAAGTTGTGTGTGAGAGACAACTGCAGTGTGTGTGGGAGTGCATGTGGGGGACACACATGTCGTTGATCCGCAGCACCATGAGTCAGAGCCTGTGGGGTTCCAACATGCACTGCTCACCATGCTGACTGCAGGTGGCAGGGGTTTGTGAGCTCTCGGGCGCTTTGACATGTCTGTCCCTCCCGAGTGGTGGTACATGGCAACTTCATGTCAGACATCCAGTGACACAGCCAATTGGCAATGCAGGTCTCAGTGCACTTGTTGCTCGTGTGAATGTCAGGCTGGGGCCATGCTGCCCTTCTCAGTCCCAGCAGGCCTGGCCTGCACATTGACTGCACAATGCCAGTAGGTGACAACACAGACTGCCTAGTGGGTTACATGTGTCTCCTGTTCAGGACCCTCCGGATAAGCGCCAACTCAGCCCTGTCGATTGGACACCCCATGCCTCGTGATAGGGATGTGTGTGTGAGATAGTGGCACTGAATGTGACCTCCGTTGCGGGGTGGGCCATGCACAGGGCGAGTACGTTGATTGTTGCGCAGTGTTGGTCACAGTGGGTACACCCACACAGATGTGTTGCCTTGTGATCTTTTGCTAGGTCCGCCTGACAATGGACAGTAGATGTGGGCAGACTACACATTGGTCGATGTGCTGTCTATATGCATGTGCCTTCACACCAGGCACAGCTGCCCCTGCACATGTGACCCCTGCTGCCCTCAGTGCTGGGTCTGTTGAGCTGATGCGCCATCTGTGCGTGGGGCAGACAGCTCTCCTCACTTCCGTCATTGCCCATGACATCACTTTGCCGCAGGTGACATGGATCATGGAGGGCCCACATGTACGCGTGGGTGGACTACACAAGACTGTCCGATGGTTGTCACACCCAGTCAGTGCTTCGAATGGGAAGGATGTGGTGCTGGTACTCATTTTAATGTGTCGAGTGGGCGGGGCTAGGTGCGGGGCTACATGCAAGACATGGGAAGTTCATCGGCTTATCTACTAGTTGCAATACACACGAGACACGTCTTTTTATGACCACATCAGGGTCATTCCTTAAACTAACTGGAAGTCAAACAGTCATATTTTACCCTGTCCTCATGGCCTCCCCTCGCTCACCCAAATATGCGTTTGCACCTGAGAAGCCAGCGCATGCACAAGCAGCTCCAAGCTCGCCCCAGAGAGGCCAAGGAGTGTATGTGTGGGTCCAGTTGAACAAGTGGTCTGTCTCGCGGTATGATAAGTGGTGGGACGCCGTCCACCTGCGTGGTGCCCCGACTCCAGACCCGGGCAACATTGACAATGCATGACAGGCTCCGCAGTCCGGATACACCACCTGCAACACACAGAGGCTGTGGCTGCCCTAGCGGCCCAGGCCGCGTCCAACTGGAGCTCATGGACCCACACATTCACTCTTTGGCCTCTCTGGGGCGAGCTTGGAGCTGCTTGTGCACGCGCTGGCTTCTCTGTTGCAATGGCATGTAACGTGTGTGGGAAATTAGGCAATGAGTGAGATGGTGCGAGCCACCTTCCGTGACGTCACTCCTGCCCGTGATGTGTGCGTCCCCCCACTACTTCCATTTGACTTGTGCCATACTACATGTTGAGGATGTGTTGCCTGCGTGATGTGACCAGGAGGAGCGCGCCATGACCTCTCACCCACCATGCTCCACTGCCATCCCATGCCCTGGATGGCCTGTGCACGTGGACAACGTTGGGGGTACACCTGGTCGACAGGGGATGTGAGTGCCTTGGCAAGGGCCTGGCGGACGCACAGCAGTATCCAGCATGTCCACAGAGGGTGGGCTGACGTCTACACCTGATGCAGCATTGATCGTGTGCCCGCCTGTTGTGCACACACGAGTTCACATTCATCCCCAGACAGGTGGTCTGTACAAATTCCCAGGAGTGTGGTAATGTACTGCTCCGGAATCCTCCCAACACAGCGTGTTTCAACATTGAATGTGCGCACCTACCCGTCACACCCACCCACCTGAGCCAAGCGTAACTCCCGCTTCACATGACACATGTGTGTATTCCGCAGTTGTGCTACTCTCTCAGGGGCGGTCCTGCGACTGTCCCGTAGCGCACACACACAGCACCGAGTCGAACTGGCATCCTGTTAGATTGGTAGGCACACTGACACATCTCCTTCAGAGACAGTGGTGGCTGTGATGGATATTGTGACTGCCATGGCGGTGTTGGCTGGCCATGGCAGGGCACACTGACACACATTGCATCCGCAGCACTTCGTGTCACTACTCGGCACATGGAACTGGGCACTGTCCCTGGGGTTGATGAGTAATGGCGCCTGTCGATGTGAACTGTGACTGTATGCTGTTGCTCCTGTAGTCGGTTGTATCTGTGTAGTTGATGATTGGAGTTGTTGCAGTGTGTGGTTGGTTAAGTGGGGCAGATGCCGTGTATGTGACCTCAGCAATTGCAATGTCCGGTCTCACATCCTAATGTGTTGGACACGTGGCAGGGACTTCACTTCTCTCAGACCCTGCTACTTGTGAGTGTGATGTATCTGCTTTCCGGTGCAACGTATTGACTGCATGTGATTGGTGTTATTCCTATGTTCATGTATCCGTGTCATGTTTGCGTGCATGCATTGCACAGGGTTTGAGTGTAGCCACAGGTGGACTGGCAGCATGCGCGGAGTATGCGGGCATGTGTGAGCTTACTTGCTGTGTGGCCAGCAGTGTAGGTGTATGTTAGTCACGTGATGTGCATTGTGGCTGGGTACATGGCTTACTTTCAATGTGTGCATTTGGGAGGTGGTGGTGTGTGGTGTGTGATTGTGGTAGCGTTGGTGTGTATGTGTGTGTCGTGTCCATGTCGAATGCACACATATGTCACCCCTGGACATGGTGGATGTTTGCAACCGTGTTGAGGTCTTTGAATATGATGAGATGTGTGTGTTGTATGTTGCACAGTATGCAGAGTGTGGGTGTGTCCTTGCAGTTCAGGCTGACTCCTACTTGTTATGGTTCAGACGTTGTGTGTGTGCAGGGTGTGTGACTGTCAAGATTGTGTCTAGTCCAATTGTGCATGTCAGCATTTCAGCAGTTCTTACTCACTGTGCAGTGCTGCCCACCCACATTGATGTCGTGTGTGTGTTTTGTCAGGCATTGCTGTGGCATGCTTTAGCGTGGCTCCCACTTTTGGTTGCTGAGTGTGTGGTCAGACTGTGTGGGTCATTGTAGACATGTGTAGGACTGTGCTTTGTAGTGAGCAGGCCGTCTGTGTTGATGTGATGATCTTTCTGGCAACTTCAGAGTGTGAGAAGTCCTGCTCCACGAGCTGTGGTATTTCCCTGTGGCCACTGTTGCGGCTACTCATTAGCGTTGACATCCAATGACAGTGGACTACATGGTCATCTCACGACTTTCGTGTACTTCACACACTCTCATCCTCTCTCATTCGTACTTGTGAAATGATTCAGCAGAGACACCTATTTACTTCAAGCCATGTATTTGGACTTATGTCCTCTGTTATGCAGTATAGTAGACACTACTGGCAGCGAAATGCATGTGGAGGATATCCTCAGCATGATTACACATAGCATAGGGTGAGGGGTACATGTGATTAGTTGTTGACTGTGGGATGTGGGCTTCAGAGTTACAACTGCTTAGCCGTTGCTGTGCTAATGTACATTTGCTAATTACTGTGGAGCTGCTGACTTTGACACAGACAGTATACATTTTGCCTACCAGACCGCTTGACATCATGGGCACAGTACATCTCAGTTCCATGTTACAGGTTTGCTGCTATAGTTACTCATACACACGTGCGTGAGAGGTGACATCAGGGCATGGGCCTACGTGCATGCAACGGCGTCCCACTTGTTGTTGCAATGTGGTGGCTACTGGACATGACACAGTCACTGGGGTCATGTTGTTGGGGGATGCACTTGTTGTCCATGCAAACGTCCTGGCACGGAAGTTCAGAGGGAGGTGAGGTGACAGCTCTCACATACTACAGCCGACCGATTACTGTCCACTGACCGGTGCATATGTTCATGGGCGCAGGATACATATTATGGCATAGTTGTACGTGCAGTTCTGTCCATGTGGTTGCCATGCACTAATGCCATGCCTCTGCCTCCCCCTGTTCATGCAGAGTTACTGGATGTGATGAGGAACAGAGTGCATGTCCCGAATATATCCGATATCATGGCAGTGTAGTTAATGGTGTCGTGTTAGTTGCAGGTTGTATGGTATAGTTGTTGTACAGCTGACTGTCCAGTCCGTGCGAAAGCCAAGCATGGGTACGGTGTCGGACAACATTGTTCAATTGGGTGTATGGCGTCGGGGCCCGACGAATTGACAGGTTGTCAGGTATGCGATACCTTCCAGCAGGGCTTCCATGGCATTGGTGGTATACATGGATGCCATCCAATGAAGCGGATGGTGGCTGTCAAGGTGTTGGTCGTAAGTTGTCCCTTGTAGGAGCCTGATGGGACATGTTGGATGACATTCGATGAAACTGTGATCCAGAATACGTCGTGTGGAGGCACAGTGGTCCCATTGCGGTGTGGGTCCGATTGCAGCCACATACGCCATTGTAGTAACCACGCTGGACATGGTTAGGTAAACAGGTTTATTAAGGCTACATGGAGGAGGAAGAAGGCAAGCGCCAACTCCCACAGCAGCTCCAGCTCCAACTGAAACACAGCACAGTTGCTAGGAGCTGGGAGCATTCTAAGAACATTGTGAAAGGCATTGTACAATATAGTAAGGCAAAGTAATAATACATAACATAAGATATAACATATCTTCTCTCTCCCCAAAACAAAACACAATACACCCAAAAGAAAAGACTTAATCCCTATATCTAGCAGGTCTAACTATTTGTCTGAAACTTCGTTTGACGATGGTTTGATCTGAGCAAGAAGGTTCAGAGGCTAGACAAGAGGAAGCTGAGGCTTTGGTGCGGACCTTCACTATTCTGTTAAGGTTCCACCAATGTCCTCCCAGATACCATCACGGCATTCCCAACAATCTTAACAACTTTAATAGGTTCACTGAATTTGCAGTCTCCTTTCCTCGTATGCACTGGAGATTTTATTTTGACCATGTCTCCTACCACAAGAGGAACCACCTTGACTGCTTTCTTGACGTCAAACCATTCCTTTTGTTTGACCTGAGAATTGGTCATGTTTTCAACAACCGTAGACATTAATCTGGAAACATCAGAATCAGACTTTACCCACTTAGACATCCAACCAGGTCTGAAACTGGTATTGGCCTTTCTCCCTCTTAACAATTCGAAAGGACAAACTTTGGTGGAAGAATGAGGCGTCGTCCTATAGGACCAAACCAAACTGTCAAGAGCCTTCTGAACGTCATGATTCCCCGCTCTTGCCCATTTTATGCACTCCCCAATCACACGATTCATTCTCTCCACAAGTCCGTTTGACTGGGGATGATACAAGGATGTTTTACAGTGTTTGACACCTGATTCTGACAAAAAAAATTGGAATTCATGACTCACAAATTGTGTGCCATTGTCAGAGACAAGGATCTCTGGACACCCCTCTCTCAACCACACTTCTTTCAGAAAAGAGACAATGGCCTTGGTGTTAGCCTCCCTGACCAACTTAACTTCAGGCCATTTGGATGCATAGTCCATGAGAACCAACACAAATCGTAAACCACCCTGAAGATTGTCATAGGGTCCCATGATGTCTAATCCAAGCTTCAACCATGGTCCCTGCGGGCACTCAATCGGCATCAAAGGAGGAACAGATACTTTGAAACTTTTGTCAGCTGCACCACAGACATAACATTTGGAAACAACCTCCTCAATTTCAGCGTCCATCCTTGGCCACCAGTAAGTGTCCCTTACGCGACGTTTAGTGAGTGTACACCCAAGATGCCCCTCATGAGCTCTCTGTATTATTTCAATGCGGAAAACATGGGGAGGAACAAATTTATCCCCCTTAGGAGTAAACCATCCTCCAGGGTGAGTTCATCTTGTACCTTCCAGAAAGGTTGGACAAGAGAATTGACAACCTTCTCCCTAGGCCATCCTACAATCACATGAGAACACACCTCTTGAAGCACACAGTCAGACTCCATGGCTCGCAACCACTCTTTCTCTGAGCCTAGATTCATACAAGGTACCTCCAACGCTGCTACTAAACAATCTTCGCAGTCCTCATTGGAAAACTCACATAAATCGACATTTTCTGATTCATCTGATTTAACAGGGAATCTGGACAAGAAATCAGCTCGCCCATTTCTTCCCCCAGATATATGTTTTACATCAAACTCATACTGGAGGAGCTTTGAGACCATACGTAAGATCCTGGGAGTAGAACATTTACTCATTCCACCTCCAAGGATATTGACTAAAGGTTTGTGATCCGTCTGCAACAAAAACCTTTTGCCCCATATATACGAACGAAACTTCTCAATAGCCCACGTGCAGGCCAGCAACTCCCTTTCTATGACTGAGTACTGAAGCTCAGCAGATCTCAGGACTCTTGAAGCAAAACATATAGTGTTCTCAACCCCTCTGTCGGTCTGAGTCAACATGCCACCTAGACCCATTTGGCTGGCGTCGACAGTGACACAGCAAGGAAGATTCGGATCAAACGGCTTGAGTACAGATCCATCCCTTAAGGAAGATTTGACAGCATTGAGAGCAACTTCACAGGCATTGCACCATTCAAACTTCACCCCTTTTTTGAGAAGACTGCTAATGGGCCTGACAATTGAAGCAAAATTCGGAACGAACCTCGAGTAGTACTCGCACAGACCCAAAAGAGATTTGACCCCAGTCTTGTCCGCAGGAGCTGGAGCATCTATAATTGCTGTTAGCAAGCCAGATTTAGGACTGACGCCCTCATCAGAAATGACATGACCCAAGTATTCTACCTTGGAACGGAGAAACTCACATTTCTCTTCCTTAAGTACTACACCATTCTTTTTAAAGAGAGTCAGAACATTGTCAAGTGTAGCATTATGAGAGTCTAGATCCCTCCCAAAAATCAATACATCATCTTGAAAGACTAAGACTCTCTCAACCCCTTTGAGGATGTTGACCATGATCCTCTGAAAGACCGAGGCTGCTGACGCCAGCCCAAAAGGCATACGACAATACCGGAAAGTGCCTAATGGAGAGACGAAAGCAGTTAGGTGACGAGAATCAGGGTCCAATTCAACCTGGTGGTATGCACTGGCTAGGTCTAACTTGGTAAAGTAACGAGCACCCTTGGTGGAAGCCAGAAGATCACTTATTCTGGGTAATGGATGGGAGTCTATCCAGATCTCTTTGTTCAAGGACCTTAAGTCAACACAAACGCGGAGATCTCCTCCCTCTTCCTGGCCACGACCAAAGGCGACAACCACAAAGAGGATTCAGTGGGCTCGATGATACCTTTAGAACATAATTTTTGAGTTCTTTGTCTAAATCCTCTCTTACACTGAACGGAACCCCTCTAAGTTTGTGCTTAACTGGCACGGCTCCGTCCTTCACAACAATTTTATGTTTGAAACCTTTTATTTTCCCCAATGCGTTCCCGAAAACCTCTGGGAACTTATCCTTCCAACCCTGACTCTCTTCTTCATTCCCCACCACTAAAACCTGTTCTTTGGCACCTGGTCTTAAGTATCATGCCAAAGAGTCCCTGGTGAAACCAACCCAAAATGTTGAGCCCTTTGACAGCAACATATATTTTCCCTTTGATCCTTCTATCCTTGAATCCCAGCTCCTCTTCGAAAAATCCCAAGAGTTCAATTTTCCGTCCTTCATAGGACACTGGAGACCTGTCAGGAGGAGAAAGAGTTTGAGACCCCTGCCAAACATCTTCAAAAAGTTTTTGTGTCATCATTGTTATTTTAGCTCCTGAGTCAACTAGAAGCTTAACTGTGTGGGGACCTATCCTAATGTCAACAACCGGATCTACGCATGAAGACGGATCACCCTCAACCACAACTTGAGAACAACCATCTGCTATGTTTTGATCACAAGTGACAACAGATATAATTTCTGAATCAGAGTTACTGTCTGATTCAACTGAACACACAGTAGGTTTCTTGAAGTTTCTTTTCTTAAGACATACTTTAGCGAAGTGCCCCATTTTTTTACAATAATTGCACACCACTTCCATAGCAGGACATTTAACTCCTCTTTGGTGAAATGGATTGCCACATCTCAGACACATGTTACTACTGGTTTTCACAAAATTCGAGTTTTGAGGTTTAAAATTAGAGGAAGCATTGGGGAAGTTAGCATTAGGCTTAACCCGCTGCTTAGATAAATTATTAACTTTGACGACATTGACAACATCATTAAGCTTGTCATCAAGTTCTTTGAGAGAAAACATTGAGATTTCAATGCTTTTAGCGATTTTTATAGTTTCTTCCAAAGGAGGATCAGCCATGCTCAAAAGTTTCTGTCTTATGTTTTTGTCTTTACACTGGCAGACAAATTGATCCCTAATTAATTGATCAGTGAAATTTTCGAATTTACAGTCAGCAGCTAATTTACGTAGCGTAGAAATGTAGGAGTCTACATCTTCAGACTCTGTTTGTTTCCTTTTGAAAAATTTGTGCCTCAAAACCATGAGACTGGGTTGTTTGTCGAACCTGTTTTTGAGCTTTAAAACAGTTTGCTGATATTCATCCAACTCTTGAGACTCTTCTTGTGTTAAGGGTGGTAAATGTTTGAAGATGGACCTTGCTTCAAACCCTAACGAATGGAGAAGTAGACATTTCTTTCTGTCTGCAACAAAACGAGAAGCACCAATGGCACCCAAATACGTTTCAAACGCGTCATGCCAAATTTCCCAACGAACAGGAGGATCTCCTGGCGAATCCAAGAAAGGAGGAGGAGGATTAACTGATTGCAAGGTGCACATTTTAGAATGACTATAAAAAAAATTCCAAAATTAACGTGAAATCTTAGACAGTAAAAGGACCACAAGAAATAGAAATATACAATAAGTGTCTAAGACAAATGTAGTGATGCAACAAACATTGCAAGCCAAAGAGAAGGTAACTAGCATAAAGTGTCATAAAGGTGTGTGTCACTGTAAGCATAAAGCAGTGCACACCCTTTGAGAAGGAGACCTCTATGAATGTCAAACTTAACAAGTGTGCAAGTTGCACTAATTCAAAAGACGTTGTAAAATTAGGATGAAAGGTGTGTGTATCACCGCGTGACACACTGTTTAAGAATGATGCAACCTGCACCACTTCAAATAAAGTTGTATAATTTGAATAAAAGGTGTGTGTATCACCGTGTGACACACTGTTTTAAAGGTGGTGCAAACTGCACTAATTCCGATTCCAAGGTGTGTGTGTCACCGTGTGGTACACCCTTTCTTTTAACAAGAAAAAAATAAGGTGTGTGTATCACCGCGTGACACACTGTTTGGAGCTGTTGCCTGCTGTAATTTAAGCCTTCTTTTACAAGATGTGTGTATCACCGTGTTGTACACTGTATGCCCATTTCGTTTTGCGAGATGGACCCCCAATCCAAGATGGCGGCCGCTGTGTGAAGTTTTAAGCTTTTCAGAAGGTGTGTGTATCACCGTGTGGTACACTGTATACCAATCTAGTTTCACGCGATGGACCCCAATCCAAGATGGCGGCCACTGCGTGAAGCACGTAAAAGAGGCGTTCTTTAAAATGACCTCAATAAAGTTCCGGCCGCTGCGTGAGCAACGTGACAGCAAGAGAGAACGTCACAACAGAAGAGGGTGGACTCAGGGAAATGCCGGCGCTCCGCGAAGAATGTTGAAGAGGAAGAGCGTTGCCAGGTGAGTGTTGCTAGGAGATAGTGTATGTAGCGAGGGGTGCGCGAGCAATACTAGAGTTTGCAAAACGCTAAGTCCGCGTGGTAAAAGAAGTTAAAATTGCCCAAAAAGCTGAAAATTGAAGTTTCTTGAGAAGGGCTAGGCTTGAATAAGTTTAGAGAGGTTAACACGAAGTAGCGGCGAAATTAGTCATTGTAGATAGCCTCGAATGTTACAACGTGAGCGTGTAGAGGGAATGCGAGAGCACGGAGTAAAGATCCTACCGTTGTTAGAAGGATTTACCAGGCTTCGCCGTGTGGTACCGTAGCTTTCTTCTGTTGCTTCCTGTGGGTTTCCTTATGTTGCTTGGCTTGACTCGACGAAGAGTGATGGTTGGAAAGTAGGTTGTGGACGTGATGCCAAGTAGAAGTCAATGCGTCACACGCGAGGGTAGTTGCCATGTAGCCTTAGATCGTCGCCAGTAATTTTGTAGTAACCACGCTGGACATGGTTAGGTAAACAGGTTTATTAAGGCTACATGGAGGAGGAAGAAGGCAAGCGCCAACTCCCACAGCAGCTCCAGCTCCAACTGAAACACAGCACAGTTGCTAGGAGCTGGGAGCATTCTAAGAACATTGTGAAAGGCATTGTAAATATAGTAAGGCAAAGTAATAATACATACATAAGATATAACAGCCATGCCCCCATAGGCTGAACAGATCCTGTCGTGGACGTCCAGGGGGTTGAACAGTTGTACCAGGTCCGCCATTGGACATGCCGGGTTGGAGAGACATAAATCCACAGGACAGTGGAAGGGACACCTCCGACAGTAGAAGACGGGGTTGACGCAGCTGAACAATGCGATGCGGTAAGTTAGTCAGTAACTTACGTTCAGCAAAGCCAGATTGTCACATCCCAATATCTGTATCAGGTTATGTTTGTACAGCTTCATCTCTCCGGCATAGTTGGGTAGGTGTGGTGCAAGTGCCATTTTGCTGCAGGGCGTGGTGATGGCGTGCTCCAGCCGGCTGTGCAGTCTGCAGAGTGCAACCTCCGACGTAGCTGGGAATTCTGTAATGGTCGTAGGGAGGCAGGACTTGGGTTATAGTAGCTTGTGCGGAGGACACGGGCCCTCATCCCACATGCTTCTGTGAATGGTCAAGGTCAGTGGTGTCTGACTCCTTCCAGATAACTTGCATGTGAACCACATGGGGGAGTGGTATTATTTCTTTTTTCCGTTCGAAATGTTCTTTCGTGTTATGCGCTATCTGCCCAGTGGACCGTTCCCTCTGCATGCCTGTGTTGGGCTTTTTTTTGGGATAATGACTGTATTGTCCTGCTTGAATAGTTGAGCTGTGTTTTCGGTGTGGATATGGAAGGCCATTCAGTGCTATCTCCTCTCCCGTGTGTGGGCGGCAGGCTGCGTTTCCGCTATACGTTGGGCCTTGTGTGTGGGTGTTATAATTGGAGCCACCTGTTGTCGGTCCCCGGGATCTTTGATGTTACGTATTGCATGTCTTGGTATTGGGTGCAGGGTGGTATCAGTGTTTCTGTGTGGTACTGGCGTTCCTTTTGCCGATGGGGTCCATATTCTGCTGGGTGATGTTGCCGCCGCTGTGTGCTTCGCCATGTTTTGCACACAGGGGCGTGTCCTAATTTGGCGTGACATCACTGACATGTTCGGGTCAGTAGTGTGACGTCAGGTTGGCAACTGTGAATTGCCAGTTGGGGACATGACTGTGGCAGGACTGTCATGTGACATGTGCGTTCAGGGTGGGGCTGGTGTGTGGTGTTTGTTGTGCCCTGTGTTGTTTGTGTGCGGCGCATACATGGCGCTGTCGTTGGGCTCTGCGTTGTGCGCATGTGTGGCTGCGTCATCGCCGCTGCGCTGCGGGGGCTGTGACGGGGACGTTAGTTCCTGGTCCCGGTAGTGTGTGCCCGGTTGTTACGAGTTGTTTCAATTTGCCCGGTGTGACATTTGTGGGTGCAGTGGTGGATGTGTCGTGTCCACGCAGGGGTGTCGGGGGGGGCCCATGTACAGTTTTTCCGCCCCTTGCACTGTGTGCGTTGTTTGCATGCCCTTGTTGTGTGTCTGCCTACCTGCGCCGCGCTGCGCGTTGACTCCTAGGTGCTGCATCAGGTAGAGCATGGGGATGGCCTGGAGTGCTGGATTCATGCTCGGGGTGGGCCGCCTTTTTGGTGTCCGTACTCGAGCGGTCGAGTTTCCGCCTTGGTATCTCGTGCAGTGTCTCTTAGCCGGGGGAGCTGTTTGTTTGCGGCATCGTAATTTGTGCGCCGGGCGGTACGTGATTTCGTCGGACGGTGTGTCTCCATTGGGCCGCGGCGCTACGTGAACGGGCGCACTTTGATGGCGGATGGTGTCGCTGGCTTACGGGCGGTGTTTGTCTGACTTTTCACATCCTAATTGGGCGGGCGTGTGGGTCGCGGCGGGCGGACGGTAACTGGTGGTTTTTGCATCCGCCAGCACGGCGGTAGTGCTTCCGCCCGACATCGTAATGGGCCCCTTGGAAGGGTAAAGGCTATTAGTCGATTCGACCTCTGGGCGTGACACAGATGGTACGCTTGCCTCCTGGGTGTGATTCAGAGGCGAGGCCTCACTGCTTGGACCACTAGGCGTGAAACAGATGGTACGCTAGGCCCTGGGTGTGATATAGGGCCAGCACCTCCATCTTTTTTAGTCTAAAAGGGCTTTCTCAGAACTACTGGTTTCTTTAAACATTGGTGGTATCTGAAAGAAGTGATAGGTGTTGTTCGCTTGGACCGCTGGACATGACACAGATGGCACGCTAAACCCCTAGGTGTGAACCAGGGTGTAATTTGGACGTTAGGAAAAATTTCGACCTTGGAGTTTTGGTGTGGCTTGTGCTTTGCCAAGGTAGGCTTGTGGTTGTTGAGTTGTTCCTCTTTTCCACATAAATTGTTGTTATCTTTGTCCCATAGCCAATACTAACAGACTATCGGGCTCACTTAGTCCCGTGTAGTGTGCAGAGCCTCCCCTCATCATCGGGTAGCATGTGTTAGGATCGGGCTAAGGTATTTTTCAACAAAAGTCATAATTTTTTCTGTCAGTTTTTTCTCTTTATCTTCATTGTGGTTATTAATTGATGCATTCTTGATGTTGTGCTGCTGGTAAATTGTTGCAACTGCATTTTTTTGTCTTGAGTGTTGTGTTTTGTTAATGACTCAATGTGCTAATGAAGGCGTTGTTAATTCTCACAATTGTTATTCCATATCTAAATAGAGTCTGCTATTTTGCTGCTAAATTCACACGTTTGAACTAACAATTACACGTTCTTTCAGGTTGTGACCCTTCATATGTATTGTTGTTTATGTTTGTGAAACGTTTATTTTGATGCATCTATACATAGCGTTGAGCTCATAGAAGTAGTTGTAACCAGCAATCCCCATGTATTTATTTCCCCACAACCAGAGTAGAACTTAAAGTTACTTAATTCTGAGAAGCAGAGTGCATCAGTCCCTTAAAAATGGTTCCCAGCTTATAATGGAGTCACCACTAAAGTACATGCAAACTAGGTTCCCCACACAGGTAAAAAAACTTAGCAAGTATTGCCACGAAAGTCACACACACTGAGGCACACACGTACTCCTGGCCAGGGGGGAACCTTCGACACTAACATAATCGAATGCACAAGGACACATATTTGAACCAAATACGTAGGGCAAAAGAAGGCCAGAAGAGAGGTACTGTTAGAACTGTGAGACATCTTTGAGGAGGCCCAGACCGCCAATCCTATCCCAGAACCAACAAGTAGGGCATCCGCGCCTACTCAGCTGTATGTAGGGATGGAGGTGCTCACCCCGATGCCTGCCATCCCCGCATTAAGTTATACCAACCTGCCACTCGAGGGAGCTGGAGGGTACCCTACTGAACAGCAAACTATTAGATCCAGACATGGTGGATAAGAGGCCAGCTGGCCTAGGCAATCCCGGCATCACCCCAGTCCAGTGCTAGAGCTCCCGGAAGTTCGACTCCCTGTCCATTGTGTTCAGCCCATCGAACCCCAGTGGCGCGGAGAATGTGCACTCCAACTAGTCCGGGTGAACACACTCATGTGACCAGGAGATTCATAGCAGTTCTAGACAGAGAAACAACTAGTGGGGGTGAGGAAAGTGGTCCCAATCCTCCGGGATCCGATGACAAGGTGGGAGCCGCAGGGTATGCCCAGGCAGCCGAAGGGACTACAGAAAGCTAGCTTGAGAGCAAATTTGTACTCAGACCTGTGCTTAGCTCAGTACGAAGGAGGCAACCTAGGTGGGAGTTAGAGGAGAGGCATGAATTAAGGATGGAGAGAGAAAGAGAGCTCTCACCCTGGATGCGCAACAAGAGTGCAGAGCAGCATGCCCACCACTCGAGGAGAGCTGGGGTAGGTACAGAGCACCGCTCAGAGAAAAGTCAGAGGCAGAACTGGAGGGGAGGCTGCTGCCTAGGACCCGGGCCTTACCAGATCATCAGCATAGAAGAGGGGCTGATCAGGTAATAAGGGATCAAGGTAGCCTAGTGCAGACTCAATTAAAGATGCAGGAAAAGCAAGATAACACCTCTGCGTGCACGCGAGGAGAGCAGCAACGAAGTTGTCTGCTACTCCCCCTGAATGGGCGGGATAGACAAACTGACCCTAACGGTGATAGTGACCAGAGAGGATGGCGAGATCTTCATGCAACCATTTTGCCACCTGCTAGCCCACTGGACCGAACGGGAGTATGACAGACCCTGGCCAAAGGAGGGATCCTTCGAACCAGAGGACATGGCTGCTGTAGAAGACTGCATCCGGCACGTGGGGGGAGATCTCAAGTGGAACTTTTCCTACATGCAGGAGTGACTAAGAAGATGGGAGTGATACGTTGGACAGAAACCAGCAGTGCTACCCCAAGCCAATATATTCCCGCTACTGCAGAAGGGCTTGTCAGGGACCATCTATGTACCAAGGCCCAGATAGATAAAGAAGGGCTCAGAACCAAAGTGGAGCCATTGTTGGATGGGGTGGGGAAATGGATATCATGTTTTTAGAACACTGCGGGAATAAACCTAGCCTTAGGCAATGTCAAAAGTCTGCTAAGCAGTCTCATCAGAGAGCAGACTAACATGGTGTTCGCCCGAGCCCACATCCCAGCAGTCAAGCTGACAAACATCGAGCATGGCGGGGACTCATTCAATTCCTATCGCACCCAATCTGGACGGCCCTGAGGTAAATGTTTCCTGACTGCCCAGATGTAGGGGGATTTATGGAAGAAAGTATGAAGCCTGGGAAGACCATATTTGACTTTCTAGACAGAGTGAGAGAATGATGGGGACACGAGACAGGACAGCCATGGACCAAATTCGGGCCCCCAGGTTGCATTCTTCTATAACATCCTCAAAAAGGGGCTGCCCTCCGAAATACAAAGTGGACTGGTTGGCATAGTTAGTAGGGATTGACACCAAACCCTCGTGGGAGATACAGGCCCACATATTACATTATTGCAGAAAGAAACAGGAAAAGGACAGGGAAAAACAGGAGCTAGCCCAGGGAGACACCGACAAGTTGGAAAAGATCGCCCTCAAGGGGACCACGTTGGCCGCTAGCCTACCAATGCCACCAATTTTGAAGGGGGCTCCACCGCAGAACTCCAGAGGGTTTCAACCCACTTATAACGGCGGAGGTAAGGGAGGTTGGCAGCAGCGGACCTCAGAGAATGTTACTATTACCACTGAATGGGCCACATGGCCGACCGATGCCACCTAAAAGCATATCATGAACAGAGATCAATAAATCCGGGCCAACCCCGCAAAATCCCCATCCTCAAAACCAAGCCCAAGGTAACCTGAATGCATCTCCCACTCAGCCGCAGGGAGATCTGACCGCCACTGCACCACCGCAGCAGGGGTCAGGTGGTAGATCAAAAATGCAGAAACCGCAGCAACAGACTGGGAAACCAGCCCAACAAGGACCGGGGCCAAAACCTCGGCAGGGAGGGGTAACTGTCTGGGGAGGCAATGCCTTTACACAATCGCAAAACTCACCTATGCAGTAAGCTCAAACCCTCAATGAGAAACATCCACTTCACACACACTTCAAAATTAATTTAAAAAATAAAGACTAGTGAGACAACATTAGGAATTCAAGGCTTTACTTGTGCTTGGGAAACTCAGGGTTGTTGTACGTTTTGTCGACCGGAAATCCACACTAGAGTCCACCATTTGGTCAGCTGTAGGAGCCTAGGGCCCACTCTGCTGCTTATCCCTGAGGGTGGGGTTGGCTGGACATGCCCCGGGGGGAGGGCAGTGTAACAAAGGGGCAGATCGGCTAACATCCAAGTCCTTAAATGCAGACACCCAGGTCCCCTAGCCTAAGTCCAATTGGGACGGGTTCCAATGAACAAGTATAAGGGACCCTATTCTTGGGCCCCAGCCAGGGACAGCAGGCCCAACTATCCTGGATAAGACATAACTGGAGGGATAGGGGGTGCTGGGAAGGAGAGAGTCTGCAAACATCCATCACAGCTACGTGCGAGTTACTCAGACATATATATGCTCACCACCAAATCTAGCCTAGCGATCAGCTGTCACACACAAGGCTTTAGAAACCGTCTGGGGGAGTAAATAACCCAATTTCAGACACGCCACATCAGAAACACATGGGGATCGCGGGACAGCTCTCTGACCCCCTCTATACACGAAAATAGCAAATCACATGAAAACCTAAGGAAACACCCAAAGGACCAGTAAAAAGAAATCCAAAGCTAGCCCAAAAAGAACCCTCTAGAAAAAGGGGTGTAGTCAAGACAGCTGGCACCGTTAGGGAGGATCCCACTGCACGCCGTGTGCTGGGACTGGAAGGGTATACACATGACCCTAGAACACGTTGCAATTGCTAACAAGACCTAAATATGGCACGCCCCCTCTTTACACATCACCCACAACACGTGTAGGTCAAAAGACTCCCCCCACACACATAGGGGCCGATTCCGATTCGGGCCAGAAATCACTCCGACCGAGCCGGACCCGGAGAGATTTCCGACCGAATCGGACCCGTGCAGCCCGACCGAACGAGTACGATGCGTCCGTATGCTATCGGACTCGATTCGGTCGGACTCCCATTGAAGTCAATGGGAGCCTGTTGTACGACGCGTACACGGGCTCCCATTGACTCAATGGGTGCGAGGCGGACAAGGGCGCCCCACAGCGTGTACGCGGCGAAGCGATCTCGCCCCGCACACGCACAGGTAGGGGGACCCATGGGTCCCCCTGTGTGCGACTCGCACGGCTACGCGTTCAGGGGGTCAGACACGGACCCTCGAAGTACGGCTCCGACAGCTCTTCTGAGCCGGAGTGTGCGGCTCGGTCGGACTGCTCGCCGCGGCGCGCATCGTACTCACCCGGCCGGGAAATGTCTCCATTGCGCGATGCGAGTCGAGTCCGAGCGAGTCGGTCGGTGCGGTTCGAGCCGGGAACGAGTCGGTCGGAGCGGTCGGGATGCCCGGACGAGTCGGTCGGCGATTTCGCATCGCACTCGCCGTCCGGACGCGCGTACGGATCGGTCGGGAAACAGGGCTCCGAATCGGATCCGGTAAAGCCGAATCCGATTCGGAGCCCTACCGGCCGAGATCGGAATTGGCCCCATAGTAGGAAAGGCAGGATATTGGAAGTCTTGCAACACCCATAGAACATCAGTTAAATAACTGAGACCATCCACAAGCTCACAAAAACCACCCCTTAAGAAAATATATCCTTCTCTGTCATGTTGAGTGGGGAGAACCGATGACCTATAAGCAAGAATTAAGGTGACCCATGAAAAAACACCCATTGTTTTTAAAAGTAGATACCCCGATTGGGGCCACCCTCTGGTGCCCCACTAAAATAGCATTTATGAATGTAAAAACACAACCCTAAAAAAGAAAGGCTAAGGAATGCCCAAGAATGACTGATGATGATATACGTAAGGTTTCAAAAGTTTTCTGAACTTAACCAGCAAACAACAGCTCTTATCCAACAGGTCTGCAATCGAGCCACTAAAGTGCACCACTTTTGCAGTGGCCCACCTCCTCTTTAGCGACCACATCCACATCCCCAACCGGTCCCAAGAATGTGACCCAAAGACCACAAACATTTTATCAAAGACTTTTTAAACTTTCCAAAAGTAAAGAAACCCCAGATCACCAGAGGACTACGAATATCTTCCCTGGATCCATCCCAAATACCTACAATGCTCAATAAGTTATATATTCTTGTACAATTGTATACTTATCTCCAGGACACTGATGGGGTTCCAAAACCTATTGGACTGCTTTTTAGCATCTTGAGGAATTTGGGTTAGAAATTAATGTCATGAAAATAAAATTCATGGCTTTCAATCCACATATGTCATTCAGGGATCACTGATACAACATCGACTCCTATAACATCGAACTACAAAAATATTGAGTCAATAATATCATATACAAAAATATCATCACCCAATACACAAAACTAAAATAACACAAACATCGATAAAAAAATATTGTTAAAAATCATTCGATGACAAAAATATCGACAACAAAAATAAAGAACACAAAAATATCGATAACATTAAAATAACATTTAACACAACAAAAACATCGATATAAATAATATTGACAACACAATCATCGATAAAATACATATAAATTTTACCAAAAAATAACATTTCAACATAAATATAAACTATTTTCAATAATATAATCAAATAACATATATCAAACATAAAAAATGAACACTAAAAAAATTACAAAATTAATAAATCTAAAGCACAAACAAATACACTGAAAAACCAAAAACAAATAAACAAACAATAACATAAAAAAATCACAACTATCAAAAATAAACAAACATATATATATATATTCACTGAAAAAACCGTAGGTTTCAGGCACGTTATAGTTACAAATTAGCATTTTAAAAACCTTTGAAATTCACTGAAAAAACCATAGGTTTCAGACACGTTATAGTTAGAAATTAGCATTTAAAAACCTTTGAAATTCACTGAACAAACCATAGGTTTTAGGGACAGTTATAGTTAGTTGGACATTGCACTCGTACAAAACCCGTGAAATTCCCCCGTTATAGTTAGTTCAGCTAACTATAACTCGCGCCCCGCAATGCACTGCTGATGACGTCACATATTACATCACTCATGACATGGTCAGTGACATCACTGATGACATCACTGATGACATCTCAAATGACATCACTGATGACATCATCCAGTGACTGTGTGTTTCTGTAAAGTTTAAATATGTTTAATATATATAGGGAAAGGCGAATTGAAGAATGAGTGGGTGTATAAGTGTCTGAATGGATGATTTAGTACGTGCGTGACTGACTCTACAAGTGAGTGATTAAACGTATCTTACTGAATGCATGGGTTAGTGACTAAACTGTGTGAATGTCTGTATCCGTCTGTTGGTGTGTAAGTGGATGCATGGATTTGCGAATAGCTACATGAGTGTCTATATGGGTTATTGATTGGTTCTATGAGTATCTGTATGGGTGCCTGAGTGTTTGTGTGGATGGGGTGTGTGCGACTGTGCATAGATGTGTGAGTGGGTGATTCACTGGGTGGATGGTTTCAAGAGTGCATCTGTGATAGACTGTATGGGTGGGTAAGTGTGTGTAAGAGTGTGTTAGTGAGTGAATGTATGTCCCAGTGGTACATGTGTGAGTAACTACATATGTGAAAGGCAGTATATATGTGTATTGGAGTATATAAATAGCTATAAGCGAGAGTGAGTGATTGTGATAGTGGCTGTATGGATGAGTGTGTGCTTGTATCAGTGATTGTATAAGAGCGTAACAATGTGCTAGTATTTGTATGATTAAGTGAGCTGGTGTGTGTATAACTGTATAGGTGAGTAAATGGCAGTGTGTTTAATTATTTGCATGACTGACTAGGTGTGTGAGTACCTCTATGGATGAGTGGCGGTGTTTGAGTGTCTATATAGGAGTAAGAGTGCATATGATAGTCCTGTACTGAGTGACCATAAGTATGAGTGACTGTACGGGTGAGTGAGTGGATGTGTGTGTGTAGACCTAAGAATCAGTGAGTGGGTATGTAGTTATTGGTGTTGGAGTGTCTATGGTTTTGCGAATGGCACTCTGTAATTTAGATTGGGTGTATCAAAGGTTATATTAGGGTGTGAGGAGCTGCATCAGATTATCACGTGGATGATGTCATCAGTGATGTCATTTGAGATGTCATCAGTGATGTCATCAGTGATGTCACTGACCATGTCATGAGTGATGTAATATGTGACGTCATCAGCAGTGCATTATGGGCGCGAGTTATAGTTAGCTGAACTAACTATAACGGGGGAATTTCACGGGTTTTGTACGAGTGCAATGTCCAACTAACTATAACTGTCCCTAAAACCTATGGTTTGTTCAGTGAATTTCAAAGGTTTTTAAATGCTAATTTCTAACTATAACGTGTCTGAAACCTATGGTTTTTTCAGTGAATTTCAAAGGTTTTTAAAATGCTAATTTGTAACTATAACGTGCCTGAAACCTACGGTTTTTTCAGTGAATTTCAAAGGTTTTTTAAATGACAATTTTTAAATGTATTAATTTTTATATTAATTTTTTTCATACTGATTTACTACATTTTTAGAAACAATTTCTTTTACATATTTTATTTTTTAAATTACATTGTAATTACATTATACATTACATTACAAAAAATACTTTCTCAGAATGAATTACTTTAGTTTAAATACTTTGCACATAGGCAATAGACTTTTAAGTACAGTAGTTACAGTTGTTGCAATGGGCAACACATTTTCAAACACAATGCAACATTCAGCTCAATGTGAATTTCTAGTTAAATGCAATTAGTTACTTTATGGATTACTTTTCTAACCACAGGACTGGATCCTAGATTCAGTCCTGGTACATCTCCTGTAAACAGTTGAGTAAAAGCGTTTTGGTTACAGTCGTGATTTTTAAGGAATATTATTGTATTTTAAAAGTTGACACTTAGAAACTTTTTCTCATAGAATCACCAATGTTATCCTATGGAAGGAAATTCACTTAGCAGGTAAAAACTGTTATCGTTACTTTTTCTTACTCAGTGTTGGATCCTGGATCCAGCACTGGTGCATCTCCTGTAAACAGTTGAAAGAATGCGTTTAAGTCATACAGGCGATTTTTAAGGAATATTTGTAGTTTGTGAAAATCGACACTTGAAACTTTTCTGCTGAAAACCAGACAATGGATTCCTATGGAAGAAAATATAAGTTACTGGTAAGTACGGTTAAAATTACTTTTCAGGACCAGTACTGGGCTGAAAGATACAGCACTGAGGTCTCTCCTTATAACAGGTGAGTAAATCGGAATTCGTATTTCGGCTGATTTTAGAGGAATATTTGTATGTTTCAAAAATCAACACAAACTTTTTCAGCAAAAAGCAGGCAATGATATCCTATGGAAGGAAATTCAAGTTACTGGTAAGTACGGTTAAAATTACTTTTGAGGATCAGTACTGGGATGAAAGATGCAGCACTGAGGTCTCTCCTGATAACAGATGAGTAAATCGGAATTCGTATTTCGGCTGATTTTAGATGAATATTTTAAAGTTCCAAAACTCCACACTTAGAAGAATTTCCAAGTGAAACCAGTCAATGTTAGCCTATGAAGGAAATTCAAGTTACCGGTAAGTACGGTTAAAATTACTTTTCAGGACCAGTACTGGGCTGAAAGATGCAGCACTGAGGTCTCTCCTGATAACAGGTGAGTAAATCGGAATTCGTATTTCGGCTGATTTTAGAGGAATATTTGTATGTTTCAAAAATCAACACTTAGAAACTTTTTCAGCAAAAAGCAGGCAATGATATCCTATGGAAGGAAATTCAAGTTACTGGTAAGTACGGTTAAAATTACTTTTCAGGACCAGTACTGGGCTGAAAGATACAGCACTGAGGTCTCTCCTGATAACAGGTGAGTAAATCGGAATTCGTATTTCGGCTGATTTTAGATGAATATTTTAAAGTTCCAAAACTCCACACTTAGAAGAATTTCCAAGTGAAACCAGTCAATGTTAGCCTATGAAGGAAATTCAAGTTACCGGTAAGTACGGTTAAAATTACTTTTGAGGATCAGTACTGGGCTGAAAGATGCAGCACTGAGGTCTCTCCTGATAACAGGTGAGTAAATCGGAATTCGTATTTCGGCTGATTTTAGATGAATATTTTAAAGTTCCAAAACTCCACACCTAGAAGAATTTCCAAGTGAAACCAGTCAATGTTAGCCTATGAAGGAAATTCAAGTTACCGGTAAGTACGGTTAAAATTACTTTTGAGGATCAGTACTGGGCTGAAAGATGCAGCACAGAGGTCTCTCCTGATAACAGGTGAGTAAATCGGAATTCGTATTTCGGCTGATTTTAGATTAATATTTTAAAGTTCCAAAACTCCACACTTAGAAGAATTTCCAAGTGAAACCAGTCAATGTTAGCCTATGAAGGAAATTCAAGTTACCGGTAAGTACGGTTAAAATTACTTTTGAGGATCAGTACTGGGCTGAAAGATGCAGCACTGAGGTCTCTCCTGATAACAGGTGAGTAAATCGGAATTCGTATTTCGGCTGATTTTAGAGGAATATTTTAAAGTTCCAAAACTCCACACTTAGAAGAATTTCCAAGTGAAACCAGTCAATGTTAGCCTATGGAAGGAAATTCAAGTTACTGGTAAGTACGGTTAAAATTACTTTTCAGGATTAGTACTGGGCTGAAAGATGCAGCACTGAGGTCTCTCCTGATAACAGTTGAGTAAATCAGAATTCTTATTTCGGCTGATTTTAGAGGAATATTTGCACAATGGTGAAGGGAGGGGGCGGGGCTTGAGGTGACATCTGTGCAAACGCGCCCCGTGGCGCGTTTTAAGTTGGGGGATTAAGTCCCCTTGAATCATGAGGGTCCCTACGGGCCAACTAGCCCACCAGGAACCTCCAGTATGCGCCAGGGGCTGCGTTGCAGAGACATGTACAGAGGCCACACCCCTTTACACCTCTCTGCAACGCAGCTCTGTGGCGCTTTCTGGACGTACCTGTTGGGCTAGTTGGCCCCCAGGGACCCTCAGGATTGAAGAGGATTTAATTCCCCATCTTAAAACGCGCCACGGGGCCTGTTTGCACACATGTCACCTGAAGCCCCGCCCCTCCCTTCACCACTGTGCAAACGCGCCCCGTGGCGCGTTTTAAGTCGGGGGATTAACTCCCCTTGAATCCTGAGGGTCCCTGGGGTGCAACTAGCCCACCATATACCTCAAAAAGCGCCATAGAGCTGCGTTGCAGAGAGGTGTAAAAAGGTGCGTGGCCTCTGTACACCTCTCTGCAAGGCAGCCCCCTGGCGCATACTGGAGGTTCCTGGTGGGCTAGTTGGCCCCCAGGGACCCCCAGTATTCAAGGGGAATTCGTTCCCCCTCTGCAAACGCGCAAGGGGGCGCGTTTGCAGAGTGGTGAAGGAAGGGGGCGGGGCCGACGGGCCCGATGTTTTTGGGCCGATTTTGTAAAAAAAAAAAAAAAAAATTTTTGCCCAGGGGGTCCTTGTGGGACCCCCTGAGCAGACCTAGGGGGTCAGGGTGTTTCTACCCTGCCCCCTTTGTGCGCTTTGCGCACTTGTTTCTGTCCCTCGGTTCTACCGAGGGATAAAATGGCTGCCAACACTTCCTGATTTGGAGTGTTGACAGCCAATTAACATAAAGCTCGTGCTCGGGAGGATCCGCGGCCCTAGATATATCTATCTTTTTACTTTTGATTTTCTCAGCAACTACTGAACAGATTTACACCATTTAACAAAAAGGGTTCTTTCTGAACCAAGAACTACCTCTTTGCCAAATTTGGTGTAATTCCGTTCAGCAGTTCGGGCTGTAGCCGTGTCTAAAGTTTCCTATGGAAAATTGCATGGGGAAAACGTGTTTTGGGACCCCCTTTTTCTCGGCCCCCGCTTGACGAATCCCCCCGAGACTTTCAGGGTAGGAGCGGACCGGAGCGCCCCACAAAGTTTGAAAATTTTGCGAAGATACGTCAACCGGCAAGAGAGTTATTTCAAATAGAATGTCGCGGATTTCCTATGGATAATAGGTTGTAACTATAACTATCTACTGGCGACCGCCAGTAGATAATATCATATATAAAAAAATAACATTTATTTACACATACATTTTAATTATACTACGAAATAAAAAACAAACATTAAATAAACATAATTAACATTAAACCAATTAAATAATAACTGCCAAAAAAGCAAAAAAGCTATCTCAACCAATACATTTAAACTACACAAACCAATAGAAAACTATAACTATTTAAATAAACACTATAAAAGCAATCAATTAATAACACAAAATTTACCGTGAAACGGACAAACACTCAAGAAGCACGAAACTTTGCGAGACAGAAAACTGAACAAAAAAGAACTACACAGTCAACTATTCACAAAACTCTCAATAAAGGTAAGAACAAAACTTTTTAACTAAATAAATAAAATTAGCTTAAAAAATATATAAACAAATTAACTAAAACTATAACATGTTTTTGTTTATATTTCACAGATTAAACTTCACTAAAACTCCACCTTCAAAACAATGATGCCTGCCACCTTGTGCATGGCAATGTAGGAGGGTCCCAGGGGTACCCCCAAGTGCAGCCCCCCACCCACCCATACCTCCCGGGGGCCCGCAACGGGCCCCAAAGCGATTCCTGCCAGCCATTCCATGGTGGCATCGCCGCCATCCAAGGAAAGGCTCTGAATGCCACACATCCTAATATGGATGGCGGTGCCTGCTAGGCACCGCCACCATATTACGCCCCCAGTCTGCCCGGCCGGCAATCGTAATGATTGCCGGCCGGCGGAACTTTGCGTCCGCCGCGGTACCCCCGCCATAATAATATGGCGGGGGTAATTCTGGTTACGATGGCGGGCGGATCGCCACCGCCGGGCCGGCAATGGCGATCCGCCCGCCATTGTAATCAGCCCAAAAACTACCAAAACAGCACCTAACTACACAAATAACAAACATTTAACGCCCTAACAAATCTAACTACACTACTACTACCTCGCCCCTACCCTAAAACTACCTTAAAAGTAAATTAAATCAAACTTACCTTAACCGATGAAACACAGCCCCTACCCTAAAACTACCTTAAAAGTAAATTAAATTAAACTTACCTTAGCCGATGAAACTCAGCTCCCAACCGCGAGGTTCCGTCTTCCAAAATTACCTAAAAACAAAACAGATAGACAGAAAAGTGAGGAAATAAAAAAAATGGCCACGTAATAAAAATAAAAAAAGACTAAGGGGCTGATTACGATGGCGGGCGGACTTGGTCCACCCGCCACCGTAGCGGTGATTGGGACCGCCCGCTAGACATGTGGCGGTTTCACCACTGCAATTAGGATGTGCCCGCCAAACTGGTGGGCGCATCCTGGGCCTTTAACATTGCGGGCGGTGCTGCTTGCTGCAGCACCGTCCGCAATGTTAAAGGTGCTTGCACTGCATTTCCCTGCACCATGTGGCAGGCACCACACGGTGCCTGCCACTTGGTGCATGGAATTGCCCCAGAGCAGCAACAGCCCCCCCAAGGGGGGCCCGCAACGTGCCCCCAAACCCAATCCCCGCCAGCCTTTCCATGGCAGCATCGCCGCCATGGAAAGGCCTCTACACAGACACATCCTAATATGGCGGACGGTGCCTGCTAGGCACCGCCACCATATTAGTGGCCCTTTTCCGTCCACCAGGCAATCGGTTCGATTGCCTCCGGCAGAAAAGCGGTGGACGGACTTTGCGTCCGCCGAGATACCCACCGCCATCCTAATATGGCGGTGGGTAAATCTCATTGTGATGGCGGAACGATCGCCACCACCGGTCCGGCGGTGGCGATCGTTCCACCATCGTAATGAGCCCTTAACTTCCCATAGACAAGAATGGAGAAATAATAAAAAAATCCCAAAAATTAAAGTATATTTTCATTTTGGGGAAAAAAATATAATAATGTAGAAACAGTTTACAAAAAATGTAAAATATATATTAAAAATTATAGTATCACAAAACAAAAAATATAATATTTAAAATATATTCAAATGTATATTTTTTTGATGTACTCTCCTTCACTATATAAAATTACAAGAAGACTATTGTAAATGTGCAACCAATGTAACAATGTTTAATTAAAAAAATATATGATACAAAAATATATTTGTGAAACAAATTTGTAAATGATTTAATATATTAACATTATTTTTTTAATAATAATATTTAATATACTAAATAATAGAAACAAAGGGGTCGATTCCGATCTCGGTCGGAGGCGCACCCAATACCATTCGGTCGGGAAAAAAGCCATGCGAAAGCCTGTTTCCCGACCGATCCGTACAGTACACCGAACGAGCAAGTACGATGCGCACAACAGCAAAAATCCGGCCAAGCCGTACTCACCCAAACCAGGTCCTGTACTCCGACCGAGGCGAATCCGGAAACGCCGAATCGAGTCGCACTGAAGGGAAAATGCAGCCCGTCCGGCCGGACAAGTACGATGCGCTTTCCGTACGCTCCGAACCCGCCGCTACGCACGGCACGTCAAAGCATCCGGGAGAGGCGCACATAAGCTCCGATTCGCGCCACAACACGATCCACGGCTCCGAGACGAACACGGCACCGACGAGGACGACGCGAAGCGACGAGGACGAGGCGAAGCGACGAGGACGAAGCCAAGCAACGAGAAGGACGAACGACACGAACCAACCATGAATCCCTTCGTCCCGATCATACCAATATTCTACATTTACTACCGGAACAGGCACGGACGCGTACGGCGCAGAAGGTAAGCCAGACACCAACCACAAAACACATACAACACGTACACGACACATCACACACACACACGGGGATGCTGAATATACTTACACCAGCAACAGCAGCACTATAGGGGCGGGATGCCCATCACCAATGCCACATATGCACACAGGGGCCTGGATGCGCACCACCACCCCTACCCAGGGGGGCTGGATGCCTACCACTACTACCAGCCTTAGCCAGGGGGGCTGGATGCCTACCACTACTACCACCCTCACCCAGGGGGGCTGGATGCCTACCACCACCCTCACCCAGGGGGGCTGGATGCCTACCACCACCCTTAGCCAGGGGGGCTGGATGCCTACCACTACTACCACCCTTAGCCAGGGGGGCTGGATGCCTACCACTACTACCACCCTCACCCAGGGGGGCAGGATGCCTACCACTACTACCACCCTTAGCCAGGGGGCTGGATGCCTACCACTACTACCACCCTTAGCCAGGGGGGCTGGATGCCTACCACTACTACCACCCTCACCCAGGGGGGCAGGATGCCTACCACCACTACCACCCTTAGCCAGGGGGGCTGGATGCCTACCACTACTACCACCCTTAGCCAGGGGGCTGGATGCCTACCACTACTACCACCCTTAGCCAGGGGGGCTGGATGCCTACCACTACTACCACCCTCACCCAGGGGGGCAGGATGCCTACCACTACTACCACCCTTAGCCAGGGGGCTGGATGCCTACCACTACTACCACCCTTAGCCAGGGGGCTGGATGCCTACCACTACTACCACCCTTAGCCAGGGGGGCTGGATGCCTACCACTACTACCACCCTCACCCAGGGGGGCAGGATGCCTACCACTACTACCACCCTTAGCCAGGGGGGCTGGATGCCTTCCACTACTACCACCCTCACCCAGGGGGGGCAGGATGCCTGCCACTACTACCACCCCTACCCAGGGGGGGCTGTATGCCTACCACTACTACCAGCCTTAGCCAGGGGGGGCTGGATGCCTAACACTACTACCACCCTCACCCAGGGGGCTGGATGCCTACCACCACCCTCACCCAGGGGGCTGGATGCCTACCACCACCCTTAGCCAGGGGGGCTGGATGCCTACCACTACTACCACCCTTAGCCAGGGGGGCTGGATGCCTACCACTACTACCACCCTCACCCAGGGGGCAGGATGCCTACCACTACTACCACCCTTAGCCAGGGGGGCTGGATGCCTACCACTACTACCACCCTTAGCCAGGGGGCTGGATGCCTACCACTACTACCACCCTCACCCAGGGGGGCAGGATGCCTACCACTACTACCACCCTTAGCCAGGGGCTGGATGCCTACCACTACTACCACCCTTAGCCAGGGGGGCTGGATGCCTACCACTACTACCACCCTTAGCCAGGGGGGCTGGATGCCTACCACTACTACCACCCTTAGCCAGGGGGGGCTGGATGCCTACCACTACTACCACCCCTACCCAGGGGGGGCAGGATGCCTACCACTACTACCAGCCTTAGCCAGGGGGGGCTGGATGCCTACCACTACTACCACCCTCACCCAGGGGGGGCTGGATGCCTACCACCACACTCACCCAGGGGGGCTGGATGCCTACCACCACCCTTAGCAAAGGGGGGCTGGATGCCTACCACTACTACCACCCTTAGCCAGGGGGCTGGATGCCTACCACTACTACCACCCTCACCCAGGGGGGCAGGATACCTACCACTACTACCACCCTTAGCCAGGGGGGCTGGATGCCTACCACTACTACCACCCTTAGCCAGGGGGGCAGGATGCCTACCACTACTACCACCCTTAGGCAGGGGGGCTGGATGCCTACCACTACTACCACCCTTAGCCAGGGGGGCTGGATGCCTACCACTACTACCACCCTTAGCCAGGGGGGCTGGATGCCTACCACTACTACCACCCTTAGCCAGGGGGCTGGATGCCTACCACTACTACCACCCTCACCCAGGGGGCAGGATGCCTACCACTACTACCACCCTTAGCCAGGGGGCTGGATGCCTACCACTACTACCACCCTTAGCCAGGGGGCTGGATGCCTACCACTACTACCACCCTCACCCAGGGGGGCTGGATGCCTACCACCACCCTCACCCAGGGGGCTGGATGCCTACCACCACCCTTAGCCAGGGGGCTGGATGCCTACCACTACTACCACCCTTAGCCAGGGGGCTGGATGCCTACCACTACTACCACCCTCACCCAGGGGGGCAGGATGCCTACCACTACTACCACCCTTAGCCAGGGGGGCTGGATGCCTACCACTACTACCACCCTTAGCCAGGGGGGCTGGATGCCTACCACTACTACCACCCTCACCCAGGGGGGCTGGATGCCTACCACCACCCTCACCCAGGGGGGCTGGATGCCTACCACCACCCTTAGCCAGGGGGCTGGATGCCTACCACTACTACCACCCTTAGCCAGGGGGGCTGGATGCCTACCACTACTACCACCCTTAGCCAGGGGGCTGGATGCCTACCACTACTACCACCCTCACCCAGGGGGGCAGGATGCCTACCACTACTACCACCCCCACTCATAGGATGGACAATGCATGACACAACCAGCACACCACAACCTAGGGAATGCAAGATAAAGACATCCCCCCACCACCATGACAAGCGTGTGTAGGCTGTGTCAAATGCCTACAACACCGAACATGACTTTGAACATACAATGTGACCCCCTAGCACATGTGCCACACATATATGTGTGTGGTACCCACAATGCAAGCAGCCCATGACCATTGTGGCAATGGGGCCTAAACCCCCATCATCACAGTGACCAAAAGGTAAGTGTGGGGTCCATAGCTGAAGCACATTTTGACCATTGTGGCAATGGGGTCTAAACCCCCATCATCACAGTGACCAAAAGGCAAGTGTGGGGTCCATAGCTGAAGCCCATTTTGACCATTGTGGCAATGGGGTCTAAACCCCCATCATCACAGTGACCAAAAGGGAAGTGTGGGGTCCATAGCTGAAGCACATTTTGACCATTGTGGCAATGGGGTCTAAACCCCCATCATCACAGTGACCAAAAGGGAAGTGTGGGGTCCATAGCTGAAGCACATTTTGACCATTGTGGCAATGGGGTCTACACCCCATCATCACAGTGACCAAAAGGTAAGTGTTGACAAAGAAAGAGCTGCAACTGCCAAACTGCATGGATCATTCCTGGTCACAGAACCAAAAACTCATCTGTGGCAAAGTAGTGTATGTGTCCCATTGCAACATAAATTGGGTGAGCCAAATACTGCAGTGCAAATGAGACATTCCTTTGGCCATGTGCAGACAAACAACACCCATGGGGGCTGACACCGTCAACATTCATCAATGACACAATGACAGAAGTGACCATCAGAATGCAGAACCACATATTTGCACCAATGGGCACACAAATGCAGATATCCTGTGGAGACAGCAGATGTGAGGTGAACAGATACCATACCATGGCAGCAATGGGACACACAAACCATGATCACTGTGCTGACCGATGACCTAGGAGTCCCAGGGACAGCAGGGGAAACACACCAAACAACATACAGCCAATGGCACACCCAAGATATGCCAATGCAGTGGTGCAGATGCACAAACACAAACAGGCAGACCAACACTGACATCATACACAGCAGGTGAGGGGGGTGCCAGTGTCCCCAGGTAACCACACAACACATGAGGAGAGCTGAATACCAATCATACAGATGTGCATACACTGCCACACTAAGGTAACTCATGGATCCAAATCCCCTATGTGGGCAAGCAGGCATTGTCAGATGAGAGGGAGCACAAAACACACATGTCACACAGGAACGTAGGAACAACAACTGACACAGCAAGACACAGACACACCACAGCACCACCCCCAGGGCCCCCACAATGTGGTGACCCTTGGCTGCATAAAATTCCCACTCTGATGACAAAGCTGAATGTGGTTCACACTGTGAACCACAGTCATGTTTCCTGAGCAACAAACTACCATCACACCGACACAAGCACAAATCAATCAGCATGGCCAGTAAGCCAAGGCCAACATGGAGGCAGGGGTCCAGCTGGGCAACAACTCCCATCTGCACACACTCAACACCACACCCCTCGACCTCCAACAATGTGCAGCAGTGAAGTACACATGCACTGGTGACATTGCACATGCACCCATGACTATTCCAGGGTGGTGGGTGGGAACCAAGGTGCAGAAACACATCACACATGGCCACTCAACAAGACTCCTGAATGTCTGACACACTGCACACTACGCTGTACATGGACATGACGGCGATACCACACCAACCAATGGGATCCCAGCCACAGTCACACACCAATGAAGAAGCCAAGGTCACCCACAAAGAACACACATAGACAACAACCAACATCGCAGCCCGGACCCTGAGGAGTGCCAGCAGTCACACACCCAACGTGTCACAATAACTTAAAGATAACACGAACTGAAAATCACATGACAGGGGCAAACAACAAGTGCCAAGGGGAAACCTGACTGTGACCCATCTGCGTCTGCACACAAACTCAGCCCTGACAGCAAACACACCTATGGGTGACACCCTGATGACCAGTAATGTGCCATGCACCCACATCACAGAGAACACAGGGAGAAGACTTTGGGGAACATAGCTCAAGTCAGCAAGCATCACAAACAGGTACAACACTAGGGATCACAGCATGCGCAGATAAATGGAAGTGAACACACAGACATGCACATACAACACACACCTTGGGCGCAGGCAATGTCACACGTGTACACACTGCCATGAGGGGACTCCACTCCTGTGTGAGGAAAGCTGTGCCATATGTTGCCTCAGTAGGGCCCCATCATGTCAGCTGAGCACTTGGTCACACAATCAACAATTAGCACCAAATGAGGGCTCCCGTCACATCAGCCTGGTCATGGATGTGCCAACGGAATCATCAGCACAGATCCAACACACTTGTATAGCAATGTTGCACTGACTACACGGATGAGTCCTTCCCCATTGATGCCCAAACCTGCATGTCCAGTGGAGATGGCAACACGGTCAGGGAAGTAGACAAATCCAACAATGGAAGGCACAACAGATGTGCAGGGGTGGAAGCCACAGATATGAAATTGCTAATGTAAGTAGGAAATCCCATTGCCAAATACTGAACACATGACACCCTCAGATGCTGCTATGGATGACATGGATACACCACATGATAGGACACATTCCCCCTGGACCACATGGGTTCCTGCACAGTAACACTTCATAATCATGAGACCAGATATCACCATCACTGCAGCAAGGGCATGGTTAGCAGCACCAACAACATGTACATCTGAAGCATGAGCACTAGAGAAAAGAAAGTTGCTTTATTCAGCATATGTGTTGAATGAAA